>VWYP01020121.1:0-71913 GCA_013400435.1 Pycnonotus jocosus | reverse complement strand
AAAAAAAAAAAAAAATCAACACTTTCCTCAGCACTGCTGCTTGGGCAGAGCTGCTCCAGCCTTTTGGCTCATGATGCTCTCAGCTTCTCTGGAGACTAGAGCTGGACAAATAATTAATTGCTTGATTTAATGCCCAAAATGAAAAGCTGGAAGGAGAAAAACTCAACACAGACAAAATTGAGAGACCCTTTATCTTTTCTTTTAAATGTAATGCAGCTCAATTACAAACAAAACAATGCAAAATGAGACTTTTTTGCTTGGAAAACAAAGTATTTTGTTCTTGTCCAAAACTTGTAGTGAAGGAGCAAATAGCTCTCAGCTGTCTGGAAACTGCAATTTTCAATCAATAACTATTCAGCCAAAAACACTTACTCAGTTCTGCTGGTAACAATGCACAGCAGGCACCTGACAGCCTGGCTCACAGCCATGCCCCTGGCATCTCCCCAGAGGTGGATGGTGTCGTACCTCTTGTGAGCTTTTCCAGGTAGAGTGCCAGTATGGGGTTGTTGGAGTCCCTTTGTCTCTCTTTTTTTGCTGTAATTAACCTAATTAATTTTGCCTGAGGTGATGCAGACTCATGCATATGGGGTAGGTTTGGCCTGTCGTGCTGGGATATGGTCTCCCTTGTCCCACCAGGGAGCACCACCTGGTGCAGGATGTTCAGAAGCATTTCAAGGGAGCAGGGGGATGTGGGATTAGTCCCTACCTATAGGCACTGCTAGCTGGATACTTGGGGTGTCAGTACCACACAGGATGAAATTCCCACCCCTTGCTGTATTGGCATGATGCCTGCTGGGTGTTCCAGCTGTGCTGATGGCAGAGCTGGACCTGGTGGAGGGCTTGCTGCAGGCTGACTTGGATAAAAGCTGGAGTTCCTGGCTGCTGACCCTGCTCAGCTCTGACCACAGGAACTGTTGCAAGCCCACAGCAGTGAAAGTGTGAGGAAATGGCAGGGTGAACAGGTATTGATGCCCGGAGCACATCCGGAGACCAGGACACGGTGAACTTGATGGATTCAGAGCTGGCCATTAGCTGCAGCACAGACATCAGCAAAAATGCAGCTAGTAGAAATCTAATCCCATCAGAGAGGAAGGGAGCTGGAGATCAGCCCCAGTTGCTGCTCCTGTTTCAAGAGGCAATTGGGGTCCTCCTGCACAGTGCCCAGGCCTGGTCCCTCCTTGCCAAGCCATGCTGGCCAGGGAGGCGTGTGGAGGAGATTTGATTCAGGACTCTGTGGCCTCTGTGTCTGTCCTCAGTTAGGCCTGAGCTTCACCAGGCCCAGAAAAAGGCCAGTCAGTGTTGATACTTCATCTGCTGAGTATCCTCTTAGCATCTAACTACTTGGAGTCCAGGGAGGTAAAGCTGGAAGCAGTGTGTTGAACACCTCCTCTGTGACTTTGTTGAGGGTCCTTCCACTTCTTGGGCTTAAGAGGAGTGAGAGCACTTGGGGACTGTGTTGCTGTCTGGGTGGGCTCCCTTTACTTTGCCTGAGAGTTGTGGCAAAATGCAGCTGCCCAGCTTGTAAGCACCGCAGGATGTCTGGTAGGCTTCAGCCTCCTACGCCACACTTGCACATTGTGCTGTGTGTGTGCCCTGTGTGCCCTGCATGGCCTCTGTGGCTGAGGCTCTGCTGGGCAGCTGAACCCAGTGCCTGGTTGTGGGCAGGGAGACTGAATCTGCAAAAGCAGACTGTGTCTACCAGGGCCTTGTGATCAGAGTCCCTGCCAAGAGGAGCTGCTCCCCTGATACCTTCCTGGGTTTCAGACATGAAGAGGTAAGCAGCAAAGCATTCCTGTGTCAGACACAGCCTCAGCTTGGTGGTTTCCTCTGGAAACAAGGAAACAGTCTGGTGACAAGAGTCTCTGCTTCAGCTGAACTTCAACACCTTTCAGAGACTTGTAGCTCCTCTCCCCCAAGTGCTGTGGTTCTGCCAGAGAAGGAGAAAATGGCTTTTCAGTGTGACCTCTGCAGAATAAAAAACTGAACTCAGAGCAGCAGAATTGTGTATGTGGTAATCTTACGGGCCTGAGAAGAGCTTGATGTTTGAGAATAAGCTGTAACTGAGGCAGAGCTGCCTGGTGTCGCAGCAGGATCCTTTCTGGGATTTTCTCAGCAGCTTGGTGGTGTCGGGGGGCAGTGGGGAGATGAGGATGCTTTCTCCTTTTACAGCATGTGTTGGTATCCACCTCTCGTGGGTGCTGCTGGATCCCACCTCTAGAACATGGTGGCTGTTTTGCCAAAGGTTGCTCTTTCCAGGGAAATACAAAGGTGAAATTCTCACTTAGGGTTTGCTTATCATAAGACTGGGGAGGGAGGGACAGCATGGTAATCCGGAGCATGGGATTTTAATCCTGTTCTCCTGGCCAAATTCCATTCCGCCTCTGTAAATTCCTGCAGCTATCCTGCTCTACACTGCCTGTGTGGTATCTGCTGGCTGGCACAGCCCCCCCTCAAGCAGCAGCATTTCAGGCATGGGGAGCAGGAGGTGACCCTGAATCATGAGCTGCTTCGTCAGATGGGTGCAGCAGTACACACTTTAAAGGTGATCCGCTGCATGAGGAACCAGCCTGTCCCCTCCCATGTCTTTGTAAGAGCAAAAGCAATTGTCCTCAGTTGCCTCTCTTCAAAACATGATGCCTGTTCTGAGTTGCCAGTCTGGCTGTGCAGCTCTTGTCACAGCTTTTGGGCCCTTTCTCACCTTCTGCATACCTGAGAAGGTCTTGTGTTGGGCTTCTTCTGTTGAGGCAGTCTAAGCAGGTCAGCTGAACTGTCACTGTTCCAAAAATGCGACCTGGGAGAAGAATTTACAGTTTCTGTCACCTGCAGCTAGGTAAGACAGCAGGCACCATAGCTCCATGAAATCACTCCTCTCCTGGCTGCCCTGCAGCTCTTAACTGGGAAAAGCCAGGCTCTCTCTTGACTTGTAATGCCTGGGGAGGAGGCAGTAGAGGAGACAGCAAGCCTGGGGCTGTCCCTGTGTCCCTTCAGGCCTCTAGCTTGGTACCCACAGAGAGTGTAGTTGTGCCTCAGCATCCCTCTGCAGGTACACATTAGCTCTAGAAGAGACAACAGGCTAAAACACTCACCTTACCATGGGCCTTGCTGCCAAATGTGATGTGGGAAGACAGAGCTGCTCCCCTCTGTGCTTGCAGGGCTGGAGGAAACATGGTAATGTGATGGCAAAATTTCCACTGCCAGCTCTCCCTAAACATTAACTGCTCACCTGATTATTACTGAGCCGTAGAGAGCGAAGGCCATTCAGGCTGAGCTATGAGGCCTACAAAGAAAAGGGGATTTCCTGCAAAAAAGAGTGAATCTTGGAGGAGTGGTGTGCCAGCACATGGGCAGCCCTCAGGGGGAGCCTGGGGCAAGCAAAGTGGCTGCACTCTCCCAGGAATGAAGGTTGCTTGTGTGTGGAAGGGTGGCCGGCATACAGCCAGCTTTGGGCTCCAGCCCACGCCTCAGAGGTTGCTGTGAGCATGCACTGGTGTTTGTGCAGCTGCCCAGCTTTGCTAGCATGACATTCCCTGTCCCCTGGTCATTGCCCTCTCGTCACTGGAGGCAGGTGTCCCAGGCATGAGTCAAGACCTGGGTTCTGCCTGCCCCTTCCCTGGTATCCGCTGCCAGCTTCTTCCAGCTAGAGAGGGGGACAGGGGTGACTTTTTCTGTCCCAGGGCTGTGTCCCCTCATCCCTGCTGAAGCAGGAGCTGCTTGCTCCTGGGAATAATGTGGGGGAGGGAGGATAACCTGCTGTGAGCAGCACTTCTGCCCCGCACCCGCGCT
Source organism: Pycnonotus jocosus (assembly GCA_013400435.1). Classification (NCBI taxonomy): domain Eukaryota; kingdom Metazoa; phylum Chordata; class Aves; order Passeriformes; family Pycnonotidae; genus Pycnonotus; species Pycnonotus jocosus. The sequence continues at coordinate 68,130 of VWYP01020121.1, read as the reverse complement.
GGGGCTGGAAGCCGGCGGTATTGGGAAAGCTCTCGTCTTACTGCTGGCTGCGCTTGTCTGGTGAGCAAGGAGACTGAGGAGGGAGGGCAGAGAGGCCCCAGCCACGGCTGCAGGGACGGGTAGAGCCGGGAGCTTTACGTGCTGTGCCATGGCTGCTGGTACCCACTGTGCCCCTCGCCAAGGAGCTGCTTCCAGCCTTGCCCTCTGCTTGCTGTGCCTCTAATGTTTCACAGAGGAGGAGCGGCTGTGTAGCTGCCTTCTGGCTTGCCATCCTTACCCCCACGAACACCCTAAAAATGCCCCTGCCCTGCCTGTGCTCCCCAGCAGCCTTCCTGTTCCTGCCTGGCTGGGTGTCAAAGTACTCGCTCTTGGTGCTGGGAGCAAACAAGGTATGGTGGCCAGGACAAGTGTGTGGAGAGGCTGTGGAGGTCAGCTGGAGCAGGAGGTGGTTTCCTCTGCTGAAGCGGTGCTGCTGGCAGTGGGCTGCAGGAGGTCTGGACTGCTCCCAAAGCATGGGTAAGCCCTGCATGGCCGCTGCCTCAGCTGGAGCACGATGGATACCGTGGGGCAGGGGCAGGACGGTTCCTGAGCTGAGCATGTGCCCCGGGGCGGCTGGAGGAGCAAAGGGAAGGGCCCCTGCCCTGGGGAGCCGCTGACTCAGAGAAGCAGCAGCGCAGCCCCGGTGTTTCCTCTCCCTGCCGGGGCAGGGCTGGGCTGAAGGGCGCTGCTGGGGAGCCGATGCCTGTTGTACCGGGGCTCTGCAAGGGCAAGCAGGAGCTGCCCGGGCGGGAGGTAAGCGCCTCCCAGGGCAGCCAGCTGCGTGCTGCTGTGGCGGTGCGGGCAGGCCGGGGCGCGCCGCGCTTTCCCCGGGGCTCTGGGGTGGGGGCCATTTACATTGCATGGGAGCGCTGAGTCCCGGTGCTCTGCCTGCTGCCGCTCCGGGCCTCCTCCCGCCGCACCCGGCACTGGACACCCCCGGCAGCGGCTTCTCCTTCTGCTCCAGCCCCGGGCCAGGGCTGCCGCCTTTGCCCAGCCCCGGGGCCGGCGCGGGGGGGTCGGACCTGCAGGTAGAGCCTTTCTCTGCATAGTTAGCATTCCCAGCCCCGGCCTCCTGCCCCTCCTTCCACCATCCTGCTTACTCCTAGTGCGCTGGGCAGGTCGGGTTGAACACTGCACCCTTTCAGCGAGCCCTGCTCTTCTCGGCCGGAGCAAGGATGAGACAGCAGGGAAACAGTTCTTTCGCTTTTCTATCCATAGTGGGGTTTGCACTCTGCTCAGTTGATGGGCAAGTGCTCTCACGGTGGCCAATATCTCTTCTCTCTGGGTAGTAGCAAGGTCTGCCTCCCACCCTCGCTGTATTTGCATCCCAGGTAGGCCGTGAAGCCGCTCTTTGCCAGTCCTGGGGAGAGCAGGTGGGCTCTGCCACCATCCCGAGGCCCACAGAGATCTCTCAGTGGGGACAAAGTCTTCTGCACCTCCCCCAATAAAGGAGGACAAGGTGCTAGAAAGGGGGTAGATAATCCTGTTGCTTCCTTTTTTCACTGTGAAGGAGGGATATCGAAGCCTGGGAGTGGAAAAGGAGCTGGAAGGAGGATGGATTCTTCCCAATTTACTTTGGGCAACTCTGCGCCCCTGGCACTGGGGGCTCTTGAGTAGAAAGCGAATTTAATCTCTTGTTTTGTTTGTTCTTTCTTCCAATGAAAGGGGGGCCGGCGGGGTGTGCGGGGGGAGCTTGGGTTTGAGAGCAGGGAGGAGGGGGAAAGTGTCAGATCTAGAAGGGAGGAGTAAAGCGAGGACGGGGAACAGCAGCCCGGGAGGGAGCAGCAGCAGTGGGCTGCCAGCCGGCTTGGGAGGCGNAGGGGGGGGGTTGTGCTATGAGATGGGGGATGGATCCTTGGGTGCCTTTGGGAGAGGTTTTGAAAACTGACTTGCTGCTGGTCCCGCAGAATTGCCATCCTAGTAGTGTGTTCACACGCAGGCTGGGGATAGAGTACCATTCCTGCAATGAGGGGCCATGGGGGCAAATGGGAGCAGGACGCGTGCTGCTGTGTGCCATCACCTTCTCTCTCCTTTGTTTGTGCTAAAGTTGCTTCCCTGCCCCTCAACTTCCTTGAATGCTGGGTGCTGGCTGACCTCCTCGGCCTTTCCTCACCATGCACCCCTACCACCCCCTCCAGCCTGGCCTGAACAGCCCTCCAACTTTGTGTGAACCTCAGCATGTGGGGTGGGAGACAGGCTGGCAGCAGCGTGTGGAGGCCTGGCCATGCCCAGCATGGCCCGTGGCTGTGGCAGAGAGAAGGGATGCCTGGGCCTGCTGTGCTCCATGTGTGAGCTCCCCCTTCCCTGCCATGCCTGTGCTTGGCCTGATCCATAGAGCACAAAAGCACGTCAAGCCCGGGCCTGGCTTGCAAGGAGCTGTGATGCAAGTAGACACCTTCTCCGCCAGGAAAAGGGGTGCAGCTCTCAGGGGCCGTGCCTACTGCCACGGGAGCCCAGCTGGATCTCCAGTGGGCTGGTGTGGCCATGCTCCAGTCCTTGTAGAGCCTGGGTATCCCTCACTGAGGGTGGATGGGGCCATTCATCTGCAATTCCTCCAGCGGGCCGGAGCTTGCACCCGGCCCCAGGGGCCGCGGGGAGGGTCGGGGACGGCGCTGTGTGTTCTCCTAGGCTCCAGCCCCCGCGGCCCCATGGGCATCTGCACATCAATGGGCTCCGGCGGGGTGTGCGCAGGGGGAGCAGACCCTAATCCGGCCCATTCAGCCCGACGGCAGCTTTTGTTGTCCAGATGTTGCTGCGCCGAGGGCTGGAGCCGCGGGCAGGGGTGCGGAGCGAGGGCAGGCTGCGGCGGGGACAGGCGTGTCCTTGCCGGGGGTCTTTGCCTGCCCGGGCATTGCTTCCGCGGGCCCCGGGCGGGAGCAGGGCTCTGCCCGTCGGGGGAACGTCCCGCCGGCGGCGGAGGAACGAAAGCGGCGTGACACGCGTGGCAGAGCCGCGGCGGGGCCAGGAGGCTGCCCCGGCCGCCCGATGCCTCACTGCGGCCGGGGAGCCACTTTCACCGAAGTGTTTGAGGTTTTCCCATCGAAGCGGGCGGGCGGCGGCGCTCGGGTGCGGGAGTTTCCCGAGCCCTCCGGCCCTGCGTGGGCCGCGCTCCAGCCGAGGGGCGGGGGAGGGACCGCGCCTCTCCCACGGGCAGGCTGCGGGACCCGCCGCCCGGCTCGGGAGGGTCTCTTGGCATTATTACCTCTCCCCTTCTCTGTGAGCCCTAGGCCTGCGGGATGGCAGGGTGCAAGGCGCAGAGCTGGGGTAAAATCTCTTGGAAACCTCCTTCCTATCCCCATTCCTCTCCATCTTTGAGGCCCGCCTCCCCCTAGACTCTGCAGTGCTGTCTGGATGGCAGGACAAGTCTTGGGCGGGCAAATGTTCCATCATGGGCAGGAGTGTGCTGTCTGGAGAGGTGGTGGGTGTCTGTTTCGCTGCTTCGGTTGCACAGGTGCTGTCCTGGAGGGAGCAGGTGATGGAGGAAGTCCTGCTGGGGAGATGTTGGCACACCTGGGTGCAGGCTACTGGTGACACTTCTCTCTCTTTCCCTGTCCCTCACAGGCTCTAGGATGCCAGGGCCAGCCGGACTCGGGTTGCCCACCTGATCCTCGTTGCCCATGTCCTGCCAGCACATCATGTTGCGCTCCTGGCGCATGAAGCTGAAGTTGCTGCTTGCCACAGTGACTCTGGCCATTCTCCTCTCCTGGCTCTACCTCTTTGTGGGCAGCCTCGAATGTGAGTGAGTCCTTCTCGTCCTCCTCAGATCAAGGAACAGTCCGTAACAGAGAGTGGGCGGCGGGGGATTAGGGCTTGAGGTGGTTGCTCTGGCTATGCACATCACTGCAGGTGTATTTGACTTGAGGACATCTCCAGGGGGCATCTTGAGATCAGGAGAGCAGAGCTGAGATGTTGGCTGGGCACCTGTGAGACGTGCTGGCATCTCAGTTGTGGCTCTGTCCCACCATTCACACCTGGGCTCTCCCGGCCTTCCCGTGCCCTCTGCATCTGTCCTCTATCTGTTCCACAGATGGCCGCTTCCTCCTGCTGCCCCCCTGTCTGGGCGAGCAGCCGAGCCGGGACGTGGAGCGGGAGGCGCTGGCCTCGCGGGTGCGCAGGGTGGAGGAGGAGAACCAGCAGCTCCGCCTGCAGCTCGGCCAGGCTCAGGCGGAGGGCAGCGACGGCAGCCCGCAGTGGGGGGCTTCTGCCGAGGACAGAGACGCCCCTGGGGGCGAGAGGAGCAACCACACGGCCTGCCCCAAGCAGCGGACAGTGCACAAGTGTGAGGTGGGTGGTGGCAGCAGCACGGTGGCATTGTGGATAGGGAATGTCGGATGGGAGGCTGGGACCCTGTGGAGCACGGATATATGTGCAACTCACCTGGCACTGCTCTCCCTGTGCTCTGGCCATGCTGGGACTTCATCCTGGCTCTCCATGGTGCTCAGTGGGTGAGGGTATCTTCCTTCTCCAGAGAATACAAGAGGAGTGACAGCAAGACTCCTGCTCCTCACTTTTGAGTTAGGGAACTCCCACCTCTCTTTGGGGCTCCTTCTGCATAGGAAAGGTTGGGTTTTGAAGCCTCTCCCTGTAGTGTGGTCCCAGTGAGGAGCTGACAGCCCCTGCAAGGAGGGGATGTCCAGTCTCAAAAAGGCGCCATTTGTCTTTGGGCAGCTCCTTCACATCGCGATTGTGTGTGCTGGGCACAATGCCAGCCGGGACGTGGTCACCCTGGTGAAATCCATCCTCTTCCACAGGTAATGGGGAGATGTTGTGCCAGGGGCCTGCTGGTTGGGGTTCTCAGATGAGCTGCTGCAAGCTACAGCGGGGCAGTGCTGCAGAAAAGGGGCTCTAGGTCCTTTCTCTAGCCCTTGTGCCACTGCTTGGAGGGACAGAGGGGAATTTGTTTCCCTCAAAGGGTTTTTTCCATTTGCTCCCTCAGCTGATGTCTGTCCCGTGAGAGGGATGGGGAACTGCATCCTCTTCATTCTACTGTGATGCTGAATGTTGCTGTGCTTGCCCTTGGCAGGAAAAACCCCCTCCACTTTCACTTCATCACGGATTCAGTGGCCCACCAGATCCTCCAGATGCTTTTCCAGTCCTGGATGGTGCCTTCCGTCCACGTCAGCTTCTACAATGCTGATGACTTGAAGGCAGGTGCTTGCCCTCCCTTTGCCCTATCCCAAGCCAATGCTTAGAGGGTCAAGGGGTACAGCAGAGAGGGACAGGTGGATGGAGGGTGATTAACTTTTTCTTGCTGATCCCTGGTTCACCCCCTCTTTCTGGGCTTGTTGGTGATGCTGCTGAGAGGGGGGCATAAGGCTGGTACTGGCAGAGTGGGGAGGTGCCTTCCTGTAGCAGAGCCTCTGTGGCAGAGCTGAGTGCCCCAGTGAGACTCTGGGGTCCAGGTGGGGGTTCTGGTGCCTGGGGGAAATGCTCCAGGCTCAGCTGGCTCCACAGCTCTGCATGCCCTTCAGTTGCTGCCCTCCTCTGCAGGGGGGGCCGGGACACGCAGCTGTCCTGCCTGGGGAGGGGAAGGGCATGGCCATGCCCGGCCCTGAGGTGTGTTGCCTTGCAGCCAGAGGTGTCGTGGATCCCCAACAAGCACTACTCTGGCATCTATGGGCTGATGAAGCTGACACTTACCAAGGCACTACCCTCCAACCTCTCCAAGGTCATTGTCTTGGACACAGACATCACCTTTGCCACCGACATTGCTGAGCTCTGGGCTGTCTTTGGAAAGTTTTCTGGTGAGGACAGGGGGCCCTGGGGCCCTGGCAGGGCCTTGGGTGCTGGGCTCAGGGTGGCAGTGCCTGCCACAGCACCAGCACAGTGGGTTTGCTTGGGCCCTCTGAGCCAACAGCAAGATGAGCTGTGTCTGTGTCCCTCTATTTCCTCAGAAAAGCAAGTGATTGGGCTGGTGGAGAACCAAAGTGACTGGTACTTAGGCAACCTGTGGAAAAACCACAAACCCTGGCCAGCCCTGGGACGTGGCTTCAACACAGGTGAGTGTGGGCTGCTAGGGTGAGAGGTGCAGCCTCACGGCACAGGCAGCTGAGGTAGCACTTGGCACAGGGAGAGTGGGAGAGGTTGAAGTAAAGTAGGAAAGTGGTGGGCCCAAGAGCACTGCTGCAGTAGGGTGTGGGTGGGCACAGAGAAGTGGCATGTCCCAGGGGCCGAAGGCATGCAGGCAGCTGTACCTCAGCTCTGTAGTGGCTGGGTGCTCTCTCCGTGACCCAGTGCCTTCTCTGGCACCCAGGGGTGATCCTGCTCCTGCTGGACCGCCTGCGTCGCCTGGGCTGGGAGCAGATGTGGCGGCTGACAGCGGAGCGGGAGCTCATGAGCATGCTCTCCACCTCGCTGGCTGATCAGGTAACTCTGTCTCCTCTGGGGCAGGTTGCTCCTGCATTCCCATAGCACTGCTGGCACTGGGCATCTTCCCCATCCACCCGTGCACTCACCTTTCTCTCTGCTAGGATATCTTCAATGCGGTGATCAAGCAGGACCCATCCCTGGTGTACCGGCTTCCCTGCTTCTGGAACGTGCAGCTCTCTGATCACACCCGCTCGGAGCAGTGCTACACCGAGCTCTCAGATCTCAAGGTGGGTGCGGTTGCCGCTTTTGAGACTGAGGAGGACCTGAAGGATAGTTCAGGCACTGGAGGTCCAGGGGAGTCAGGGTGGGGTCTGAGGGCATGGGGAGCCTGGTGTCACTGACTTCCCTTACCTGGGGTTACACGCTGTTGCTCAGGTGATCCACTGGAACTCGCCCAAGAAGCTGCGGGTGAAGAATAAGCACGTGGAGTTCTTCCGTAACCTTTACCTGACCTTCTTGGAGTATGATGGGAACCTGCTGCGCAGGGAGCTTTTTGGCTGTGCCAGTCTTCCCAGCCCACCCAGGGACCAGGTGAGGCTGGCTGTGACTCTGCCCCCAACCCCAGAGCTTTGGGTGGGCAGAGACCTCATACAACTTCCCCTGGGTTTCCTACTCTCCTTCACCTTCATGGTGTTGCAGTTGCAGCAGGCGCTGGAGGAGCTGGATGAGGACGATCCCTGCTATGATTTCCGCCAGCAGCACCTCATGCAGCACCGCATCCACCTGTTCTTCCTGCAGTATGAGTTCCTGGCCTTTCCCAACCCCACCGACGTCACCCTCGTGGCCCAGCTCTCCATGGACAGGTACTTGCTAGTAGGACTGGTGGGAGGTTGGAACCCACCTCCACTCCTCTGGGCAGGCTCCACAGCTTTGGAGCTACCAGGGAATCTCATTTCATCATTCCTGTGCCAGCTCCCAAGCTGGGAGTATCAGTTCTTCCTGCTCCCTTCTGAACCGGGCGTGACTGGCACGTGGCTCTCTGGAGGCGCCCGGTTCTGGGTTTGGTTCAGAAGCTGCTGCAGGGCAGGTCTGCTGCTCAGGCTGTGCCCTCTGCTTCTCAGGTTACAGATGCTGGAGGCCATCTGCAAGCACTGGGCAGGCCCCATCAGCCTGGCGCTGTACATGTCGGACGCCGAGGCGCAGCAGTTCCTGCGCTACGCCCAGGCCTCAGAGGTGCTGAGCGCGCGCCGCAACGTCGCCTACCACATCGTCTACAAGGAGGGGCAGTTCTACCCCATCAACCTCCTGCGCAACGTGGCCTTGGCCAACACGCAGACGCCGTACGTCTTCCTGACCGACATCGACTTCCTGCCTATGTACGGCCTCTATGATTACCTCAGGTAAGGCGTTTTCCAGCTGGATCTTGCTCAACCTGCTGGGTTCCCCAAGCACTAGAGTTTTCAGGAAAAGCCCTGGGCAGCAGCTCTCAATATACAGAAACTGTTTCCTTTGTGTTTAGCCTTGGGGTCCTGCCCTTACTTTTGTCAGACACCAGCAGATGAGGAAGGAGCTGTGGCTGTAAGGGTTGCCCCGTTCCTGCTGTCCCTGCGTGGTACCACTGCAAATTCTTAAAACCCATTAATAGCCGTGTGGAGTGGTGGGTAGGCTGGAAGGGCTGAGGAAGGAGGCTGTGGCCCTGCCTCACAGTCAGGGAGACCTCACACCCTTCCTACTACCACAGGAACTCCATCCAACAGCTGGAGCTGCCCCAGAGGAAGGCAGCTCTCATCGTGCCGGCATTTGAGACCCTGCACTACCGTCTGACCTTTCCCAAATCCAAAGCAGAGCTGCTCTCCATGCTGGACATGGGCTCCCTCTATACCTTCAGGTAGGGACTAGCACATCCTAGCAGAATCCAGCTGTGTACTCACCCTTGTGCCTTGTGTACTCTTGTGTGCCATCTCAGAGTGGGGTTGCAGACCCCCTGCATCCTCTACTGTCTCAGTCTCTCATTTCTGTCTCTCCCCGTAGGTACCACGTGTGGCCAAAAGGCCACGCCCCAACGGACTACGCCAAATGGCGGACGGCCACCGTGCCCTACCGCGTGTCGTGGCAGCCAGACTTTGAGCCTTACGTTGTAGTGAGGCGAGACTGCCCCAGGTACGACCAGAGGTTCGTGGGCTTCGGCTGGAACAAAGTCTCGCACATCATGGAGCTGGATGCGCAGGTGGGTGAGGGGCTCCTGGCACCGCGGAGGCGCTGGGTGTTGGGGCCTTGTGGCTGGGCTGTGCCGTGTTGGTACCACCAAGCCAATGATGGTTGCTGCTGCTCTGTCCCCAGGAGTACGAGCTGCTGGTCCTGCCCAATGCCTTCATGATCCACATGCCCCATGCCCCCAGCTTCGACATCTCCAAGTTCCGCCTGAGTGCAGGGTACCGGGGCTGCCTCCAGACACTGCGGGAGGAGTTCCACCAGGACCTGTCACGGCGATACGGGGCTGCTGCACTCAAATACCTCACTGCCGAGAGAAGCCGGTGATGCCTGCGGACAGTGGGTGTGGGGGACAAGCAGCACACTGGGGAAGGGAGGGCGCAGGGCCTCCCTCCTGCCCCGCCCACCGCCGCAGCCCAGCCCGAGGGAACGGAGGCAGCACAGCCTCTCCAGCCCACAAAAGGGGTGCCTGTAGATACGATGGAAGACATCAGCTGCAAGAACAGGCAGCAGTGCCTGCAGGTCAAGTGCTGCAGCAGCATTCCTGTGTTGCAGGGGAACCTCCCCATGCCAGGGGCCAGGGCTGGTGTCTCCTCCCTTCCCTCTTTTAGTGGATGTGGATTCTCAGTCTTCATTAGCTCACCTCACCTTAAGGCCTGGCTCCTCCAAAGATCTGGGAGCTGTACCCTGTTCTGCCTCTGCTCAATGGTCTCAGTCCTCCACACACCCCTCAGGGGTTTTGGTGACTTGGAGATGAGGTTGTAGATCAACCCTTTACATCCTTTGTGGAGCAGGCTTAGAGGAAGCCTCCCAGCACCCTGGAGAAGTGGCCAGGGAATACTGTGAGTAGTTGGATCCTTGGTTGAAACCCAGATCAAGGGTGGCTGGTTAATGGGGGGAAATATTCCCCATCTGTATGGATACAGTCTCCAGTGGAGCTGGCCCTGTACAGGTGGTGTGGGAGTCACCCAGAGCAGGATGAGCTCCCAGAGCAGGATGGGCTGTCCGCTGTCTCCAGCACTGAGCTCCCAGGATGGACCTGCACCTCCCCACTGAGAGCAGCCATGCTGGTGACTGATCCTGTCTTGCGCTGGTATTGCCCCACAGGGCAGGACTCCCAACCATCCCCATAGGCAAAACAGAAGCTTCAGGGGCCAGCACAGGCTGGGAGAAGTTCCTGGTGGGGACCACCTTGCTCCTCCCCAGCTCTTGGCAGCACAGTTGTTGCCATCAACAACCAGGGATGTGGCTGACACTGGACAAGACCATAGCTGAACACTGTGGCAGGAACCCCATGCTGGGAGCAGCTTGACTGGACACTGTTCTACTCTATCACACACTGGAGCACAGAGGATGCATTGTTTTCCTCACACTATTTAAATTATTTAATACTTTTCTCATAAGAATTCAGTAATTAGGGTGTCTGGGTTTGGTTGGTTTTTTTTTTCTTTTCTTCTTTCAGATGATTTTGCTGGTGGCCCTGGAGGCTCTCCAGGCCAGTTGCTGCTGCAGTCTCCACTGTTCTCTTCTTAGCTTTGCTCTGGGCTGCAAGGGCCAGCTCTGTACAGGGTGAGCATTTCCGTCCATGGTGGGAGCGGCTAAGAGGAACCATAGAAAGCACGGGGTATGGAAAGGGCACAAGCGCCTCTTGCTAATTCTCTCTTTTTAATTTAATTTTTAAATTAAAGCTTTTTTATTCTTTTTCACATTCTTGTTCAAACTGCCTAGTTATTAATTTTTTAATGCTATGAGCCTGCACAAGTCTCCTGGAGGGACGGCAGCAGGAGAGCAATGGAGCAGTAGCCCAAGGCACACAGGTGCCCTGCCAGCTCTGAAACGGCTGGTGGTGCTGAGGTGGGCTTAAGGCTGATGGTTCCTGTGCTGAAACAGGACCCAGAGAGCCTGCCTGCACAGCCAGCACCCCTGAACTGGAGCCTGGGGCATCATGGCTCAGGCACAGAGTCAGTTTAATCATACCCAAGCAGAAGATGTGGTTTCATGGGGTGGTGCTGCAGCTTGTCCCTGAGAGCCTTGACTTTATTAGACTCTTGGGAATAAAAGCTGGCTCTGAGGCCCCATGAGCCGCAGCCTCACATCTGCGGGGGGGGGGAGGATGAGGATGGTTTGCCAGGAGCAAGTGTTGAGGCTTTATTTGGGAAAGGTCTGTGAAGACATTGCTCATCACTGTGAAGCCAAGTGCAGCTCCACCTCACCAGTGCCTAGCAGACAGCCTTTGTTTAATACAGCCCAAGCTCATGATACTGTGCTGCTGCTGCACTAAGCAAGATCAGAGGGTTTGATCAGATTTAGACACTGCTAGAGCCGTGGTGGAGCAGAGATGGAGCAGGCCTCTTCCAGAGGACTCTTTGGTAGAGAGAAGGCAATAGAAATGCTGGCTCTGTGGTTGTTTTGGAAGGTGTGCTGGTATGCCTGTAGCAGGAGGGCTGTACACCATCATTTTCAGATCGTCCTTCTCAGCCCAGACAGTTGCTAGCCCAAAATGTTCCTGCAAGGGTGGAGGTACCTGGAAGTAAGCCCAGCTTGGGTTGGTCTCCATGTGCCCTCTGCTGGGCAGCATCAGCTGGGAGGCACCCACAGAGTCAGAGCCAGGGAGATTGTCTGAACTGAGCACAGCCCCTTTTGGAGCTAAAATTCATTTCTCCTAACGTAGTGCCCTTCTCCCTGCCAAGAAAACGAGCCAGAGCGTTACACAGCCCTTGCACAGAGCCATGCTCACAATCCCCTCCTGGAGCTGGGGACTTGCTGTGGGCACTGCTACAGTCCCTGTGCCTGTGGGACCCACTGTCCCCACCTGGTACATACAGCTAAGGAGACAAGAGATTTTACTGTGTTTTATTTAGTAAAATGTTAAAATAAATAAATACAAATTGATCAGATGCTCTGTACCCCCTCCCCCCAACTTTAATTTGCTAAAATCTAAACACATTTGTACCAAAACTGAAACCACAAGGAACTTGAAGGCAGCAGATACTGCAGATCACTATGAGCATCAGGCTAAAAAAAATAGAGATATTTTAAAAACCCAAACCAGTTCACAAGTGGGTGTTCTCATGGTGTGATTCTGTGACAACAGAGCAGTACCAGTCAGGGCATTTTACACCAGGGCCTGCAAGGAAGGGAGATTGGTGGGGAATGGGGCAGCACAGGTGCCACTGGCTCTTGGAGGACAGAGCCCGTGGCTTTGCCATTAGACACCCAGCTGGGAGAGAAGCTGCCATGGTCCCGTGCAGCACCAGGCCCGTGGCTGCAGGGACAGCACTGCCAGAACTGGGGGCTCATCACCAAAATCCCCTTCAGAAATCAAACACACTGGGGGAAGGATCGGGCTCAGACAGAGCCCTCCAAGGCTTCCTGCTCCAGGCCCATGCCAGGACTCCACTTTACAGCTCGGTCTTGGTGAAACACCAGCAGGGCATAGAGGAATGGGAGGAAGCATGGCACACAAGGTGGGGTGGTGGCATCAATAAATTTACGGAGATGGTGCTGCTGTGATCGCAGGAACATGAAGCCATGACTGAAGCCTGAGTATTTTCTCTTAAACAAGCAGAGCTGCCTTCCCAACCCTCCTGCCCTCAACTGCAGGCATGGGGGGTGTTTGCAGAGTAGAGCCAGTCAGCTCTCTAAAGAAAACTCGGCGTAGGCAGCCACCCCAGAGCCACACCAGACCTTGCAGGTGGCAGCAGCTCACTACCACCTGTGTCCACGGCTGTTGACACAGCAAAGTTGTTTCATTCCTCCACAGGAACCTGGACAGGTCAGCAGTAGCAGGCTCCCCCACTTCCTGCTGTTACCTTGCTTAACCTTTACTTAATGGAGTTTGGAGTACATGTTTTGCTTCTGTGGGGCTGTTAGAGGAAGCCAAGACACCTCTGACCATGTAAGATGGCACCTGGGGGGGACCCTGCAGCTGCAATTGGAGTGAAGCAGCTTGTGGGACATTACTGCTGCTGGCTCTGCTTGTGCGGGGCTGCCAGGAAGCTGCCCGAGTCTCAGGCTTACACAGAAGCAAAAACCTTCCTTAAGGAGGGTCTTGGTTGCCTGTCACATAGGACATCAGGAGCAACTCAGAGACAACACACCTTCTGGAAGGGAGAGCTGACAGGTAAGACACTGCCTGGCTCTAGAGTCAATCACTGTCTTGATGTCAGTGATAATTTAAGTAAAGAAACATAAGAGACTATGATTAGAAATTACACATTAGCCCAGAACAAGCAGAAACATGCAGCCTCCTGCTGCACCCAGCACAGGGCTTCTTTCAACAGTGCCTACCCCAGTGCCTGCAGCCATGGAAATCTGCTCTTCCAGAGTCAGAACTGCCAGTACCTGCCTTACAGAGGGGAACATGAGGCACAGAACAATTTCCTTCCCTACTCCAGCAACTCTGGCCCCACCTGAGATGCCAACACCTGGATAACAAGCCAGGGGAACCTGTGCTGCTGCAGTATCAAACCTCAGAGCTGGGGATCCAAAATCAAGGGTGGCCACAGAACACAGCCCCGGGAGCTGCCCTGTGACACTGCCTCCCTTCCCCACCTGAGCTATACCCCTAAGGCTCACTAAGTTCTGGTTGCTCATGAAGTAAAGTGTTTTCTCGAAGCACAAAGGCAACAATACTTCATTTGTTTTTCAACAAAACAGATGTAAGAAGGCTGGTGACAAAAGGGCAGGAATTGGTTGAGACTTACTTTTGCCAGTGTAAATTTAGGAAAAAGAAAAAAGATGCAAAAGGTCTGAGCTGATCAATACTGCTCACTGCTGCTGCCGCCTTTCTGTGTGAGCTCTCCACCCACGACAGACAGAGCCACGCTCACAAAGGCTTTTGAGTTCCCCAGGCACTCCTGATAATGAGCAAGTCCTTAAGTACTTCTTCCTTTCTAGAACTAAGGACTGGGCTGAGTTTCTCCATCTGAAGCCTTTGACACCTGCTTAGAGAGTGAAGAACAGGCACAGAGCTTATCCCTGGTTACACAGGAGAGCTGGGACAGCTGTTTTCCCAGGAGGATGCCTCATGGTCTGGCTGCTTAATGTAGCCTAGAGGCAGGCCCTCAGCTCCTCACAGGTTACATTAAACTTAACACATGCCCCTGTTTAGCTGCAGTGGTGAAATGCCCCTTTCCATGTGTCCCTACAGAAACCAGATCCTGAGAAAACAGGGAGGCATTGCTCACACAGAGGAATTTTGGCACAGAACTGACAGATATGACAGCCCAGAGAGCAGGAGTCTTCCACAGACACTCCAGGAGGAGTCTGAGAAGTACCTAAATCACATGTCCTACTCCACATAATCTCCCTTACTCACACAGAACCCAGGACCTCTGAAGCTGATGCTGGTTTCAGGTAGGCTCATTGTAACACTTGAACTAGGAAGGTGCAACCACACCAGCAGAGCTGAACCTTTAGCTAGTTTTGGGAATGTTTATAGCCAAGAAAATGTTTAATTAATGCAGTCCAGATTAGAGTAGGCTCTAGCTGCCCTCAAGGTCTGCTTGATCTGCCTTATCCCCATGTTGTAGCTTAGAAGTCAAATAAGGTTCTCATCAGGATGGGATCACTCAGCTGCAGAAGCAAAGCTAGGGATGACTTAGTGCCTACTTCCTTTTCCATCTGCACCTATGCAGCTTTTTTCTCTCACTACACCTGCTCCTTTTGGAATACAGAAGACCAACCCACGTCAGAAATCGAGGTAGGATTAAAGAGTCATTTTGTTCTACTCTTTCCACAGAACTTTCAAGCACTGTAACTGCAGGAATACCTGTCTACTCAGAAGGGAGACCTATTTCACTCCTGGATTTTTCCTACCCTCACTTTCCCTCCTCATGTCTTTCCATATTTTTTCTCTCTGTTCTGCTTTACCCCATGTAATCTTTGTTTCCTTTGCTGCTGCTGCTTTTTCTCTCTTCCTTTCCATCTCCAGCCCTGTACTTCTCAAAAGAGGCTTCTGTCCTTTAATTTGTCCCTTGCAGCATCCACCTCTGGCCTGGGGAGATGGGAAGCCCTGGCCTGGCTATTCTCATGAGATACACTCCAGGGACTTGCACAGCACAGAGATTTCCACAGCATCCATGCTCTTGGCAAGCCTCTTTTGCATTTACTACTCAGGTATTTTAGTAATACTGACAGGGATGCAGACAGACTCTCACACAGGTAAGCTCTTGGTTTGCTGATACAGGCCCAGAATTAAATTAACCTCCAGGAGAGGCGTTTGGCTTTTCATGGGTCTTTAATTACCAAGCTTACCAGTGCATGGTATAAATAATTTTCTTTATTGGTTGATCAACTCTGTGCTCAGCCTATACAAGACACAATGATGCAGAAAGTTCTTGTCCCAGATAAGAGAGAAACAGAAGAGAAATGGGACCTAAGGGTAAAAGATAGAGAGACTCCTGTTTTTCAAGTAATAAAATTCCATTCTGTAGGAGTTAAAACCAGGACAGAGGCTTAAAGAAGGATCTGAGTAAGACAGCAATAACCTGGAGACAAGACATCTGCAGCTCTCACTTTTCCTGATCCCATCTGATTTTTGGGTCATTCCCTGGTCCAGGTCTGACCACTGAAAACAATGATCCAGCAGCATGTCACTGCAAGGTTTGCTGACACGCCCTCAGAGATCAGTACCAGCTGGCTGCTGCAGGGTTCTTTGGACCTTTTGCCTTCTGAATGCCAGAAACTACAGAATCCATAGTGCTTGAGAATGGCCTTTGCTGAGGTAGTTTGTTGGCCAGGCAAAACTAAGAGCCGAACAAATTAGCTGCACAACAAAATATCTTCCTTTTTCTCCAGGTTCCTGACTCGTACATACTCATCAGAAAACTCTTTGCAGTAATACAGCAAAGCTGAGCTTGCCTTGGATCTCCAGAATTCCAAGGGAGGACAACGGAATGTCAAGAAGGGTCAAAACAATTCTAAAAAGACACAATGAACTGTGCCCAAAGGCGTGTGTCCACAAGGAAGTGTAATACCAGTATTTTGGTGGTTATCTGAGCAGCTCAGAGAGAGGCCCTCAGTAAAAGAGTGAATTTTGGTTTAACATCTTAATATGTTATTTTAAAAATACATTTCATTAAAAGCATGTATTCATCATTAGTGCTTCAGAAGCAAAGAGGGCATGGTACAACCCAGCTGAGGAAAAGATAAGAGAGAAACATATGCACTGCAAATTCACAAATGTTTTCTGCTGTATCCACATGAGAAAGAAATTTTGGAGTGTATTCCCTGTATTGTGGGCTGCCACAGCTTGGTGGGGCTAAGAGGGAGGTTTCACTCCAGGTTCTCCTGAATGCTGACCACACTGCTTTTTAGAGCTGTCTCTGCAACAGTACAGGGAAGTTAATTTGAAGCCAAGGAGGTCAGAATTAGGTTTCACATTTCTAGACACTTGGAATACAGATTTGCTTTCTTAAGCCTAGTAAAGATGAAATGCAATGTTCTTTTTTCTGCCAACAACAAAACCAATAGATCTGCCCATAAATTTGTCACCTCTTTAATTTCCAGGTTTTTAATTCATATCCCCACTGACAGAAACCTGCTTGCAACCTAGAATAAAGCCCTGTTTAGCTCATGCAAAACATTAGCTCCTCCTAGCAACATGGTAACTCCTGGCTAATGATGTCTTGGAAGAATCAGCCAAGCTACTCACCCTACCTTCCAATCATCCCTAGAAGTACTGCTTGCTCCATGTTTTGTACAGCACTAAACCCGCTACTGGCTCTAAATAGAGACAATTAAAACACCAATGAGGATACTAATTCTTCTAGCCAGGTCACAGGCTCACTTTCCCACTCTGACCACAACACACCTTTCCAGCTGTTTAAAGAACAGATTGTACGGAGAACGGAAAAAGAAATTTCTGCAATGCTTGCTCTATTTCTGAGCAAAGGAGAAGGGTGACTTCTTAAAGCCCTTTAGCATTGGGCTGAGAGCCAGGACCATCTTTGATATGAGATTCCTTTGTGGTCTCATTTCTTCCCTTATAACAGAGATTTAAAAATCACTTGTTTCCCACCAATGACAAGCAATGACATAAGAATTAGTTAATATTTTGATGGTGGTTTGGAAATACAAAACCACAGCCATTATGGCAGCTTCCAAAAGAGCAGAAGTTTACAAAGTCATTCTATCTCAAGTATTACATGAGAAAAAAACCCCAAACCAATACAAAACCAAAAGAAAAGCTTCAGCTTTAAGCTGTCACAGAGTTTAAATTTCTCCCTTGATATGAACCTCTTACAGCAGCTAGGAAAAGAAACATTTTACTCTGTATTTAGCAAACACCAAGTCTCCTTCCACCCTATTGTTGATAATTGGGTAGAGATAACCCAGATTTACTGTGTCTACACAACAGCATCACTGCCAGTGTCAGTGCAGCCCTGGGAATGCTCCTTGCCTATCAGCTGATACTGTTGCAGAGCCAGGAGAAAAAGCATCCCAACAGGATCAGTGAGAGAGAAAGAAAACTACCTAAGCAGCATCAAAAAGTCTAAGATTTTTTTTTTTTCTGCCAAGTAATGATTAACTAAAGGCATAGTACAGTCTGGAACAGTTTTACAGTCTGGAACACAAACACTGTAACAAAAGGGATATAAAAGTCTGTACTTATCTACTTGGATTCTGGAGACAAGCAGATGCCTCAGGAAACCAGCAACAGCTGTTTTAACATCTCCTGGCTGGGTAATTGTGTGCAAATTTAAATATGGCTACTAGTGAATTTCACTTCCATCATCTCCTGAATCAGCAAAGAAAAGGGAAGGACTACCAAGTCTCCAGGCATCGCCTCCTACCTCCAAATAGTGCAGTGCTTCCAAGAGAGCTCAGGTTAACACAGAAATAAGAGCATGAGAACCACACTCAGCACACCTATCCCTGGAGACAGTCTCTTACCAGGAATGCTTGATGCTTCAGAAGATGCTGTTAAGAATCACCCAAGTGTTCAGCTGAAGACCAACATGTTCCAAAAAGCAGCTTCTCCTGAATATCTGGCTGTTATCTGATGGCTCATATTCTACAGAAGGCTCACGTTCAGTTTGTTTTTGCTCTTCAACCCTTGAAATAGACAGTCCTTTGTTTAAATCCTGTGGGTTGCTGGCCTAGTGCTGCCCAATGGTAATGACCCCATTGGTAAATTGACTGGATTGATGGAAGGACATTTTTAGTATGATCCATTTTGACATGTCTGCCCAGCTGTCTCCCTGCCACTTCTGCTAACTTATCCTTCCAGCTCTGCTAGTTCCAGAACAGAACTCACACATCAAAAGACAGAGTCAGGGTTATCACTGGTTCAACTGAGAAGTGCATCTAAGAGTCACTTTCCCAACCGAGACGAATGTGACAGGATATCTGAGCTCAGAGCTGAAAATAGTGCACACTCCTACAGAAGGAATAAAAGTCCTTAAAGGGCAGGAGAGGGAATAAAACAGCTCCAAGAACCCCACAGAAGCCCACTTGGCTGGGGCAGCAAAGAAACTCTCTCAGGCTATGTTGTGTCTGGAGTATTCACTTGCTCAAAAATGCATCCTTGAAATGCAAAGCTTTTCTATCTTCCACTATGAACAGCTGAGCTGGGCTGCCTCGCCACCCAACAAATGCTCTCAAGGCCACCGCACTGGGGACACTGCCTCACCTTGTGTGTGCAGTGGCTCAACTCTGCTCCCACGGGAAGTAAAGGGAATGGGTTTTCCTGGTACTTCCAGTGGAAATGGGCTTTGCCTAAACGTGTACGTGCAATAGTGAAATCAGACAGCTCTGGGATACAACCCAATGTGACCAGAATCAGCATCCTAAACTGAGCCAGACCCCACAATCAGGAAGCACAAGGCAAGCTCTGCTGTCCAGAGTGAAAAGATCACACATTAGAGATGAACTTCTTGAACAAGAGAAGATAACGGAGAGTGATTTCAGTCCAACTCACTGTCTTTCGTTCTCAAACTCGAATCAGTCTGTATCACAGAACTATTAAAGCCTTAAACAAGCACACTGCCAACTGCTTTTCTCTGGGTTACAAACACTTGGAAGGATGGGAGAGAGATGGTAACATCAGAGACAAGCCTGGGAAATCGTCCAGGTGAGGTGAGATCCAGCACTGTAGGACTTGATTCTCTTTAGACTTTAGCAGTAGATGTATGGTAGAACCTATAGAAACTGTCCCATTAGATTTTAGAACACAAACACAGCAGAATTTCATCATAAATAAGCAAAGTCTGTGTTAAAAAATTCTAAGTACACAGCATTTTCTCCAGTTCTGACACCTTTTTAATAGAAATCACTTGTTTAGGAAACAAATAGCACTTTTGTAATTTTTTTTACAATGTTTCTTACCTTGATCTTATTTTAAGTAACACTAGGAAGACCTCAATATCTTTTATTTTCCTTTTTAATTTAAAAAAGTTGGGTTTTTTCCCCCAGATACAAAGATTTTGCCCTTGCATAAAAAAACAGTGCCCAAAACGATGACACAAGGACTCACAAAGACTCACTGTATCTCACTGACACTATTACTTCTAATCTATACCATGCAAGGTCCCATCTACCTCTTTAATTAGACTGTCAGCCTGAAAAACAGCTTTTCTATTCCTTATTTAGTTCTTGTTACCAAAAGAAGAGAAAGGAAGTGAAAGAAAAGGACATTTCTCTGTTGAGTTCACACATCTGGGTTATGTGCTACTTTGTTCAGGATACCTTTGTTGTTTATAAATACAGAAAAGGGAATGGAATCTCATTTTCAAGTAATTGATGCACATTTTCTCTTGGGACACCTCCATCCAATGCTCCAAGCTGACCCTGGATTCTGGCCCTCTATTTCCCCATTCCCAAAACAGACTTTCTGGATGAGTGTGAGGACCCACAGGCTCTCAGGCACATGGTGTGATTCTTGGGGTGTCCTGCGTAGGGCCAGGAGTTGGACTCGGTGATCCTGATGGGTCCCTTCAAACTCAGCATAATCTATGATTCTGTGTGCTGGTTACTCAGTGAAAAGTCCATCTCCTTTCCTTTTGTACATCTCCTGTCTAAACAATAGTAAATACTGCTTATTTGAGAGACTTGTCCCTTCTGGGCACTGGGATTTGATAATTTATATTTCTGGTTTTTTGGTTTAATAGTACTGAGAGTTTAGAAACAGGAAAAGCCCATAGGCTCTTTGGACTTGTTTTTGTTTTCCCCTAGCTAAACAAACTGTTCTGCAAATAGGAACTTGAAACCTGCCCTCCTCCCTTATCCCTGCTCCTCACCCCAAACAAAAATAAAACAAACCTATAGTGGCTGTGGAGGCTGCTGCAGGCACACACTGGTGTAAAATATAGAGAGAGTAAATATATTATTTCACTTGGCATGGTGCTGGCAAAGAACCCCCAGCTGGCACTATTCATGTAACATGATCCAAACTTCGCATGTACACACAGAATAAGAAGGATCAATTGGCAAACTCCGGTGCCGCCTGGCACAAGCATCTTCACGCTCTCTCTGGAACCAAAGAACTAAAGAATTCTGCACTTTCCAGAAGAAATCCAGTTTTGCTTTTCTAGAGTTTCTTTATTTTGCTCTTTCTCCTTGCCGCCACCTCCCTTGGCTCCTTCTTAACTTCACTGTGTTATTTAGTCTCATCGCCCTTGTTACAGTTCACCATGCAGCTCTGGGAAGGGGAGGGGGCTAAGGTGGAGGTGGCAGCATTAGTATTGTTAGTGGAGTCCATGCCGTTGGAGATGGCTACTGAATTGACCTCAGAGTTTATGGGTTTTGAAAGGTCGATGCCTTGGATGAGGCGGATCAGCTGTTTTACCTTCTCCAAGGAGCTGTGCATCTCCTTCTGTTTTGCAAGGATGGTATTCTTCATTTCCATGCATTTCTACAGCAAAGCAGAAAATCAGTAATAAGTTCGAGCTTATGAATGAAGGAAGGCAAGAGAAGGAATATGATGTTCACAGATCTAAATGTAAGTACCCAGAAAAAACTGCAGCTGCAACTTCACTTTTCCAACCTAGAAGAAAAGTCTCTAGACTGTGTTCAGAGGAGAATTCATATTTGCAGGCTGAGGAAATAAATTGCCAAGACATAACTGCCACCTGGTATGGCTCCCTTTCATTCCAAGGTGGTGTGCAAATGAACACAGACAGCTCCATCCTTTTGTGCTTCTTTTGAACGAAAACTTCCAAGTATATGTTCTTACTATTTTTTTTCTATTAGTATTGCATTACTGGAGTTTTTTTTAACTCAGATCTGCAAGCTCAGGCATCCCACTGCAGCTGACTGCTGTGTGCAAACCATTAATGGGATACAGCCTTTGCTTTCACATACATTTTAGCAGGAACATCACTTCCTTCTCTCAATAAGTAAAAGGGCACTTGAAAAGGAAACTAAACTCCTCTTCACTTGAAAATCTTATTTTGTGGGCACTTCATTCTCTTAGGAGTAGTAGTAACATAGTTAGCTCATCAGTAAGCATCAGGGCAAGACGACTTTAAAAAAAGCCCACAAATGATGTTTCAAGAGTGGAAAACTGCTTATAGATATATTTGAAACTCACAAAAATGAGGAAACAGTAGTTATGTCTGTTACATTCAGGTTTTTACATGAAGATGGCCCTTCCCACATTTTAAAAATCTTTTATCCATGCTGATCTCCAGACACTGTTGGTTTCAGCTTTACTGTTTTCACATGCAGCTCATGGCATCATAATAACTCTAAAACATCTAGATCTAATATGCCTGTTTTGGACAGGTCCTTGTAAGTATGAACATTCTCCTTGTCCACTGCCAATCCCTCATGTTAAGGCCTTGGATCTGCCTGGGTACATCACTGAGAAACAGTGTTAGTTTTCTAGTGTTGCTCAGGTTACACTCAGCTACTGCTAACCAAAAGGTGTCAGTCCTCAGGACTGCTAACTGGCCCCTCACAATCATTTTATTTGTACTGACAGCACTGAGGGCTCTATAAACGTGAGACACTTTTGCTCTAATAGGCAAAGACAGGCAGCCTGGAAAGGGCATCTGTATCTAAAAAGTCTGTAATTATGACTCCAGCCTTAGAGATGCTGCCACACAGATTTCACTTTTTTTCATTATATGATACTGACTAGGGCTGCACCAAGGATGGGCTCAAACTTTACATTTGCATCTCAAGAGACTAATGTGCACATTAAGGTGAGAAGAGTGACCAAATTACTATGTATGTTCCAATTACTGCAATAAACTAAGGTGGAAACTAAGGTTTTTAGTTTGAAGCATGACATTGTCTAGTTAATACCATGCAGAGGCATGAGCAGTGTCCAGCTGCTGACTGCCAAGGCAACACATCAAGGTCCTGAGAGTCAGCTGTGAGTAAATGGTCACTTCTGCATCAGAAAGGTCTGGAGAGTGCACCAAGACTGTAACTCTCACTACACACAGAGCCCAACTATTCCTGCTTAAGTGAGCCACTAGAGAGTTGGACTCAATCTACTGCCCACAGACAAAAATGCTCTGGGTCATTTTTATCACCTGTTGATATTATATGTCACCATATGTCTACCTACATGTTCTGCATGGATCATGTATAAATTTAATGTAAGTATATGTTGCCTTTATTTCATTCCTGCTCCCCGAAGTCCTAAAAAGCAAAGGAAAACACTCACTCAATTCTAAATAAATCCAGAGGATGTAGTCCTCAGGTCTAGTATACAGAGTTGCTCTGTAATAATATTCTCCCTGCATTGTGGCACCAGAACACAGGTGAAGGGTTATTTGGAAGGACAATACTCACTGTTATAGAATTGCTGAGCTGTTTGACCTTCTGCTCTAGTTGTTCTCTTTCCTGTTTTAAATCTGAACTCCATTTAAGTAGTTTCTGTTTTTCCTCTTCTTTTGCTGCAAAACAGAGTATTAAACAGAGTATTTTCAATATTTGTCTTACAACAGTGGATAGAGGGTCTAAACTGCTTCATGTAAAGAGGGGAACTGTGTTTAAACCAATGCTTAAGAACTTGTGTACTGAATCACTCCCAAAATGTTACTTACACAAGCATGACAGGCTTAAGAAACATTTAGACTGCTATTTTCAGTTCAGTAATGATTAAGGTTATTTCCTTTTGTATGACAAAATTTCCTTTTGTAAAGGAAGTACTATTCTATCCCACTCCCAAAATAACATTTTCCATTATTAAAAGTGAAAGAAAAGTGTTCATCTTTTCTTACCTGCTTTATATGCAATATATGAATGAACAATTGCTAAAGTTCCCGGCCATGGGATTGCTTCTTCCTTCTTTAGCATCTGAAAGAAAATTTTCATAGAGATTTAGCTGGTAAAAAGCCTACCTCAGAGAAAGCAAAAAGGAAAGAGAGAAAGAGGGAAAGATGGAGGATTTTCTTTCATGGCAATCATTAGCCTCAGCCCTGTTAATACAAAGCTTCACAGATCTGATCTGAGATTTAACAGAGGGAATTATTCACAACAGTATTGTGGCTCCCACAAAGCAAGCCTATTTCTTACAAATGTCAGCATCTTCCTAAATTCCCTCCACAGCCACAAATAAAGCCTACTAATGATACTGGACAACTTAAAAGAGGAATGAAAGGATAATGTATCTGAACTCAAAACTTGCCAGGAGACATAAACATTACTTCATGGTTCAGACAAATTGCTGATCTTAGTTGTTCTGGGAAAAAAGTTTTCATGCTGCAGCCTAGTCTCCACACCATACATTCAAACATCACACTTCTGGCTAGTAAAACATTAAGCTGTCCTATTACCCCTTCTTATCAGAATCATGCATGTGTCAAACTCTCTTTATAACTCTCATTTATGTCTTTTTAGATCCTTCCTACATTTTGCTTCCTAACAAATTTTAAGAGGAAAGACACATATTTTTAGTACATGATCAGAGTGGTGTCTCAGAAGACAGAGGACTTGGTCAGCAAAGTTACTCAAATTTCCTCAATTTTGTTGGAAACTATCACAGAAACGTGAAGAGGAGGGATAAGGTGAGAGTAGGCAAGAGCAGGAGTACCCAAGTCATAAAACTCCCTCCTCTCTGGCAACTAATGACCAAGTCACTTGAGTTTTGCATTTTCATTCTTCTGAGCAGCACATCATAGGTCAGGCTGTTTTCTTATGCTACCACCTGGCGCACCAAAGGCCATGTGGGTGACCAAGCAATGTGCTGCATTAGACAGGACACAGCTTCAGCCTGCCTATTACCAGCAATCCTTTCCAGCTTCGAGAGTTCCATGGAAGGGTTAGGAATACAACAATTTACTTCTTCATCTTGGAATCTCAATGCAATTATAAACAAAATATTAAAATATAACTTGCTCACTTCAACTGTACATTTTTAGAGAGCAACCTGGAAGAAAACTGTTCACCTATACTCATTATACTGATGCTGGATGATATTATTAAAGATATCACTGAAGATAACCTTCCTGATGTTTGATTTATATAACCAAACAGGGGCTTATATTTGCACTATCTATCGAGGTAGGCTTGTGCAAATGTTTTATTTGTCCAGAAGAATATATACTAATAACTTTCAAAGAAACAAGCTTAAGATGAACAGCATCTATAGGTTGTAGATATTCTTTCCCAAAATTCTGCATACTTTGATCCAGAAAAAGAGTAAAAACATAAGGATAAAAAATAAAGACCCCAAATTTGGAAGCAAGACCTGACAGTTTTGTATTAGCACACTCTCCAACAGAGGTAATAATTCAATGAAATTCACACAAGCCTTTTAGCCTGCGAAATAGATTTGTTCAGTGTCAGGCTGTCTTGGTCTAAGTAACTCAAGCAATCTGTTTATTTTCATTAACACCAAAAAATATTCACATGCATTGTACATATGTCCCTGTCTGTCAAACAATACCTGGTCTTGACATTTGGGACAGATCCACATGCCCTTGGGAATGGTTTTCAGAGGCGGGTCCAGACAATCCAGGTGATAAACACGTGAACATGTGTCACACATCAGCAACTGCCCACTTTTTCTGCAAACGCTGCAAAAATCCTCATGGATATCACCCTACAAAATTGAGGGGAAAGGTTTTGGGTGAGAGAAAGCAAGACAGAGAAGGCAAAAAGTGAACTTTGACCTTTGATACCTACATCTTAGTTCAAGGTTTACAGCACAAACTATTTCTAAGGGGATTCCAAAAGGTCAAGCCGTTTTGAAACTGAAACAGGAAAACCATGCCAGATGCCAGAAACATTGACATCTGTCCTTCCAAACACTCTCTCTGTCCTCCTAAGGCAAAATAGACAGCAAACACTTATTACTATAGCTTCTCTTAACAACTGCTACCCCATAGCCTTTCTTCTTTAAGATTCCCTCTTTACCCTGATCTTTTTATTTGCCTGAAGTGATGAGCTACCCACTTTCTTAACCCTCCTGATTTTTTGGATGTAAGCCAAACTCCACTCCAGGAATGCTGATTAGGCTGTCTCTTGCCAGTAATACTATGTAAGAAATCCCAACTGAGTGACTTTAAAAACATTGTTAAATATTTAGGTCACCTTTAAAAATGAAACTGTAAGGAAAAGGTGTTGTGCTTCTAAATGAAAAAGAATAGAATCAATTATGTTCTGAGACAATTCTTTTTATTTTACTTGGGCTACCTCAAGTTGCAACAAAACAGCTGTGACTCAAAACTTTCTCATTCTCTATAGAGAGTGGATTGTTTCATCACTAACAGCGACTGAGAGCCAGGATGAAAGAATACCAAGAAAGATTTTGTAACACTTTTTTTAAAGAAAGAGTTGAAAAAATGACTGTCCGTGTCTTTTAAGACAACTAGATTTAGTTACTGTTGCATTTCCATTGGAGAGTTTTTTTCTACAGTCATTAACATCCCAAAAAGGTAGGTCTGATTTTTGTTTCTTTTTCTTTTCTCTCTCTCTCCTCCTGTTTTGATCTGATTGTCAGATATTTGAATGAAGAGGCATGATAGAAAGGTGGCTTGGCATTCACAGAGGAAGCAAGGGGCCCCCCACCCTCCCCACTGGGCTGTCCTGGCAACTCCACATGTTCAAGGCCCCATCTGGCATCTGAAGTACACACTTGTCACTGACTTACAATGATGTTTCACACACACCCCAGATCTGCAAGACTGCAGTCATAAGATGAATGTGTAGAGCACAACTGTGGGTACACACTCTCCTGCATGAAATACCAGCAAGGTTTCATTTTGGTGCAGATCATCTCTTCACAGTGCAAACAATTTCTATTTGGAGGGATAGCAGATTTGGCCATGCACTCAGATATGAAGGTGCCAGGCAAGAAAAATTACAGTAATCTCCACTATGGATAACATAATACACATTTAAAAAGAATGACACATGAGCAATCTGCTCAGGTTTCTACTTCCTAGCTCTATTGCTGATGAGGCCCTTCTTCAAAGGGAAGGCTATTCTTAATTCCCAAGGTTAACACTGATTTCATGTTTTGTAAAGGATCAATCACCAGTGAATTTTCAGTGCCATGTTTAGGATCTATAATTCCCAGAGATCGTTGAGAGCTGAGTTATGGTATTACTTCCTTTAACACCAAAGAGTTCCTCTCTGTTAAATGAAGATCTAAATGAGAAATATTTCAAGTTTCTTGTCAAGTGATGTAACCAGGCTGGGAAGAACTTCTTTCCCTCTATCATGCACTCTCTGTGTACAAGGAAAAGGTGGCAGGCAAGAAATATCACATAAGCTAAAATAAAATCCTCTTCAAGATAAGGAGAAGTTTAAGAGGGGAATTCTCTCATTTTAGAAAAAAAAAATCTATTCTAGAGAATTATGTATCTTAAGATGCTTTAGTTGCTACAGACTATACAATGGTTCTTGGTAACAAAGTGCAAAATTACTGATGTGCTGAAAACCAAACGTATTACATCTCACAACCTGCGTAAAGAGCCCTACAAAAGAGACACATAGACACATATACAGTTTCCTCTTGAGGGGGAGACATTTAGAAATTTAGACCCAAAATATCCCCAATTCAATGGAGTGCTGCAAAACCTGTAGTGATACAGGTGACTGGTGACCAGTGCAGTTGAATGCGTGAAGATGCCAACACATGCACAGAATTCACAGTCCTATTTTTGGTAATGCAAAATTCAGGGTAATTCCTCAGAGTTAACAACTGTCCTTACCAAAATCCCAGCCAGTGTTTGATTCCAAAGAAATGCCCCAAGTCTTATGGGCAGTTAATAAATATATGCATAAAGGGAGGGCTGGAATTGGTGTTGTGACATGCACACACTAACCTCAGCTTCTAAAGCAGCTTTGTGTAGGCTACAGCCAGCCAGCTTAGGCTACAGCAGAGCTCACTGAGGCTGCTCAGACATGCTACAGCCTGAGGTGACCAAAGAATAATTTCAGAACAGATACCATAAAAGGTGATTTAACGTCACTTTCTGCTCTCCTTCCTCTTCATAAGGGTCCAGGAAAATAAATGTAAGATTTCTGGACAGCTAACCGTTTTCTTTATTTTGATAAAGTGTCTAGAGCAGCAGGGCCTGGCTTTGGGCAACAGAACAGAACAGAATAATACAGTACAAAAGCAGCTTGTGTGCTTGAGTTTGTAATATCTATACTTATATGTACATTTCACTGTAATAACATGGGAAAACTAAATATTCTGCAACAGGAATTGTTCACAGTCATATAAATAAAGATGATTATAGTGTATGATGTAAGTGAATTAAATTATCAGAAGCAATACTAATTCTGGCATATTCTAACTTTTATGGGCTTGACTTTGCAATCTGACTATTCTACAATGCTCCGCTCAACTGAAACACTGTTTTGATATAAGTGTTTACTAATAAAAAGGCATTTTGTGACCAAAGACTTGAATCATCACTAAAACAGACATTTTTGCACAATTCTTACTGCTGAGTAATTAACTTTCAAAGGCAATTGCCATCTTCCAGGTGAATATGGCACTACTGCAAGTGGGAGAACCACACACAACCAAGTGGCTCATAAGTGGCTCACATAACCATTTGGCAAGACCATGGCCAAATAGCAAAAAAAGGGGGGACAGGGGAGAGAAAAAAAGAAGAGGTTTTGCTCAATGCTGCCTACTGCATTATTTCCTTCCTTTTCCCAGGTTCTAGACCTACTTTCTACCCCTCTGTCCTTATCACCAATCCCATCTTAAGTTTCTGCTTCATCCTCCCTTCAAAATTTCTCCTTGTCATTCAGAGTATAACATTTCAGGAGAAATTCAAGAAGGCTGTTCTGGTCCACTGTGCCTGATCCCAATTGCTTGGCCTGATTTGCAATTTTCATAAGCTGGCTGAACACACAGATTACTCAAATGCTAAATCAAATTTCCATTCTAAAGCCAATCGGAATTAGACCCTTAATGAAAAATATTTTAAAGATAGGCAAAGCTGCAGTTTTCTTCTTTATCTGTCTGATGAACTGCTCAATTATTTTAACTGAGACTTCTGAAATAGCCTTTTCCTTAGACATACACTTGTGTTTTCATTTTTAAGTGTTCAAAGTTCCAAATCAGAGCTGTAACTACAGAAAACATTTTCTGTCCTACCTAGAGACCTTTCTATATTCACATCATCTTCTAACAGTGTAGACCCTCTTCAACATGACATGGTCTGGCCTCACTGCCAAAAGAAGTGATCCTGATTTCTCTATATGCCTACTCATTTCACCCTGCATGAAGCTGGCACAAGAACAGTTGTGTCTATAAAATTGACTGGGTTAGGTTTGTGATCCTGGCTAAGACTAACAATTTTTAGCTATGTCAGTTCCCTTATGCAGATCACTATGTGGCCTCAGATATATCTGTGCTGAAACAACACGGGAGGCATTCAAGGGATGAGAAAAGACTGCTGGTGACTGGCAGGACAGGTGTCCTCAGTGGTAGCCCCTGGCATCAACTGTGGCATGAGCATTTCAGTGGATCCTGTATGCTCCATTCATTTGAGTTGCAAGGTCCTTAAAGGTCAAAGAACTAATCTTCCTCTTTGTCTTCACCACCAGCATGACTTGTACTATTGCTGTTTAAATACAGAGTACATTTCCACTATATTGCACTTTTGCAGCCAAGGATGCTAAAGATTTTTACAAGTATTGCTAAGTTCTCAAAACTCAGACAGGAAAAGTGCGCAGCATGACAAATATATGTGTATATATATATATTTGGAAACCAAATCACAAGGGATGTGATTGCACAAGCCTTTACAGCAATTGTATTAGAACATATTAACAGAAGAACACCTCCACCTTATTATGGCAATTGGAAACAATTAATTTCTTTACAACTAGGCAAGTAAGAATTATAAGACTTAACAAAGAACAGGTATTTGCCTCCTTTCTGATATTTTGCTGTCTCTGAAGATTCACATTTTGTTTTGTAGTTTATCTTTATTTAAAAAAAAGGAGAATTCTGAAGTATGCTTTCTACTTTCACATGTATTTTATTTTAAATGGAATTAAATAGCAAGTATTTCTGAAAATTCTACCGAATTAGCTCAGTTGATAGTGAATATGTACTCAATGTGACTTTGGTATAAAATTCTTTAGAAAAATCAAGGTCCTTGAAGAATGTTAGTTCTGTTGCATACATATAAACTAAATGGCTTGCCTGGAAATGTTAAAGGGGATTTACATATGATTTTAAAGGAGAAAGAGTGTTACTGTTCTGTATTATGGTATGTTTAGGTAAGAGAGAATGTTTGTTACCTGCTAGGTAATCTTCCATTGTCTCCTTTAAATCACTTCAATTTTCATTAATTAATGTATATTAAAGCAATCCAGAACCCAGGCCTAAATACAATCCTAATTCAGAAAATTAAGGGCATTCAGAACTAGATTTGAATGCTACAGAAATTCTTCATTTAGCTTGCTGCCATCAGGCACTGCAGAAAACGGTAACAACTCAACACACCCTTTTGAGAGCTCTTACACTCAGCAGTATACACACACATCAGAGCTGGAAAAGACCCCCACCACACTATCCAGTCCTTCTCTCGGGGCTGGTGTAAAATATATGCTCTTCAGCATATTTGCAAGTCATCTGTACTGCTTATTTTTAAAAGTCCACAGAGATGGAGCTGTCCCATTGTATTCACGAGGGGCTGCTCCACAGTATCTATTTATCTGGCTGTCAGGAAAGGGTTTTTGCAGTTATGTGCTATCCTGCTCTCAAATATGACTACAGAAAAGAGAACCTTGTAATTCCACATGCGTATTCCCTGGAAATCAGAATTGCGTCTATTTATTTCAGTGCTTCAGACACACTTGTACTACTCCTATTCCTGTTACCTCTGCAGAACAAATACAGTTCAGAGACAAAGAACTGGCTTCTATTCTCCGTTCTATGTGGTCAGTAGAGTTGGTCTCTCAGTCCATGTTCTTACAATGGTGCAACTAGAACAACCCAGCTTTTCCTTGAAGGCCATTTCAGATGGTTGGGCCTCAAGTATATGTGACTGTCTTTTCTAAAAGACAGTCTCTAGAAAAAAAAAGTTCTTCTAAAAGAAGAACTGCAGAAGGAGATTGTAGCACCACTATGAAGAAATAAGCAAGCACTTTTTGATTCTTAAGCTGTGCCCTGTAAATACCAGTCTTTTAAAAGCAAGCTCTTAAATGAAAGTACACTCCAGCTCCTGAGGACTGTTTTACCCCCACTGGAAAATCACAACACGCTTTCTGCCAAATCAGTGCCGCAAATGCTGCTCCTGGCTGCTCTGCATGACGAAGCAGTTTCCATCCTTCTCTCATTACAGAAACACAACTTTTTGTTATTATGGCCTGTAACTAATACTTTCATTCTCCTCTTCCCACCCACTCCCCACGCCCCCTGGCCCTTTTTCATGGATGACAGATTCAATTCAGTCAGACAAGATCTCAGACACTACACAAAGGAAATGAGCTCATCTAGCATGCCTGGTGCCTCCCAATGTTTCAATCCACTGAAGGAGTTATAAATAAAATCTCTACAGCATAACAACATAGGTGCAAGAGGAAAAAAAGGAAAGGTGTTAAAAAAATGCTGGACTGTTTCACTGCACTGAATCAGGACAAGTGATGAGTAAGCTTAAAGAAGCAAAACTTGCAATGATTTTCCTTGTGTCTGTTTTGAGTAACTTTCTTAAAGTAACCCCTTCCCCAAGAGTTACTTACGTCTGTGGAGCTGGGGCTAGGCAGGGACACGGGCTGAACAGCTGCGGGAAAAGTAAATGTGGTCTCTGTCTTTTCATTTTCAGGGGAGTCAGGATAACTGGACAGAGGGGACGTGGGGGTCAAAGCCCCGAACCCCAACACCGTGTTGTATTTAGGTGGACGACCTACATATTAACAACAGGGAACACAAACAAAAAAAAAAAGAAAGGAAAAATGATCTTACATACCTTTGGCCAGTGGTCCTCATTGGCTAGCGTGAAAAAGGAAATGATGTAGCACAGAGAGGAAGTTAATATAAAAGTTACAAGTGGAAGGACAGAAGCAAAGATTTAAACATTTTTTTGAAATTTTTAAGTAGAATTTTGCAAGGAAAGAACATTTAAAAGATGTATTTCAGAAGGAAATAGAAATAAGCTCTGTAGAGGGTCAAAGAATCATTCCCACAAAGGTAGCATGAGGACAGTTGCTACTCCTAAAAATGAGGCTATTCAGCTTTTAGGGGAAAAATGTTGGCATCAAAGCTCTACAAAAGCTACAATAACCACTATTAAATTCTTTCTTCTGTTATCCCACATCTCCCTATCTTTTTAAGAGCCAGCATAAATCTACACAAAGGTTAAGTCCTTTATCAGAGGCCAACACTCACCACTCCCCTACTTTTCTTCCCCATTTTTAAACCTGTTAATTCACAGATCAGCACTTTCTACCCTACTGGTTCATTTTTAGAATTAGGCTACCTAAGAACAGGTCTTGTTTTCTGACCCATAACTACTGTCAGTTTTAACCTATCACAGGTCTACTGTAACCCACTCCAAATTCTGTGTTCTTTCTTAGACTTTCTCAACCAAGTATGTTTGATTATGCACAATTCCTAGATACTCCTTTAGACTAGCAGATGTGCAAAATGTCTTCATAATAATTCTTATAAAATTATGAATGCAAAGCAAGACAGCAAAAAACCCAGTATGCAACCATCAATTCTGCCCTCTTTCTCCAGGGTAATTTATGGATATGTAAACATAAAGGAGTTAGGATCTAGGAATAATTCCCCAGATCTTGTGTTTACAGATTGTCAGTCTATACCTATTAACATGCTAAACCTTGCATTTAAGGTCTGGATATGTTCCAGAACTAACTATGTCCTTGGAAATGGATTTCTGCTAGTGATGTCCATGGGTGAAATTTCTGACATGCTCAGCACGATCTATAATTAAACTAAAGCTCTCAAGGGCAAACGCTTACAAAAGCTTTTCACTCAATATATTGCCGTATTAAATTACAAAACAAATGTATACTTCCAAATCTTTTGTCAATTGAAAACATGTGCTACTAATTTGGTGCTGATACAATGTAAAAGCTCACAACAGGGTGTGAGGAAAAAACCAGAAGGTATAATAGTCAATTGCAAAAACAGACTAAGGAGTATCAAGTACAAATGCATGCAATCATTTTCATTGATACAGTAATTTTTCACTACAAGGTCTAAAATAAAACTAAGAAATCATTACTATAAGAAGGAACATTTACTTATTCACAGAGTAAATGCAAAAACTCTCTATTTAAAATCTACATAATATAATTTTTAAAAATACATTTAATTTACTAGGGGATAGCAGTAGAGATACATCTTTTATTTAAAAGCAGCATAGCTGCAGAAGTGTCAGGTTTGCCACATTCTGCTGGACTGAAAACATGGATCAAGAAGAGACCATGTCAAATTAATATTTCATCTTGCAGCCAAATCTCCAAAAGACAATGGAACTGGTCAGTGCTAGGTGAGAGACTGGTTTCATTTTTTTTTCTATCTGACTGATTACTTTTATTAGACAGAAAACTTAGGAACAGAGAAGGTGTTATGAATCTTTAAGGACTGCAGAAAATCATCAATAATCAGGTAAAGGTTGTCAGGTAGGTGTGGTCAATGCCATGCACAGATACTGGCATTACATTCTCTCCCATGCTGTTCTGTTTCACCTGTTTCACCATAATCTAAGTCTTAAAATTTTACCTGTTCTACAGAAGGATTTCTTCTGAATAACACTGCATGCCTGTATGAAAGATCATCTCTCCTTTTAGGACAAGTGGCACTCTGGTTGCAGTTAAAGTGCTTAGTACAAGCACGATAGCTTTTCTCACTCAAGGTAAGTTCTTTTGAAGGATCCATCCCTATTCCCAGTGGGGAACAAGGCTTTTGTAACACTAAGTTTCCTCTCCTATTCAGGGCACAGATGCTTTTTCCATAACCACTTTCTTCTTGACAGTAACAATACAATCTAGTCATTAACAAGGGGATCTTAACAGCAACTTCATACCACTGAATGATGTTCAAACATCTCACATTTCTAGTGAATATCTAGCAAATTGGGTGGGTTTTGTTTAGTTTGGTTTTTTTTTTTTTTTAAGTGAAACTGAAATGAAACATTGAGCTGCCTAATAGATCTTGCTGTGCTAATCCCTAGAAGTCATGGTCTTTGCCTACCACGCTTGTTTTGCTCTTTAAATTGACATGGGACTACAAATGGAATGTGGAGGAAGAGGCACTGGGCAGGGAGACGTGTCTGGGTGTACCTCACCTCTTTTACGTGTCCCGGGATGCATTGTGCTGTTCAGGTACGTCACTGTACTCTTCTTGCGCTGCAGGGAAGAATGGAACAATTTCTGTTGGGGAACATTTCTGGCAATAACTATATGCAGTAGCTGAGGAACAGCACAGTAAGTACTAAGTGAGATTACTGGCTTTTGTGTTTTCTGAAGCACACCTTCAGAAAGGCTAGCTTTTTTACACTGAACATCTGAACTGTTTCAGGCTGATACACAAGCAGACCAACACACATTGTCATTTGACACCAGCTTTATAAAGCAGAAAGCAGAAAAAGATGTAAGTACTAGAAGAATACATCAATGCATTTACTGTTTAAAAATCTGAGGGTCATGTAATTGCAATAACTTTTTGAACTATAAATGATAGCTTGCCTTTCTAGTTAGAACTGAGAAAGCTTAGAAGGTAGCAAGATGTTAGAAAGACACTCAAGATCAGAATGAAAATATCAGCTTCCCCCAGCAAAAAAATTAATACCTCAGGCTCAAAAACGGCTCCACTGTACACTGGATTCGCTGTTGTTCTTCTTTTCCTCTCTTGTCGCTTACTTTGGATTTCTTGTAAAACAAAGCATTGAGGTTAGAAAACAATGGATCCCAGGAATTATACAAAGTCCTCAGAACTCAGTTTGCATGTGAGAAGAGCTGTAAAGATTTCTACAGAACACCAGTCATGCCTGGTATGGGCAACTGTGTTATACTTTTAAGTTCTGAAGGTTTGAAAACTAACAGCTGACAAAGAATACAAATACAGTGCTCAAGTAACTAATGAAATCATTGCCTTCATCTCACCAAACAATCCACAACAAACATAGTTTAAACTCATGGTCACTATAACTGGGATCTAAAAAAAAAGCCTCTGGTAACTCTGCTGATACTTAAAAATACAGTACAGAAGTATGTAGGTGATTGAAATGATAGGCTGCCTTTCAATGTATAGAATTAGAAGTTTAAATTATAAATCAAATTATAATCCATTAACTTATTCATTACAAATTACAGTCCCATGAAATCATGAAATAAATGAAAAATCTAGACATAGGTTACAGTAAAATTATCCATAGTGTATCTTTGCAGATAAAGGGGTTGTCCAGAAGACATTGGTATTGCCACAGATTTCTTTTCTACCATCAGAGCATACACTTTCTCCCCAATCTCTGCTCTCTGCTGCATAAATAACTGCTTTGTTTCAATGTCATAAAGAGAACAAAAACATAGGCACAACAAACTAAATTAGATCAAGAGTACAGACATCCCAAAGGTACTATTGTACAAGAAAATACTTCATTTAATACCAGAAATATTTTGGAATCCTACTTTCTATTCAGAATGACCATGAAACCAGGAGCTGAACAACCAACCTAAGACATTTTTCCTACCTTCCAGGTGGTCATGAGTAACTAGTCCCAGAGACACCATGAAGGCAAGTTTCTGTGAGGGGGGAGAAAAAAGATCATGAAAAGTACAACTATTAGAATGAATCAGTTAGGCCCTTTAAAGGCAGCTGACCAGTAACTAAGCATCAAAAAAAATTTTAGTGATACTTTGCTCCTATAAATCACTTTTCATTCATGTATGTCAAACTTCTTGAAAAAGGATAAACAAGAGTCCCATTTTCTAGATGGGAACCTAGACTGAGATACTGGGATATGCCCATTGCTCATGATCACAGAGCAGGCAGAGCTGGGAACAAGAGAGTAGTTTCTTTACTGCCATTCCAGCATTGAACTGACTATTAAAAAATACCAACTCAGTTCAATTGTTAGAAAAATATTGTTAGTTTAAGACCATTCTCCATCTATTGTGAACTACAAGGAGCCAACTATAGCTTAGATTTGCTATATGCTAAGGGCTATGGATTTCTTAGAGGAGTCTAATTTTAATGCAGGAAATGCAGAGACATATAAAAATCTGAATTCTGTTGTCTGACTGACAACAGTTAGAGCTCACACAATAGTGAATTTGAATCCATCTACAGAAACAAATGTAGCAGAGCATTTAGCCGTAGTCAGTTCCAAAGCTCTTCATGGCAGAAAGGCTTTAAGAAATAGTCATTCCGTCCTCTCTTTCACCCCAAACTAAACTGGGCTAAAACACAAGCAGAATGTGAATATATGTGACTCATTCCTTCCTGCTCACCAGAACAGAAATATTTTATAAAGTAAAACAAAGACATTTCTTCAGCTTTGAGAATAACTCCAGAATGTAAAACCTCAAAGGAATGGAAATCAACTCCGTAATCTAAACCTCTGTTTGAAGGAAGTATCACAGAGGAATGACGATCTTCTAACTTACAAAAGACTTAGAAGCCAAATGCATTCCAGAACTGAAAAATGCAATGCACTGTATCTATTTGGATTTTTTATTCTGTAGCCTTATCAACTGCTGCTGTCCAGCAGGAACGTATGGAATGTTAAAGTTAAGAAGTCTTGACGGAACAGAGGGAAAAAATATTTTCTGAAGAACAGTGTCCTTTTTTCTTTTTTCCTTAAAAGAAAGCTCTGGGTATGTTCTGATACCTGTGGATTTTCTTCTCGTTTTGGCTTCGGTGCAGCAGGTGGAGTAACTGTACGACTTTCTGTTTGCTTCTCTTCTGTTTCCACATGTGGTTTAATAGTCTGAAAGAAAACAGTGTTTTTCTAATTCAGTGATAAGAATGACTTTTTTTTTACTTTGACTATTAAAGCAACTCAAATACTTTCGCAGATACAGGAGAAAAAAATGTTTAAAGCTGGAAGTGTACTAACAAAGACTTAATTGAGGAATCTGATGTGAGAGGAATGTTAAATAAGGTATTTTCATTTAACAAAGAATGAAACAGCCTTGCCACCAATCCATTACCCGACACAGCCACACAAGATATAACAGTGATTTTAAGAGTTAACTTTGTTAAAGAAATCACCACAACTACGGGAATAACAGACACTTCAAGAAAACTCATCCCATCAAGACTTCCACTTAGAAACCATTCTGCATGGCACATACATTTTGTACTTCTTACTCCTCAGTCTTCATATCTTACAGAATTGTGAATGGCTCAAAAACTGTCTCTCTGAACCCCTCAATCTCAGATGTTTCTGAAGCTTTTTTCTTTTCTCAAGTCATAAATCTTCTGCATGACATTCCTCAGCCCATAGCATGGATGTTGGGACTATAAACTGAGTAAGGTAAGCTACAGAGAGACAAACTTTTCCCTTTTATGATATGGAGAAACTATACAGAAAAATTAATGTGTTTTTGAACCACCAGAACTCTTCTATGTTTTTCTATAGTTGCCAGTAATTATTCAAAAGCCAAATGAATATTTCTGACATCAAAAGGAACAGGCATCAAAAGCCAAACATTGTAGCAGTACAGCTTCAAATCACATGGAAAGGGCAGACACTGCTGAATAACCTGTGGAACAGCCCTGAGGTATGCAAGAACCTACTCTTGAGACTTCACAAGCAAAACTGAGCATGAGCACATCTTTCATGCACATAATTTTCATAGTGTCCATGAGTATTTCAAAAGCAGAAAGAAGGTAACTTCAAGGCACATTAGTCTAGGAAAGAGTTATAAGTGACATATATACTATTATTATCTATATAAATTACTTAAATATTAGGTGTTATATTATGCAATATAGTATATCATGTTACACTATTACTAACATACAATATACAGTTAAAGAGTTAAAGAGTTAAAAGTCAATCAGAATATTGCTTTACTTGAATAGACTGGCAAGGACTCTCAGTTGCAATCCACACTGACTTAAGTTATTTTTATTTTACAGAAGTCTTTTATGAAGAGAGACTTTAAAACTAAACATATAGAATTCTCTGCTTCTGAAGGTCTCCTTTTCACTCATTTAATCCAATTTAGGCACAGGGAACTATCAGACTTCATAAGCTGAGTGAGACTGTTTTGCCTCCAATCACAAGATTGCAAGATCAAGGGATCACAGAAGAAATGGCTACATTTATCCTATTAAATATCCCTACAATTTTGTGCAATTTTTGCCTTTCCCATAACCACCCTTTGAAAAACAAAAGGGCTTGGTATGAAGATGGATTTCAGCTTGTACTTATTCTTCAAGATTCTAGTCAAACTCTGCAATGTAGCTTGCTTATGAACTACTGACTTTTAAACAGTAGAGGGAGCATAAAAACATTGAAGCA
The DNA here is from genome assembly GCA_013400435.1 of Pycnonotus jocosus. Classification (NCBI taxonomy): domain Eukaryota; kingdom Metazoa; phylum Chordata; class Aves; order Passeriformes; family Pycnonotidae; genus Pycnonotus; species Pycnonotus jocosus. Next base: position 30,691 of record VWYP01020121.1, on the reverse strand, counting down.
GGAGAAAAAGGTGTCAATGGCCCATATGAAAGGAAATGGTAACTTCTATCCCAAGAGCTGCTAGTCATTCCTCAACTTGTACTGCCATTGGAACATGGATATCTCCAGTATCCAGTGAAAACTTCTCCCTGGTTGTTGTCCTCTCCAAACCTGCCCAGTAAAGCAATAAACCCAGTACCTTGCATTAGTAGACCGTTTATCTGTACCTGTTTTTCAATGTTTGGTTTGCTGATCTGTACAGTCTGAGGTCCAGCGAGCCTGGTACCCGGTGCTGCTATCACGATGCTGGTGAGCTGTGCCATAGGGAAAGTTTTGGCTATGGTTGCTGTCTGCCCGTTAACTACACGAACTGGATGTATGGAGTTCTGAGAGTTGGGTAAAGAGGTGGGTGTGAACTTTGTTGTCAACATCACAGGCCTCTGAATAAGCTGAGGAGCTGCAAGCATTGGAGGAGGTGCAGGGGCAATAGGAATGTTATTTTGGGCAACTGGTTTAGGTCGAACCTACAAAAATAAGAAAACAAGAAAAAAAAAGATTAGTATATCAGTACTTCAGATCAACTTTTTACTAAGTCTTTCAATTCATCCTGCATAATCTGCAGGAGGCTCCTTGATTTTTTTTAGATAACGTAATTTTTAGCATACTGTCCTAAGTATGTTAAGAGAAAAAAGCACCACGTTTTCAAGCCTACTTACATAAACCCCATCCATAACATTTGCATATATAGTCACCGTCCCTGAAATGGTATTTGGATGCACAGACACTTACACAGAATGTTTATTGCCAAATGCCTTATCTGTATCTAAATTAACATCTTGGTTTTACAAGCCAAAAAAATCCATGTGATATTTACAGGCACAGCTGAAGCGCTCATGTTAAAAGTGTTTCAGGGCTTTGTAATGAACCTCCAAGAAGTTATGAATAGTTGACTGTGCCCTGAAACAAATAATTATTTTTTTTCAGCAAAACCTGTTATCTGTCAACTCTATATATTATTTAGATGCCTGCACGATCAATCTTGATAAGCAAAAGAAGTGAAAAGATTAATCCCTTACTGAAAGTGCTGAAGGTACAGGTAAATGCAATACATTCTCTTCTTTCACAAGAAAGAAAAGAGCCACAAGAATCTTCCAAACTCCATCACCAATACTTGCTTATTTCTTGTCACTGTTAAGTTTGTACTTAACAATGATCTTAAAATATCATTAGTGAGTACAGAAGTAGAGCACATTTAAAATTAAAGCTTTTTTTTCCTTATTTGATTCCTATTGTCCCATCCACTTGTAATACTCCACAAAGCATTTTAACATGAATAACTAGGTCACATTCCAACAGATCTCACCCAAATCTTAATCAGATACCAGCCTTTACTTTCCTTTCTCACTCTGCAAAAGATTTAGACTGTTATTCACAGCACCACATATTTCATACAAATTAAGTAGTTCATCCAAGATATTTTTTTAACATAAAGAAGCAATCTGTGTCCTCCCCAAATAATGAAAAAAAAGTAAACTACAAGTTTTACTACTCAGCTGAAAACAGAGGTCACTCTCCCTTGCTATACAGAAATACTTGCGAATAATTTAGACATCTCATTTTTTCTTTTTTTGCTCATGAGCAGCAAGCAACAATTAGAGCAATTTAAGGCCTTGGGTGATGCTTTGATTTTGATGACACCTATTCCATGGGTTCATTTCATTTATTGCAAACAAGATCCTATATAATCATCATATGCAAATTTCATAACTACAAACTCACACAGGCTGGAGGGTGGCTAAGGAGGTGGCTAAATTGACTTCCTGCTCAGAACAGGGCCATCACTAAATGCAGATTGGGTGGCTCAAGGCTTTGTCCGGGTAAGTCTTGTAAAACTTCAAGGATGGAGCTTTTACATGTCTGGCAAGCCTCTTCCACTCCTAACTGTCCTCAATGAGAGAAGTGTTTCCTTATACGCAGTCTAAAACTTCCCTGTTCCAATTTATGTGCATGGCTTCTAATTTTGCTGCCAAGCACCTATGTCTCCAGCTTCTTGTTTATTTCCTTGCTGATCTTGGAACTAACACTGCTGTTGGGGTGCCTCCAAAGCCTCTTCTCCAAATTTGAAAAGCCCAGATTCCTCGGCCGCTCCTTACAGGTCACATATTCCTGCCCTCCACAAGCTATTTCAGAGGTCTTCTTTCCCATATTCCATTCAAATTTATCAACCAGGGATTCCAAAACTCCAGGGTGTGTTTATTGGACCCAGTTTTATGATTGCTGAGGAAAGGTGGATAATCTCTTCCCTGAATCTACTGGCTGTAATCCTGTTGGTACAGGTCAATATGCTGGTAGGTTTCTTTGCTGTTAGAGCACACCACTCATTTAGCTACTGTCAACCAAGACGTTTTAAGCTGCGCAGCTCCTCCTCCAGCCTGTACCTGTGCAGGGGGTTAGTCCATTCCAGGTACAAGACTTTGCCTTTTTTCATGCTGAGGCTCAAGAATTCCTGTTAGCCCTTTCCTTTATCTTGTCCAGGGCTGTCTGGATGTCAGCACTGCCCTGAAGAATATTGACTGCACCCTTAAATTTGTTATTATCTGCAAACGTGTTGAGGATGAATTGTCTTCTCCAGCACATCAGCAATAAACACCACACAATGTTCATCAAAAGTCTCTTCTATCTATGCTATAACTAAGTTCCTCTTTCTATTTGTCTCTGTATACTCACCTGTGGAAGAAAATTTGGACGAGGAGTAAGTCTGGGAGGAGGGATGAACTGCGGCACTTTTATGGGTTGAGGCGTAGCCTGAACCTGCTGTAAGAACATGAGAAAGCTCAGTAAGAGGTAAGAGGAATACTTAGCTTTGAAGTTTTTCACCAAAATCAACATAATGAAATGTACTGAAGTACTTTCAAGTACATGAATGTACTTTCGGACCTGATGCCCTTGGTTTTCACGCTGTAAACAATTTTTCATAGCAAGAGGTTCCTCATTAGAAATGTATTAAACACAAGTAAACCTTACTTTCTATATCCTTCACACCTTGCTTCATAAATTGCAGGCATACCTCTTTTTAGTTCAACTGTACTAACTGCTGTGCTCTGCAATCTAAAACCATTTCATTTAATAATAACTCATATTTGTTTTAATCATTAAAAAATGACATCACAACAGACAGAAAACAGTAACACTTTGATGTCCAGCTATTTAAACTATGACATGCAGAAGAATAAGAGAACATATCATGCAAATAATAAAGATCTGGAAGTTACAACTAAGAAGTGAAAAGTAATGACACTAGGTGGGCCTCTAAATATACAACTTGAAATTTTCCAAAGTAGGCCATTCATTTGAAACAATTAAGATCTGATTTTAAGGAAACTTAAGTACTTCCCTGGAAATGTAACTGAAATCAGCTGCCACATGATTAACCACTGAATAGCACTACCAGCTACCATGAGTACTTGGGAGATTCTCTGAAATTAATGTCAGTGTTACTTTATACCCTCCTATACTTCTGTCCACCCACATAAGATTGCAATTTTCTTCAAAAAGGTCTTGTACTGATTAATTAGTACTCAGGAAAATATTCTGATATTTTTGATGAAATTTGCTACAGAAACATAAATCATGGACTAGTATTAAAACAGAATTACCTCCTCAAATCAAAGTTATTCAGCAAGGAAATGAAGCACAGATGCAAAGAACAGATGACAGTGGTGCAAGAGATGACACAGGAAAAGAGAACAGTAGAAAAAACTCCATTCAAATAGTCTTCTCTATTCTGATCACAAACATATGCCTCATTAGGAAGCAAAATTACTTCCATCTGCATTAAACTGTATTTTAATAAATATAGATAAATCGGATTTATGTTTAATAAAGCCATAGCGTTTATTTCAGAAGTAAAATTTCCCTGTCATGTAGTTACATAATTGCTGGTTTCCAGACCAAGAAGCCTATATAATCCAATTCTGAAACACTGGTTCTTTCATTTTTAGGTGGATAACTATTGTGGAAAAGACTGTGTGATGTAGCCAAAGCACAAAATTTATATTTCCAAAACACATGTTTTTAAAGAAGCAGCATCTGTTTACGCATTTGAAAACGTGCTGAGTGAAGACATGGTAGTGGGCAAACTTAAGGGATGTGTCTAATACCAGAGACTTTATTATGCAAAGGGAACGAGATATTGACTCAAAAAACCCTAACACACTAATTGATCAAATTAAGAAAGTCTGGCATCTCCTTTACCTAAGAAAAGAGTAGGAATTCTGCAGAACACAGCCATACAGATTCAGTAAGGGCAAAACAATCTCTACTGCCCCATGACCACAGTTACTAACAGGGGAAATTTTACACAGAAGTGATGACAGCACTGATTTAGTTCTATAAAGCAAAACAGTAATAACAAACCACATGGAGAGAAAATGTTTTTCTTATAGGCTATCTCTTTAGCAATGTCAGCTAGTGAAACTCACACCATGTCCCTACTATCCTCCTTTGCGTGAGAAACCCTGACTGTTTATTTTTTTCCAATAGCCTTCTTGTTAACCAAACCCACACATATCTGCAGGGCAAACACATGAAACGCTTACCAAAGTTACTGTGTTTTTTGTCACTATTTGGACTGCCTCAGCTCCTGGCCCAGTGACCTTATTTGTTGTCTGGAGGTTGACTGGTGCATTCTGCGCATCAGTGCTGAGGACTGCTTTCTGATTGTTGTTGATAGCAGTAACCATGGCAATGGTAGGTCTCTGACCCACAACAGAGGCAGGCATGGTCGCAGTTGCTGCTTTCAAGACGAGAGGTAGTGTCTTAGTGGTGATCATAGAAGCTGTAGTTACAGTTTTCTAAGGGAAACAGAAAATACACTGTAAGAGACAGAGACACTCTGTATCAGACAGGACGTGGGTTGGTTAGTCAGAAACAATAGACAGCATGAGAAAGAAAAGGCAGTTCTGAGCCTATCTACCTGCTGTTCAGACAAGCACATTATCTTACACCTCTGGATAGCTAAAAAGCATTCTTATTTGAGGCACCTGTTCGGTCTATTTTAATCACCTGCAGCATTGCAGATTGCATCAAAATTCCTGAGAAAATTACAATCAAGTGTTAGCAGTGGCATATGCATTTTGGATCTTTTAGTTTCACATTACTTCCAAACATGCACTGTCAATATCAAACATATAAGGTGGAGGTTTATGAAACATAGCAGCAAACTAGCTTCTCACCGAGTAAAACTCCTGTTTGCAAATGGAAACTGTAGTTACAGTGATCCTCACAATCAGAGGAAGAGGGGGAAAAACATTCGTAAGTTGGTTTCTTTAAAAACAAAAATGTATTTTTTTGGTTTGGGCATCCCAGTCTCAGCTTTAGCAATACATTCCATTACTCTGCACTGAACTTTCTTTCCTAAGAGTATCAGTACGGTTGTCCTGAAGTTCTAAGAGCTGGCTGTTAGTCTGCTCAGTTGCAGGCAATTAAGTTTAATTTCTGTGGAATGGGATAGTTTTGGAATATGTATTTGACACCATGATTACTCTTGATCTGTTTTAAAAAGAGTGAGTTTGAATCATGTAACATCAGCATTTATCTGAAATGCCTCAGTACATCATGCCCAAAATTCCAAAGTTGAAGCAACTACCATTTCACAGCTTTGTTTTAAAATGTACTGTCTTCCAAGACACTACGGCAAATGGACATTACAAATCTCATTCAAAAAGCAATAAGGTGAGAGTCTCCATATAAAACCAGAACACAACACAAACAGAAAACTCATGACAAGTGACACTTGACAGTATGGCAAGTGATCTTAATTCTTTTCACTTTGGTATAAAAATTCCATTGCACCAACAGCACTGCATCTTCAAAACTTTAGTGGGATGATCAAATGCTCTTAGTACTAAATAACCACCACTCTCTCCTGATGTCAGCTCTATGTTCAACAGAGGAAAAAATGGAAAACCAGGGATCAGGCAGTCTTTGTGTTCTGAATATGCCTGATTTAGACTACATGACTTTAATCATACAAGACTTTTATCTTTTTTCTAATAAAAGAATATATTTCCAGTTGAATTCTTCAGTATTTTCACCAATACTGTTCCCTTAAACAAAAACACAGTTTACTTTCACACCTCTAATTTCATAATAATTAAACTATGTCCCCTAACTTTAATTAAGCACAAGTGTGAAAAAATTCACTGTACAATGCCAAATCAAAGGATAATTTATGCTTCAGTTTTATACATTTATGAAAAATCCAGACATAATTAAATTTTCGTTGTTGCAATGCAATTTTCTTAACTTTTTATCTGAGATCTAACAAGCTTATCAACCTCTGCTGCACCTTCCCCAAAGCATGAGGCTGCATTCCCATAATGAGTAATATTATTCAAGCTTTTCCAATGAGATGTAATGTGATATCATTTTCACATGCATTACATTCAACTATAAACGTTTTAAGGAAAGGTGTAATCAATCATGTAATACAAGACTATGACTCTTCCGAAAGGTTCTATTAACTCTGCAAGCACTCAGAGTACAGTTTCAGTCAGAAGATCACAGAGCTTGAATATCCCTGTTACTTTGCTGAACATTAATTAGATTGTTTATTCTAAAAAGTAGTCAATGAATTAATTCATACTGAAGTGGCATTCATAGAAAGTCTGCATTATTGCACATAATATTGCAATAATATGGCCTTTTAGCAGGCTTGTTGCTTATGAAAATTTTAAAAGATCTTCTTACTGGACATATTATGTATATTAAAATGTTACTGTTAATTATGGCATATATACCTCGATTCCTAAATTTGATTGCTTTGAAAACAATCACTGACAGCATTCTCTGTACTGACATGGCCTTGAAAAATGTGCTATTTACAAAAGCAGGTATGAGCAAACTTCATAGAGAGACAGAATATTTGACTTTTCTTTGCTTATTGAGAGAGATTGAGAGACAGTAAGACAGAGGCACAACCTTAGATGCAAAATGTGCAGAAACAAGTGAGGATACTTCACTGTTCCATCAACACAAATAAAGCCAGGAAAGCGTTAAGGATAAAAGCTGGCTTATTCATCCAAGGGACAGGACAACCTGCCTTCCAATTTGTAACTACTTTCCAAATAATACTGTACCAATGGTAGTCAGAAGAGTGTAGCAGTTTTTTGACTGTTTCGCTAGAGGGCTCTTTAACTTTGAACAAAACCTCAATTTTTACAGCCCAGGAGATGACCTGGAAGTTAATGAATGAATGCAAAGTGAGGAAAACTGAGAAACACATGAAACTGTGTTTGTTCTCATGTTTCCTGATTGAGAAACAGAGATCACTGATACAACAGTGATCCACTGTTTGCCTATAAATACTTTAGGACCCAGTAATATTTGCATCTTTATTCTATTTTAGCTTTGATATTGATGTTGCTGCTCGAAATGCATTTTCCTTAGTTAAGTTTACTTCATTTCTTCAATATACTTTTCTCAAAACTACAATTAGTTAAGTTTCACAAATGCATTTTAGAGCATATCCAAACCAGCTTGCTGAGTTAACAAGAGAACTGACAGCCCAACCATTTCTCTCTTCTCTGCTTTCAGAAAAAGTGAAAATGAGAATCACAACTGGTCGAAGCTGTGGATGTGATTACAACGTGCATAAAGCAAACTTCATGGGTGAATTCTGCCATCTGCCTATCCAGGTAAACATAAGCTCCTAAGATTATGTCAACAGGAAAGAAAAGACTTTATATACACTTCTTTTTACAGAACACCTCCCTGCATTTTCTAGCTGTTTTATTAGCACACTACTCTGAATCCAAATATCTGAACAGGAGAAACTTGAAAATTCCCTCTTAAGCAAACCACTTTCTCTGTTGAGTCCCAGGATTATGTCTCTAATCCTATATTGTACTGAAATTCAGCTCACCTTTCCAATAAAGATCCTATTTTCTAAAACTTGAACTCTGCAATTAGCACTGTATACTTTTAGACAAATCCTTGAAAATTCAGCTAAGTATTATTTGGTAAGACTTACAACTGTTTAAAAAGAACCAAGTAGAAAGAAGAAGGAACTGTTTTCTTGCATTTTGCTCACATTTGCAGAGGGCATTTTGTTAGTAATTTAAAAATAAAGGATTTTAATCATAGACCTCATACAGTGTAAAGTATTTACTGTTTCTTGAGACCTACTAGGTATGGTCAGACTCATTAATGCATCTAGGGAAAAGACATGCTCATTTGCTAAACTTTCACTTATTTTTAAGAAAGGTGATACTGTCACCCTTCTTTTCTTGGGTGTTATGATTCCACTTTTAAACAGTACATAGTTTTTTAAACTCAGATTGGAGGTTTCTGGCAAAAAACCCCAAGAGACCCATATCTACATATGCATAGAAGAAATTCATATTGGTACACTAGCAGGCATAAGTGAAAGTTTGCAGTTTTCTCTCTGCACTTTTCTTTTTTTTAATTTTCAGTGAGCTTAACCTTTAGTAAGAAAAATAATTGTTGTAGCTTTTTACCTGTGATCCTATCACGTTTGGAGAGGGTGCCGTGGACTGTTGCTGCTGTTGATGGTGATGTTGCTGTAGCTGTTGTAGTGGTTGTGGCTGTGGTGTCTGTAGTTTGTTTTCTGACTGTGCCAATGGCTGTATTTGAAATTTACTGTCTGGCTGTTCTTGCTTCACTATCAAATTCTTTCGAAGCTGTTCCACCACTCTTTTCTACCAGATAAACAAAATCATAAACAGAAATGATGACAGTTATTTAGCTGCACATAGTAACCCCAAAAGATACATTTATTTAGTGTAAATAAGGAACTGCTCAGATGCTTAGCGGGATTCCTCTTTTCAGTATTTTAAGTATTGGTGTTATCTAATAGGCACAGGGTGAAATTGGCCACAGAGAAGTATTACAGCCCAGTGAGGCAACCTCACTGTTCTTGTAGAAACCCACTGACCAAAACTCAGCCTATTCACAAACCACTGCAAGACTTCAGTAACCTATATTTACATGATTCCACATGCTTTGACTCCTTCAAACATGCACCACTCCTAAACACTGACAAAAAAGAACTTTGGGCTGAAACCTCCCAGATGACTTCAAGGCAATAGGCATGTCATCTTGTACCAGGCATTGAAACTGAGTGAGAGACAGCCAATTTGAGTGCAAAGTGGGGATCAGGAAGGGCATGGATGATGGTCCTTCTGTTCACTATTATTGTCACCTGAAAAAGAATCAGAGACAGCTACCTACACTTACATTTTCTTCCTGGAAGAAAATGGCACACCTATTTCTTCCAGCTTAGGGGCTTCCTATTACATTTTAGCTTCCACTAAAGTTTGAAATTATTTAAGAAAGAGGTTTCTTCTCCTGGTAGCCATTGTGCATCTTCAGACAGTAACGGGATTTAAGAGCAGACCAGGTGACTTGCAGCATAAGATACATGTTATCTGCATGGATAATAAGGGCTCACCATTTATGTTAATATTATACTTTAGTGTGGACAACAGTGAAAACACTGTAAGACTTCTTTTACCTTCTGCAGGCAGGACCAAAAATGGACATTTTTACCCACACTCTAACCAAATTTGGACAGCTTTAAAAAGATTTAGCTATATACCTGAGCCCCCTTGATCAAGAGCATATGCACACTCCCAAGCAATTACACAACAAGACTGTCTTTGGAAGAGGACAATGAAGTCAACAGACATGGGACAGGCTGAACCAAGAAAGCTCTGGTGGAAACAGGAATGGCCAGGAAACCTCTACCAGAAGCCAGGTGCTGACAGTGGGTTGCCCCAAGAAGTTGCACTTACATGGGAAACAAAGTTAAAAATAACACAACCATTTTGACAATACCAAATGCTTTGATTTTTTTTGTTGTTTTGTTTTGAAGCATTAGTGTTCAGACAGTACTAAACACAGACATGGAGACAAAACCTCAGAAAATCCAGCTATTTACTGTAACTGGAAGAATATTTTTCCTCAAATTTCATTCCCACAAGGTTAAGAAATTCTGAGCTAACAAAATATCTGTTTTTTAGATTGTGTGAATAAATAGTAGACTTATGATTTTAAATATCTTGCTTATGATGAGCTAAAAGGCCATGATGCCTCACACAGTGAGTGTGTACTTCTAGCCCAGGAAAGAGAACAAAAAGGGCAGGTTCCTAAATTGGCAGATTTGAAAACTGGAACTTTAAAAAGCCAAATAAAAACCACAAGCAACAACCACCCCCCCCTCCTTGTTTCATAATGTCAAAATGTGTGAGCTCACACAACTGACCTTTCAGTAAAAGACTGAATTCCACTACTTGAAGGTAGAGAAGAAGGACTGCCTGGCTTCTACAAAACCGACAGCCCTGGCTGAGGATGCCTGCCCAGCTCTGACAAGAGAAACATAGGCCCAACCTAGCTGAAAATTCAGGGAGTTAGTAAAGGACAGCAGTCTGAAGGAACTATTTTACCCTGCATCCAGTGAAGTGCTCAAAGCTGTCAAAGCCTAAAAGCTATAAATTGTTTGTTCCCATCTGAAACAAGGATAAAATAATAGAAGTGTAGAAGGCATTTCCCTAATTCTGATATTTCACATAGTTTTAAATGTCCTGTGCCTATCAACTTGCTCGTATATGTAATAACTGAACAATCATTTAAAATTGCTTTCTGAAAAGATCAACCATGCAAATCAAAGTGCAGCGTCAGCAAGCAGATACAAGAGCTGAAAACACATTTCCAGGGAATAACACAAGCGGGAGGAGAGGAGAAGGCAGCAAAGTAGGAGAGGAAATAATGCAACATACTTATAGAATGCCAAAAATGCATACTTAGAGAATGTCAAACCTGCCAAAAAATGGACTGCACATACACTGCACAGGATGCTAAACAATTACCATACCCGGCATGAACAGGAAGGGAGTTTTTATCTTCCACAGCCAGTATGAAATTCAGGGATAATGATGCTCTTCCTACTGATTCCCTGACTGAAAGAAATCAGCAGCAATGGCCCAAGAATGAATGAATTTCCGTCTTGGTCTTTACAATGGGAAGAACATTAGCGAAAAGATCCAAAAAAAACACCAACCCCCAAAAAAGAGAGCGGGAGAGGCAGGCTGAGGACTCCTCTGCCATACTGCTACAGCAGGACAAGAGCCAGCGAGGAGAGCAGGGGAGCAGGAGTGAGGTGAGTCAAATGGTATTCACACACTGCCTGTTCCACCCCCGAGCCCGAACCATGGCCTGCAGAGATGGGGTAAAACAGGACCAAAGCACAATTTGTATTAGTGCCTTGTGCAAAAACTGAGGCTCAGCATATTTGGCACAAGATGGATAACGTGAGTGGAAAAACGCCGTTGCTCTGAAAGTCTACGCTAGCCTGTTGGAGGCTGCTGAGAGCTGCCTGGCAGCAGCATATCTTGCCATCCTTATCCATTATGCAGATATTAAATTGGAAGAAATATCTAATGCTTTTAAGATTCAGAGAGTAAAACTGAAGTTTGCACTGCATGCCAATTGCTTACGCAGTTTAATAAGCTGCTTCTACCAACTGTCAGGAAGAATATCACATTGAAACTACAGAAATCATTTTACTATCTGCAAGACTGTTGGGATTATCTGTTTGTTTGTAATTATCAAGAGAGAGACTCTGAACAACACATTTCAAAACCCATAGCAGAATTCGCAAAACCAGACGAGTCTCTCAGGGTTGCACCTACACAGGAACTCAGAGCAGATCTCCCATGTTCAGCGCTACCCTTTGCGTCCCCCTCTGCGGGGCTCAGCCCACGCCGCTGCTCTGACTCCGCACGCAGCGCACGGCTCCTCCGGCATCCTGCTGGAAGTGCTGCCCTGCAGCCACACAAGCGCCCAGCACGTGTCTGTCTGCAGCAACCTCAGCAGAGCCTCTTTCGGTAGGGAACTAAACGGGAGGGTGCTATGAAACAAAACTCTTGTTTACTGTCAGACTTCATTAACACTGTGTTTTAAAATTGTTCTTCGGTTATTTGACTGTTCTTAATCAATTTTAAAGACAGCTTGTGCTGCAGAAAGTACGGTCTGTATGACTGAGATTTGCCAAGGCTGATAAGTCCTAGCTGCATGTCTTAGAGACTGAATGCCAGTCAGATTCGGGTGTTCTAAAAGTACGACAGAATTCTTTAAAAATATTCCTAATTCTTTAAATGTAATCATTGCCAATTTTCCTTCCCACTCCTATTTAAGAATATTTAATTCTTACTGACAACTTCAGCATTTTAAATTGAGATTAACTCAATCATAAACACATCATCATGCACACAAGTTTTCTGCACGTCTTAAACCTCTAGTTCTCCTCATATTCCTAGAATAATTTATTTTCCTGTCATAATATGAATGTCTGAAAACCATTTGTCTTTCAAGTTTACTGAACCTTCCGCAAAACTGACTGCCAATCCTCTCTTAACCTCCACGTTATGGAAGAATAATCTCATCCTTCCTTCTGAACTGTATTCTATCCAAAAAGGAACTGCCAGCCCTATGCAATGGGCTTCCTACTTCCTAACCCATTTGTCGAACAGTGCCCCATAAGCACACTACATCATCTCAGAGCTCTTGCTGTCTTGACATCTTTATCACTAATCTCATCAGGAACCGTTCACACCACTGAGTTCAGAGCCCGAGACATCTTATATGACCCTTCCTTAAAGTTAATAATTGCAATCAATATTGTGACATTTTGCTATATCACTTTGTCATTCATGCCACAGGCCAGATCCTAACACAGCTTGGGAAGATTATTTTGGTGTGATTTAGCAGAAAATAGATCTTGATCACATATCTGTGCCAGAAGACATCTCTGTGCTCATATAAAAATTACCATGAATATGTTGTCATAGGATAAGCAAAGGACTTGGAGCAAAATTAAAACTAAGTACAGTTTAAGGGTTTTATCCTTATTAGCTAAGCATTTTCATCATTCAATCAAGCAAAAAACAGTTCTCTGAGTACATCTCTCTTTTAAATACTAGTTCCCTGGTTGTATTTGATGACATTTTCCTCTTCTTTCAGGAAACATGAAAAGAAATGTTTCATTCAGAACAAACCTCCATATCTTAAGAAAGACCTGCTTTTAAACTTCAAAAAGCAATAAAAATGAAAATATAAAGATATTTTAAAAACAAGAGAGTAAACTAGCACACTAAATAACCGTGCAATGCATACATTTCATATCATAAAACCAAAGCTGATGTGGTTTGAACTGCTCAGCTGCCCGCCAGTGACACACACTCCTGCTCTCCCAATCTCAGGAAGTCAGATATTATGGATCCTCTGTTACCTGTGCCCTCCAATGACCAAGATGTTCTCTGGGATATAAAAGCCTTGTACTGCTGCGAGTGAAATGGTTAAGAGGAAGTACTGATTTCAAGTATGCTGCAGCCTGGAAGTGGGGAGGATGGAGGGAATTTTACTACTCTGCAATCTTCCTTTCCTGCCTCCTTTCTCTCTCTTTGTCAGTCCTATCCCCTGCCACTACCCAAAGAGAAAGATACCAGAACTTCCATGGCAAAAAGAATCTAAAAGATTTTGGAGATCTGGTACAATTAGTCTTCTACCTACAAAGAGCATTTTGGGAATGGAATTTGGGAATGGAACGATTACAAGCAAGGAGAATAATTGTACACTCATCTACTGCTTTAAGATGGTATCTAAAATTTAAAATAGTGAAATCCAATTATAGAAATTGATGACGCAGAATCTACACCAGTAATGAAAAAACACTTTTGTACAAACCAGCTTGAATTAAATTCCATTGAAAGAATGATCTAAGAACTGTAGAAATATTTTCAGCTATTTCTGTAGTTATACTGTATTTGTATGGAATTTTGCACTTGTGGCTGTGCTTCACTTATAGCCAGATCTTTTTATCAACTAAATCTAAACCAACTAAATTAGAAAGAATTCTATTTCCAGAAAAAAGTGATACAATTTCCTACTTCTTAAAGGTGACCAAAATGGCATCTATATCTTTCAGTCAGAAAAGGCTCCCCCTGAAGCAGAGCTGCTTGAATGCTGAACAGAAATGTAGCAGTGGGACTGGGAGGCCACTTCTACCTCATACTCAAATGCCTTACTGGGCATCATTACTGAAATGTGCACCATTTCTTTTTATAGCTGAAAAACCTGTATTTTTAAAAAGCTTTAGTTAAAATGCATGGGTATCTAACCTTACCCAGTCAATGGCTGCATTGCCAATGCTCCAGTAAGTGTCCCAAAGAGCATGTGCTGCTTTCAGCTCCCAGAAAACACAGCTAAAAGCAGCACAAAGGCACAAGGACTTGTGCATGTCTAGAAGAGGTTGCAGAGCACGGGAGGGCAACTGAATGCTTCTCCTCCCTCTGCCATGATGGTCCTGTGGGATGAACTTACAATACTGCTGAGCACTACAGATGAACCACTTCGCTTTGGTACCTCCTCAAATCCATGAGTTTGCTTTGCAGTCTTAATATCTTTAATGCCATTTCTGACTATGGCATCTGGTACCTTGTGTAAAATGGAATTTACATGAAACTTAATTCCATAAAAATCTTCTTTAATGTTATGTCTGATAAATATTAGATAGCATTGGCATGATGTGAAAAGTATTTTTATCATTAAAAATGCTGGTAGACTTATCACAATTATATTTTAAATTAATTCCTACAGCTGTTATTCTGAAATAAATACACAGTTCAGACATGAACATACATATTTTGAAAGAGATGCTGAATATTTCCTTTATGAAAGAGAAACACCACCTAAACCTGCTAGAAATCATTAGAAGTGGATTATGACAGTTCTGAAAATACTGTTCATTCCTTCATTCCTAACAGCGGAGAATGCTTAATTTTTTTTTTAAATTTAAAAACATAGCTAGGATTATAAATTAAAATTGTCAAAAGTAGCTGTTGTGCTATTCTGCTTTATGTGACTTCTTGATTGCTTTATTTTCAGTATCGTGTCTTTTACCATTTGCAGCACCACAAGACCAATTAATTTTAGGAAGGGAATGTTGTACCGTGAAACGCCTTATGCATCACTGTCTTCTTGTTTTAGAATATTTACTCTAGCACAAAGCAGAGTATAGAGAATGAACTAGTAGAGGCAGCACACATACAATGTTTTCCTGCAGCTTACATATTAACTAAGTATAATATCTAACTTCTTACCCCAGCTAACGTAGGTTAACAGAAAGAAATTTGCAGAAACAGCAACAATAATTAAACAATGAAGCAATTAATGGATGAGGAATTAAGTGTGTGACAAGAGGCAAAACAGAACAGGAAAAAGAGTTAAGTACAGTACTTTGAATGTAATTAAGGAATAATGAAATTAAAGGAATGAAATGAAATAATTTTTTTTTTTATAAATTTGAAAAGGTTTGACAAAATTAGTCTTGCTTTAGGTTTTTCTCCTTTACAGAAATACTTCCAAATACAAATACAATTTGGTAAAAAGGACACAGGGACAAGCTCAACATGAAAACACTGAAGAAATTAAAGAATTAAACTGCTGACTGCACTGGAAAATGTCCTCATTTTAATTTTATCTTGCCCATGTTATAGTTCTACCCCCATTTGTCTGTTTCATAGAGAAAAAAAACCCAACATTCTTAAGGGAAAAAAAATCTAGACATAGTTTCCGAAATTAAACAAGAGTTTTGAACTTCAATGTAAAAAAAAGTCTGTATGATCTCCAACTGAACCTAGTTTACTAGAAGCATGTAATGTGGTCTTGTAAACTCTGTCATAGACTGAAGCCTGCAATATAAAATCTCAGAACAAAAAATACTGTGGATTGTTATTCTTACGCAGAACACACAGGAACAGCTACCCCCATGGGAAAGCCATTTGCATCTATACACAGTAGCTGTTTACTAAAGCTAAACACCTCTGCCAGGCCAGCCCCACTGTTTCTCTTCTCCTACCTGTGGTTTACCTCATAACATGACATCCTTTAAACTGAAGTTATCTGCATTAAGCAAGCAAAGTAGAGCAATTTAAATAAGTAAACTTATTTCATGTTTTAGAAACAACCCAAAGAGAAGTATACTCTTCAATCTGGTAACTCCTCATATTTTGAATAACTCAAAGGGAAAGGATAGTCATAAAGTAATTTTACAACATACTACTGCACATTTTAACGAGCACAGTATCATGGTCTTTGACTAAAATTTAGTCAGCTTCAGTAGGGTTCTTGTGCATCCTACAGCTTTCTCATGATTGAATCACACCTCCCCTCTTCCTCACGAAAGGAAACACACACAGTTCATGCTCATGTGCCTCATGCATAATCAGAAATATCAAGCAAGATGACTAGTTTTACTAACCCACAGAATGGAAATGCATTCTCTCGTGAACAGAAAGATCTGGAGGCTCAAACTCTATCATACAATCCCCTATTGATAACTCTGATTTTGGTAACAGCATCTAATATTTCCTTTCCACAGTTGCTTTACAAATGTCACAAACTAACACCAGCATTTTCCCTGTTGTAAATTAAATACTGTTTCGTGCCAATTCAATTAAAACTTATCACTAATAACATCACATCAGTTCCCTGGTGATCTGTATTTCATAAGCAGAATGAGTTATGAGAGCAAAAAGTCACAGTTTCACCCCACTCAAATGGGAGATTTATCTCTTCTTCCCAGTAATTTGAACAGTGTATCAAATACAGGTGTTCTGTTCAGCTAAACATACCTGCTGTTCTATTCTCTTTAGCTAACCAAGGACAATCAAAACAAAGAAAAATTCCTGCTTCACAAAGACATCAAATTAAATCACTGCAGAAGTTCCAAACTGCTGGCCTTCAATTGTATCAAGGTTTGTGGATCAGATAACAGTGCCTCTGAAAAACAAAGCCATGGTTCTTCCTTGCCCTCCCAATTTCAATGGTATGGGGAGATGAACTGTGTTTATCTTGGTACAAAAGGTGCATCATCTGGATAAAACTACCCAACAACTGAAGATTTGCTGAACTACCACCAGTCTTAAATTAAAACACGCAAGAACAAGCATTTTCCCAAAAGAATGGAAAGCTACCTTTTTCTTGAGGGATGCAGAGGCACTGGAGACAGTTCAAAGGAAGACCACAACCATAATCAAATATACACCAAACTACACTGTGCATTCTGAAGCTTACTGAGGCTCCACCTATCCAGTTTATTGAGAGATGAGTACTCACTGAGTACAGATATTTATATACAGAAAAGAAATCCAATGATGGGAGAATTTTTAGTTGCTCTGAGAAATATAAAATGATGATTCTGTATCTGCAAAGTGAAGGTAGACAAATTCAACCTCGAAATAAGATGCAGATATGGTTAAATACCATACCAGCCTAATAAAAGAGGTAATGGCCTGCCATGGTTTAAAATTTCTAGAAAAAGGGTATACAATTTTCCAAAGGAAATGCTTAACCTGAGTTTCAGAGCAGACTGTATAGTAAACGTGAGGGGGAGAGGGATCTGAGACTTGGGAAGCCTCTGCTCGTTCTCGTCTCTTACAAGGGACAAGTGCCATCACTGTTCCCAGCATGTTTCTCCAGCACTGAAACTTCACATAAAGACAGCCTTACTCTTCAGAACATGAACGTCTCCACAGGCACAAACAACCAGATATATTCTTTCTTCACCTTCTTCTGAAACACAAGATACTGGCCACAGATAGAGAAAAAGAGGCTAAGCAAAGCAAGTTTTTCTTCTTACTTTGATTGCCTTTTATTTTATGCCTTCCTTACATATTTAGATTTTTACAGATTTTAGACTTGAAATGGAAAAAAAATTCTCCAGGTCAGACTTGCTGGGATGTTTTTTCCTTTCCACTGCAATGCAGGATGTGGATTGCCTGCTAGGACTAGCTGGGCAAATTTCCCCTAATCAACCTGCTGACAGTGCAAGGACCTTCAGAATATCTGGCAGAGTAATCCACCACCTGTTGTCTGAAAAACAAAGATGTGGAAGACAAAAATTTAGTACACTTCATAACCCAAATGTCCAATTCTCCTTGAATTAAAAGACACCAGACAATATTAATGGGGTAGAATATGATGGCCTCTAACATACAGGAAGTTAAATCAGTCATTTCCTTTTTTTTGGAACTGATGTGAGGTGTCTTCCCTCTACTTCCTAGTTGCAGTTTCATAATTAAAGTTTATCTGTATTCTATTAAAAGAAAAAAAAAAAAAACCAACCAAACCCAAAATTGCATGCTATAGATGAAAGACCAACATTTGAAGAACATGATAGTTTTGTTCAAAAGACATAGATAGTACCTAAATTAATTCACAGGATCAGGCACTAGTATCCAATCTCAATTTATGTATGTAATCTCAATTCTCGTTTAGTTCCTGCAATATAAATCTCAGTAACTGTTCTTGCTTCCACCAGAACTCTTCTCTATGAAAGCCTAATGCCTTGCTATCAAAGCCCTAGGATGATGCCATCACTTCATCCTGCAAGGTAATGGTTATGTGATAATGCAGACACGAAAAAGGCACAAATGGCACACAAAGATCTTTCTGACATCAATGAATACTTCACAGGAGAATGGATTTGAGACTTGCTATACAAGTATGGGCAATATCCTGCATGAAAAAAATACTAAGTCCACATAAGGGAACATAAACATTCCTACCCATAAGTTCATACTACTTCTTCACAGTGTGCCTGCTTGTTCAACAGTTATACTGTCATAATTTTAGACTGTTAAACCTCTGCTCTAGGGTTTATAAAAGATCAGAGCACTTGTCACTCTCAGTGCAGGTAGAGTGAGATAGAGTGGTTGAGCAGTTCATTCTTCTTTCTAATTACACTCCATTAACCTTCCACATGAGAGTTCCCCTGTGCTTTCATACCAGCAGCACCAACTGGCTGTGTTTGATAAGGCTCGGCAGCGTTTGCAAGACCAGCGCGTGTAACTGAAGGAACCGTTCAGCTCAGCAGCCCTTGCAGAAGCTGCACTGGCACTCTGTTACTGATCTGCAGTCAGATTCAGCTGAATTATACACAGATGGACACCAGCCTCACCCTACCCACTCCCTCACAACTCTACCCCTTGAACTTCAGAGATACACGATCTATCAGAAAGCCAAATGCAGAACTAGGGAATTATTCACAATGGGGAACCCAACAGTTATCACACTTTCACCTCACTGCAAAGACCTGCCAAGAGAAACATATTTAGAGCACTAAAGCGTGCAGGGCAATAGAAAAGAAGTTGTTGTTACATTATAATTAGATCACGTTTGCGAATGCAACCAGAGTACAAACAAGGAAAATTACGTTTGAAATTTAAATCTTTTTAAAATGCACTTTCAGTATCTGGGGTTGTTTGTTGTATGTTCTGAAGACCACACTGCATACAAACAGCATTATATTTCTCTATAACCTTCTCAACAGTGACCACATAAATGAACAGCTTTTCTAAAAAGAGAGACTTCTTCGATTAATAATGTATTCTGTGAGAGTTTTAAACTCAGTGCCAGGAAAGCTATTTTCCATGTGCATGAAGGTAGATTAGCATTTGTGTATACTGAGTAACAGTGTCGGCACATGCTTACACAGATAAAAGGGAAACAAATTTGGAAGGAGGGATTGTAAACAATCTGGAATAGAATCCAAATTATTTTTAAAATAAATGAAACATTACAAAATCTGCACTTTTGAATGACATTTTACACAATCCCTTGAATTTTTTAACTGTTTCAAATGACTTCACAACAGAAAGTGGTATATGGAACTGGCTTATACAAATGAGTGATGGCAATACTCTTTTTGCTACTAGCTCCATTATCCTTTCCCACACCTCTCCTGTTTTTAACATATTTTGATACTCGTATATGCATGTATCTCCATAAATAACTTACTTCTACTGTAGGTTTCCCAACCTTCAGCTAATATTTTGAAATGACTGCTGTTTTCTATGACTTGGTAAGTTTGAAGTGTCTGACACAAAATCTGTTTGTGCTACAAGCCAAGCAATGAAG
Source organism: Pycnonotus jocosus (assembly GCA_013400435.1). NCBI lineage: Eukaryota > Metazoa > Chordata > Aves > Passeriformes > Pycnonotidae > Pycnonotus > Pycnonotus jocosus. The sequence goes on along the minus strand of VWYP01020121.1, from coordinate 10,714 downwards.
CCAGCCCCATTCTTGTTCAGAACAGTTCAGGAATTTTATTTCAGAGTTCTGGTGCATGTTGTCAAAGATCCCCTCCAGTACAAAGAGAACAGTGGTGGTTCTTCTCTTATAACATGAAGGGAAACACTGCTACCGAACCCACCTAAAAGTAACCTGAAGAGACTTGGTTTACAAGGATGATCATTAAAGACTGTTAGATCCACCTTCTACATCTACAACAGATTTTGGACCTCCTTTCTCCAATTTTCTTAAATTTAGCCTAAAGATGACAACTCAGTCTTTAATGCAATTTAACTTGTGCCATCTAAGCCTGTAATATACAAAAGAAATTCAGAATTCAAGGATGTGATCAACCACAGTGAACCCAAAACTGTCAGGCTACTGAGGTTGCCTTAAGAAAGGTATAGATAGGAAATAGACAGAGGACAGTTAATTATTACCTCTAAGACACATTCGCTCAAAGTTTTTAACAATAATTTTTTGGAAGAATAATGAATGATCTTGTTGGGATACATTTGATATCAACAAAGTGCAAGATTAATTCTGTTGGGTATAATTTCTCTACTACAGATCACTCTTAAACCTAATAAATTTGAAACAAACACAATTAGGACATTGACAAAATTTAACTACAGCATCCCTATCTCCTGTTCTGTAAAAATCTATCCACAGTGCTTCAATGCTATAACGTATCAAAATCTTGTTTGAGCTAGGATTAAAATTTGTCAGACTAGGATAGCACCAAAGGAAAGCAGAATAACACTTCTGTGCCACACTTAGCTCTTACTTCTGTAAAAATGATTTTTAGACATGAACTGTACCCAGTACCTCTATAACCTGCAGTCTCACATTTTTTGAAGTGTGTACTAGAATCATGACTTAAAGCTCCAAAATTCCTGGCTGTAAGTATCTAGTGTTATAACTGCTTTCAGATTAAAGGATTGCAGAAGTGCTTCCACTTCCTGGGGCGGTCAGCCACTGCTGCTAACCCCATCTGGAATACTGTTTTCTGACAAGTGGGCTATGCTCACCTTGGAAGAATGCAACACTGCTGCTGATGGAGATTTTTAACTAATCACCTGAGAAATGTACCTCTTTAGAATTTTTTGGCAATGTTTGTTATTCTCCCAACACTGCTTAGAAAATATTTCAAAAGCAACTATTTTGCTCTACACTGTCTTATTATTCTCTTTGTACAGAAGACTTCTCAAAAATAATCCCAGAACTTTATTTTTATATTACATCAGAGGAGAAGATTTCTTGAGCATTTAGGGGGCTCACAAGGTGGGTGAATAGATCATTTAATCCAGCAGGAAGAGGTAAGAAAGAGAACGTAAGCTCTCCTGTAATTCCACTTTATGCAATTCTTGACAATATAATATATGTGTTTTTAGAGAAGACCAAGATTTCTTCTGTGCCACTTCAGGCCCATATTACATTTAAAAGGCAAATTAGCTTTAAAAAAAAAAAAAGATTAAACAAAAACATTAAACATATTTTCATCACATAATGAAGTGCAAGTTCTTTTTCACACCATATGTTTGACTTGCTACTTACTGCAGAGAACATGCAACGTATAACCGGATAAACACATTTCATTCTAAAAACTGGTCTGACGAGCTAAACCTGCACTAGGAGGTATCAGACAGTCTTAATGAAACTCAGAAATATTATTTCATTGACATTCACTCAGCATTTCTTGCATGACAATTCAGCTACCAATCTGTTTGGAAGCATTAGCTCAAAACCCATGGACTTCTAAGAAACAGCATCATTGGGTCTCTCTCATGTTTCTCTGAAGACACTTATCACATCTGTCTCTAATAGCTGTAAATCACAAAACAGTAGTTTTCCTCCATATGGTTTCACACAGATGGATTTATTTTTTTTTTAGGAATCACATGTTGAGAAGGACTGAAAGATTACAGAAACCTAGCAACTGAAGCACAGGTTGTTACAGCAAGCCATCCTGCTTTGTGTCTTCAGGTCTGGTAGCTTTACTCATACTGGGATCTCAAGCTCTATTACTAACCCAGAAACCTACCTTAAAAGCTACACTGTCTCTGCAACAAGAGTTTAATTAAAGTTTTATACATGTTATGTTTACCTTTTAAAACTCCTGTCCATAAAAATAAGCCCACACATAACCCTCTTTCTCAGATAACTTCCACAAAATGAGAAGCCAAAAGGAGCTTCAATATTAGGGAGCAGGTTCTGTGGGAACTGAGGTTGAGGGGTTACTAGATGAAAGAAACAACTGAGAAAACATTTTCCCTCACACTACCTCTGAATGAACCAAGCTGATGCTGAAATGCAGGGCTGCTTTGGGGAAACAAGCTCCAGGGTTTCTTTTTGTTTTCTGACAAATACAACACAGCACATATTCAAGAAAATAGAGCATAATTATTTGTTTATTTTGGTAAAACTATCCTCTATTGTAATTCATCTGGAGTTGAGACAGGATGTAAGCAGAGGAAAGAGGCTTTTAAAGGATTTATCCTGCACATGCACTTTTATATCACTAAATATATGGAAGTGCATGTAAGGAAATAGTGACCTAACTTCACTGTGAAAAAAGAAAGACCATGACCAAAAGCTGAGCAAATATCAACCAATTGTAACAAAAATGTCCATGTGTAACAGGTGTTGTAGAAATTAAAAAAAAAAACAAAACAACAAAACAAACAACAAACAAACAAAAAAAACAACCAAGCAAACAAAACCCCCCCAACCTATTAATATGCAAATAGAAATACTTGAGTTTGTACTGTACAGCCAGTATTAATTATGAGCCCAGTACGACTTTCATGGCAATTGTTTGGAGGATCATATAAGTGTGTTCATACTCAGTTGGTTAGAGCATGGTGCTAATAATCCCAAGGTCACGGGTTCATACCCCATATGGACCATTCACTTAAGAGCTGGACTTGATGATCTTTCCGGGTCGCTTCCAGCTCAGGATATTCTGTGATTCTTTGTCAAAATCACAGTAAATCCAAAACACATCTGTCAGTTTGCATAGGAAGACAGTCAAGCTGTCACTGATTGTGAGGAAGCTCAGAAGAAAACAAAAGAACAATATCAAAAAACGAAATCAGGAAACACAGAAAAGAGTAAGAAAAAACAGGTTTGCACAAGCAAAGAGCACTCATAGACAATGTAAAGCTGAATTGAAAAGCAGTGAAGTCAGGCAAGCAAAAATCAGTCCTTTCTCACTGCCACAGAGGGCTTGTAGAAGAAAGCATTGCATTTTGTCAGAATTACTTGGAAAAAAGGGCACACTTCAGTCATACAGGTCCCTTTTAAAGTCCCTTCTCACTGATATGTCAGGCCTATGACCAGAGGGAAGTCTGAGGTGACATAAGTAGTAGTGCAGCAAATACCCTGAGATTTTTTCAATGTATTTTCATTGAAGAAAAAAGTCCATATTTCATGTATATTTCATATATACATAAGCAAGAACTGAGCAGTAAATCATGCTTGATTTAACCCCACAGACCCATATTCTTAATGGTTTTTTCTATTTTGCCTCCTTGCTGGTAGTTTGTATGATTAGCACACAATGCTCTGTAGGCTGAAAACCAAGTTTGCAAAGATCTTCTGAAATATTTAACATATACTAGTACTATGTAAACAGTAATAATAGTTCAGAGGCCTTTTCCTACTCTACATTTCGAATGTATTGATTATGAGCTAGACAAATAATGCAGGATTGCAGCATTTTGCCTCCACATTTCTCATTTTCCTCTTCCAATTTACCAGAGCAATGACGAAAGAGGGGTTTTGCTCCAAGCCTTTAACTCTTGGAGCCCAGATTCTCATACTGCATAGCTCTCTGAACTAGAGGATTCATCCAGCAGAAACTCATTTCCTTAATCAATTTAGAGAAGATCAGAAGCCTGCCCAGTGACCCACATTGCTCGAGAAACTGCACCAGCAGCAGAGGCTATAGAGGCAGCTGCTTTCAGGCCAGCAACAGCATGCTCAGCATGAACAGACTGTACTAAGAGTTTTCTCCCACACACCAAACCAAACTGTTCCTGTGCCCCCTTTGTGCTGACAGAGCCTGTCTCTCAGTCGATGAGCAAGTCACTATTTAGAAAATTATTTCTCAACCTATTTTGGAAATCCACAATCATGTACAATTGGCGGCACTGGCAAGTATTCAGCGGCGATTTCAAAGGTTCTTTGTCCTGGGGAGGAGACAGGACCATTCACCAGCATGCCGGCAGAACTGCTGAGTACACAGCTGGAGTGTACGTGGGGGAAGGGAAGCTGTGTGTGTCTGCAATTATATCTGTTAAATGCATACAGATTTAAAGAGTGATCACTTGGCATTTCTACGATTTTGTGAGTGAAATCTTTCAATGCATTTGCCAGAAGTATTTGCCTGTTTTTTTCTTGTAAGAGGACAGAAGATCAGTGCAGAGAAACATTAAACCACATGGACATGCTACATAATTGGTTCTTTCAGCCCCTCACAGCGCAAATGATTTGCAGTAACATGCTCTGATCTCCTTACTAGTTAACAGTCCAGTCCAAGACAAATACATCAAGAAAATATAGAGAGGAAAAAGCTATGAACAAGATTAACCACACAAGCCTGGCTTTTTTACGATGCTCACATTTTTCCTATTGCCCAGCTGCTGGATATTCAAGAGAAAACAGGGTGTACTGTAACAACTGCTACAACAGGCCACGGGAGCACAAGTCCAGTAAGAACCCTTTCTGTCTGGATCTTCACAGGGCTCTCAATTGCACTACAAAAACTGTCACTTTGATGCCCTGTTTGCATTCCATTTTCAACAACAATGAGGAGGATGGAGGTCTCCGGTTTCTATGACAACCCAGATGGGCCACTATACAAGATACTTACAAATGTTCAACTGCGGGGATGCCAGATCAAATTAAGCTAGAGTTTACATTACTTCATAGAAACGAAAATAAAAGAAAAAACCCAAACAAAACATGAATGTCAAAGAAGGATGACATTTCCTTGGTACATTCCAAAGGATTTCTGAAAGTAGGTGGTAAAGAAAGGGAGGATTTTTCCCTATGAAAATAAATAATATTGTCAACACAAGCAAATTAAAACCCTCATTTACATGAGTAAATGTTTTCATTAAAACTAGACTGCTGGAAAATTACCATCAGACATTAAAAGCAAAAAACAGATCCCGAAACATGATTTTAGCAATTTACTTAACTCATTATGAACTGGCAAATTTGTAATCTGTGTTTTGTAGGGTTTGTTTAATGCCGCAAATTGTATTTTGTGATATGGTTCAAGTTTTTGTTGTTTACACTGAACTGGTCTTTTGTGACATTTTGTGAAAGACATTCAGATGTAGAAAATACCACATATTTTACTTCAGGAAATTAAATTAGTAATAGTGAGTTATTTCAGTTAATATTAACAAAACTACAAAAACATTTAATATGTGCTCTTAGTAATTTAACTAGCCCGTTGTTACACAGGTGAGGCAATCTTACTTCTCAAGGACATGGATTAACTCAACGTCCAGGGAAGGCAACTGTAATAGGCCAGCTAGTTTAGGTAACAAGAGTAAAATGCCTTCTGAAGAAACATCTGTAAAAGCTTTTTGTAAGATTTTCAGATGTGACATATATAGGTATTGTTCCCCAAAGAAGCCAAGTTAAAGAATTTCTTAATAAATGTGTATTTTTAAGCGCATTATTTTGAAAAATCTTCTGCTACAAGTTAAGGTATTGTCTTTCTATTTAGTCATTGTCCTATTTCAAGTTACTCTCCATTCTCTCTTCCAACATAATCACCAGATAGTTAATAACATTCATTCGATGTGATAGCCAGCAAGGCTCATATTACAACAGATAACCATAGGCTTTTTAAGGCTTACGTTCTTTGGGGAGAGGAGAGGGAAGAGAGAAAGGCTTAACAGCTGTGCCTAGTCAAAATAATCCAAAATTAGAGGGACTATAACATTTAAAATTGGAACACAGAACCTTAAAATCTGGGTCTGTGCAGCTGTTGTAACACTTTATTTAAAACTGCAGACACTCTCGCTTCATAAATCATTCCCCTCTGCAGCACTGCTACCCAGTACTATTCACAGAAGGACTCCACTCTGGCTTGAAAGTGCCACCTGATCACTGAGGAGCGCCTGGTGCTCACCACCCCTCACACGGGTTTGCCGAGCCGCCTGAGCCTCTCCTCCCGTTCAACACCCGAGCTGGGACCCCGGGATCATGGAGCTAGGGAATGTGCCTAAGGTGGGCTGTGAGACACCCAGGTTAGCACCTGCCTATTACCCGCTCCTCAGCAATCCTCTTCCATCCCAACCCCGTCTGTTCAAAGCCATGTCCCCTGAAAGCAGGACAGCCTGACGCTCCAAGGGCTCTCACTGCTGCTGACGGAGCACGGCTGGCACGTGGCAAGGCAGGCTGAGGATGAAGAAAAGCTGCCTGCTCTGCTGTGTTCCCTGACTCGTGCAATGGCAAGCGGAGCCAGGGAGACACACTGCGGTGATGCTAACAGCATTTCAGGAAAGAGTGAGTCAGGGATTTGCAAGGAGCTCCTGCACAATGACCAGAGTGCCTCAGTACTGCAGGGAGAAGAGCTGAGGGCTGAAACCATACATATATTATAAAAATTAAAATACCTGACAACTCTGTGCAGCTAGTGGGAATTAGCTGCAGGTGACACATTAGGAAGCGGAAATGTGACTAAGGACATGGAGAGCCTTGGTTACCCTTAAATTTGGACTACACTGCCTAATTTTAAGATATACCGCTGGGGCTGTGCTCCCACATGATGTATGACTGCTACCTATGCTTCACACAGAAAGCGAAAGACAAGGAACAGCATCATGAAGAACAGAATTTGTAAAGTGCTAATGCTTACTAAAATTTTAACAGTTTAAGAGGAAGAGCAAAATGGACTGGAAGTAAGTAGGAAGGAGCTGTAAGTTGCAAGGCGTGGTAGTGGTGCAGTGAAAAAGCTGCTTGATGTCACACAGTTGAAGTCACTTTAATCACAATTTAGTGTAAGTATCAAGAGACTGAGACAAATAACCAGGCAAGTGGGTTCCTCTCACAACGTCTACTGCCAATCACATACCGCACACATTTCAAAGCATGACCTTCTACTCTGCAGTGATACTGCACAGATTAAAGTTATGTTTGCAAGTCGCACAGCATCTGCTATTGCACTGAGTTGTTCAGCTATACATTTCACGAAAAAACAACAGCATAACTGATTAGTAACTCCTATAAGGAATTTGTACCTAGGATGGTATTCAACTCTTCGAATACTGTAATTAAAAAATAAATAATCTCTTGCACTGTCAACAACACAAACATACTGAGTAAGTAATGCCTGGCGTGTACCCTATCTTCACAAATTCCAGACAGTTTAGATGACTTTACACACCTAAATACTTTCTTCAAAAATCAATTAGAGTACCAAGCATTTTTTTCTGCTTTTGTACTTTTCCCCAAATCTACTCAATTATGCAATGTATGTGCACACTAAAAAAAAAAAAAAAAGTTTTCCAAAACTTTCCTCTAGAAATGTTCCTGTATTAATTTTCAATTAATTAGGGTCAGAATGATTTTCAGAGTAAGAAACCTGAATAGTGAAGTTCTGGCAGTAAAAAACAAGCACTGAAAATAAACTCATGCTGTTCAAACTAGTGGCTGCTCCATGCATTTCAAAGAATTTGCACTCTAGGATGTTTGCACTGTAAGACTAAAAATTTACTTTAACAGAATATGGATGTTAGTAGCAGAAACTGACATCCTCAAGACCCAGTCTTCAAAGAAATTATCTATTTAATGCACATGAGTAGGTCCTTCACATTAACCCCATCCCTCCCTGAAAAACACAACAAAAAGTGCTAAGTTTTGATTTTTTAAATGAGCTGAAACTGCTACCGAACAAAAAACTCCAAAACCCCACAAATTTACTTTAGAGATAATTAAAAATAACGGATACTGCAAAAAATCAAGCCAAACTAAAAAAAACCCACCAAAAATAAGCAAGAGGCATCTCTTCTACTGCACTTTTTCTCATGGCCAAATGACCACAATGGCTAACAAATCATCTAGTTGTTAATTCTTTTTATCTTCTTGGAAGATACTTAGAAAATTCCAGCTGCAACGTTGTTTCGACCTTCACTTTCTAAAATGAGAATAAAGCAGAGAAACCAGAAGCTTACAAGCAGTTGCATACATCATTGAAAAGGCGCAAGCCACAGACGCTCACACGCAGTCACTGGGGTGTCCCCAAGCGCCGAGGACGCACAAGTCCCGTCCCGCCCAGGCTGGGGCTCCGCGGGCCCCGGAGCCGGGAGGGCACGGCCGCCATCTAGCGGGGACCGCGGCCGCTCCGCCTTCCCTCCCTCCGTCGCTCGGCTCTCAGCAGGCAGCAGCGGAGACGAAAATTTGCAGCGATATAAAAAGCACACCGCCACCGTTGAACTTAAATTCCCACGAGGTTTTTCCGATCTCAAACCACACCTAAAGCTGTCTGCAGTGAAACTGAAGCACTACTGTTACGCTGTAAAGTTTTCATTCACGCTCATCTCCTAACAAAACTGTTCTAGATTTAACTCCACAGTCGGCACTAAACCTCTCTTGTGTGACATTATTTACTCCTAATGCACATTATGGCGTTTGCATAGGCTCTAACGGAAGAGCGAACAAGACTTCAGAGACTTCCACTGCCGATCCCCTTCCAGCTGCTGTGCACTGCTCCAGTGGTTCATGGCAGCTGGAAAAAGCCAGTGGGAAGAGCAGCCCAGGCACCCCACCAAGACATGGGCGCCTTCCAGTTGTGGAACAGCTGGCACATGACCTTGGGCACTGCTCACTGCCAGGCACAACCAAAGCTGAACTTTACATCCACCCTTGTGGCCAATGGAGGTACAGCCCAGCAGGTGTTCAGCAAAGGGCTTTTGGGCTCCTCCAAATCAGAGGAAAGACAGGTCCGGTTTCATCTGTCCTCAAATGAGAAGAACATTACCAAAACAAATGCATACAGATATATATATAAGAAATGTGAATAAATTAATATTACAAGAAATCTGGCTCTGCATTTCTGTGAGTTATGGCAAAGCATAATTTACAAAATCACTGGATATTCTGAGTTAGAAGGGACCTACCAACTCTTAAGTGAATGGCCCGTACAAGGATCAACCCTGCAACCTAGCGTTACTGGCACCATGCTTTAACCTTCATAAGGTGAGGACGAATACTTGATATATGCCAAGGTGCCTGAAAACAAATACTAATTTCCACATGCTCCTAACAGCAATCTGCCCAGCCACATCCATGCACACAAAAGGTTTCCCACTCAAAAGCACTTTTACTGCTGGCTTGACAGGACTCTAACAAGCACCACTCAGAGATGTGTGCCAGTGCCAGTTGTCCAACAGGTACTCCAGACCTCCCCTGCACCACACATTTTAATGTTTCAGATGTTGAGATAGTAAGTCCCCTCAACATGCAAAGCAGAAGTTGAGAAAAAGGTTATTCTACAACATATATGGCCATAAGGAAGATGTGGTGAACTCTAAGGCAAGGAATGCTCACTCACTGCTGTTTGTGTTTCTGTTCAGTTCTATTATTGGACATGACCACAAACCATTTAATCTGTAAGGGTGACAAATTATTTTTTTTTCCTTGTAAATGAATCAGCATAGATTGCACAATGGGTATTTCTTCAGTATCAGACATGAAACGCACTCCCAAATACAAAAGAAAAAAAACCTCACCCAGTCAGCATTTAAATTGGCAGGTCAAATCCATATATTTGACTGTCCTGCATAAAACCACAGCTCTAATCTGGTGCTTCTACTCAAAATACGAAGAGGTTCTAGGAAATCCAATGCACATTCAAACATTACTTTAAAAATAGCTGTACTTTTGGCAAACACACGAACAAATTGCTTTTGCTACTTCTCCCACTATTCCATTAACTCTGTCAAGACAGAGCCATGCTGAGAGCTAATGAAAGGCCCTTGTTTCAAACCTTCCTGTAATCCACTTGCAAGAGGATGGAAAGTATCATATTTGTTATGGTAGCCAGTAGCAAAATCTGTTGTTGGTTGGTTGGTGGGTTTCTTCTTAGTATTCTTTCATAAATAGCTGTCAGATTTAATACACATGAATATTTTCTAAAAAAAAATCATTGACAAAAATAGTGTAACTGAAATTACATGGACACACAACAGAAGACAGGTGTTGGAAATTTCACTCGCTTCTCATGTATTTTGATGATGTCCCACACACCATATGTCACTGTGTGTGGAGGCTGAGGCACCGCCCTCCTCTGTCCCAGCAGCTCTGTGGGAGCAGGAGCCCAAGGGGCTGACGGGTCAGCAGAAACTCCAGCATTGCAAAGAACAATAATTGATTTTTCTTAACTCCACAGTTCTGAGATTAATCTGCTGCTCCCAAACTTTATAAATAAAACAGTTAAATGTATCCAGGCACTTAGAAAAAATCTTCCTCTCTCCTGACGTTTTTGCACTGTTTCCAGGGGGGAAAAACACTACTGTCAGTACAATTGTTTCCTATACTAGAGACTTTAATCCTAACTAGGTCTTCTGTCTGTTTACATTATTAAGCAAAATAAGCCTTTAAAAGTTGGAAGAGCTGAGTTAAACTGATATTGGTGAATGCAAAAAAGATTGGAAACATCAAACTTTTTATCCTTCAATTTAGGTTTGAA
>VWYP01020120.1:12821-25747 GCA_013400435.1 Pycnonotus jocosus | reverse complement strand
GGAAGGAGGGAAGGAGGGAAGGCAAGGAGGCAGGGCGGTTATTCACGGCTCGGGAATGCGCCGTGCCGGCCCCGGCCGGGGGGAATCTGGAAAAGCGGTGGGATGGGACAGGAGCCAGGGGTGGAAAAAATTCCGGGATCCCCTTCCCCGATCGCTGAGAGATGGGGCCCGTCCCATCCCGGGCACCCCAAGGGGTCACCGAGCCCTCCTGGAGCTCCTCCAGCACCCCCAGAGCCCCTCCCGGCCCTCAAATCCCAGCCCCGGGGGCTCTCCCGGTTGGTTCCTCCTCCGCATTCCCAAGGAACGGGCTCCCGCTGGGAGTGAGGGGCTGGGAGCGGGGCAGGGCAGGGAACAAAGGGCTCTGGCTGCCAGCTGCGGGCCCGGCGGGGTTCAACCCCTGCCCGCCGCACACGGCCCCGGCAGCCGCCTCTGGAGCGGCCCCGGCTGCGACGGGAACCGGCAGCGAATCGGGAAAAAATTCCCGTCCCGAGAATTCCCCCGGCAGCGGAGCCCCGGGTTTTTTCCATGACACGGGAAGAGCTGGGGCCGGGGGTTGGGCTGAGGGCTGCGAGCCCGCTGGAAATCCCAAAAACGCCGCGGTTTGAGGGGAGGCTGGTTGGGAAAGAGCTGCGGTGGCTCCGCTCCTCCTCGGCGGGAGGAATCCGGAACCCCCCGGCTCCCGCTCCTCATCCCAAACAACATTCCAGCCCCAGGCCGGAACAGGCCGGCTTCCAGAAGGGGAACGAGCAGCTCCAGGGGGAAAGAACTGCGGGCCGGGATTTGGGGAATATTTTAGGGAAGATCCCGAGCCGCCTCTCCCAGCCGGAATTCTCTCCCCTCCCGCCGTCTGGAGGGGGAGAAGCGGCTGCGGGTCCCGGCCGGGCTCATTCCCCGTCTCTGTTCCCGGCAGGACGGAATGATGGGGCCGCTGCCGGCTGTCCTGGCGCTGGTGACGCTGCTGTCCCCAGGCCTGGCCTGTCCCGCGCCCTGCTCCTGCTCCACCAAGAAGAACGGGCGGCTGCTGGCCGAGTGCGCCTACCGGGAGCTGCGGGAGGTGCCGCGGGGTCTGTCCCCCAACGTCACCATCCTGACGCTCTCCGCCAACCGCCTGGGCCACCTGGGCCGCTCCTCGCTGGCCGAGGCGCCCGAGCTGCAGTCGCTGTGGCTGGGCTACAACCACATCTCGGCGGTGGAGCCCGGCACCTTCGCGCACCTGCTGCACCTCAAGAACCTGGACCTGAGCCACAACCGCCTGGCGGATTTCCCCTGGCAGGACCTGCGCGGGCTGGGCGCGCTGCAGATCCTCAAGCTGAGCAACAACCGCCTGTCGTGGCTGCCGCGGGGCGCCCTGGCCGGGCTGCGGGAGCTGCGCTCGCTCTGGCTCAACGACAACGCGCTGGCCACGCTGGCCCGCGGCACCTTCGAGGCGCTGCCGGCGCTGGCGCAGCTGCAGCTCTTCCACAACCCCTTCAACTGCTCCTGCAAGCTCTTCTGGCTCAAGGAGTGGGCCCAGAGCACCTCGGCCGCCATCTCGGGCGCCGGCTCCACGCTGTGCTCCGCGCCGCCGCGCCTGCGGGGCCGCCCGGTCACCGACATCCCCGGCTCGCTCTGCGTGGCGCCCTCGGCTCACCTGACCTACCTGTCCGGGGGCGGCCCCGAGGACGGGCTGACGCTGAGCCTGCACTGCAGCGTGNACCGTGGCCATTCCCGATTTCGGCAAGGAGGACGAGGGCACCTACACGTGCCTGGCGGTCAACGAGGTGGGCACGCGCGAGGTGTCGCTGAAGGTGGCGCTGGCCGGCTCCGAGGGCCCGGCCGAGGAGCTGCCCCGCGATGACCCCCAGGCCGGGCAGCCCGGCTGCGCCAAGGGCGACCCGCCCGACGCCTCCGCCATGGGCGACAAGCTGCTCATCGTCTACCACGTGCCCAGGGAGGTGCGGAGCGGCGCGGGAGGGCGGGAATTCCGCCTGGGAATGCTGCCGCTGGCGCTGGGGCTGCTGCTGCTGTGCTGAAAGGCGGCAGCGGCGCCTCGGAATTCCCGATTTTCCGTAGTTTTTGCGCTCGTAGTGCCTCTGCTGAGCTGGTGGGATCCGGGAGAGCTCCGGAGCCCGATGGGGCCCGACGCGGGGCAGATCCAGCCCGGATCCAGCCGGGATCTGCAGCCGCTTCCCGGGTGTCCCAGGATGCCACATCCCGCTTTGCTCCCTGTCCGCACCCGAGGGCGGCCGCGGGAGGCGACAACGGTGACAGTGCCACCCCAGAGCCGCCCCTGCCGCCAGCGGGGAGGGATCCAAGGATAAAATCCTTAGGAATGAGGTCCTGGAACAGGATTGGGATGGATTCATGGCTTTGGATCGGGGAGAAATTCCCGGGGTTTATCCCTGTAGGAGCACCTCCAAACCCCTGGAATTCTGCAGGAATTCCGACCCCCCTCACTGTGATCCCAAAAATCCCGTCTGGGCTGGACCCACCGGGCTGCCCCGCTCGAGCCAAAGATTCCCGAAGCGCTCCCGGTGGGAATGGGGGAAGGCTGGGAAAAGCAGAGGCTGAGCTGCCTTAAAGCCAGAAAGATTCCCTGCGTGCTCCGGCATTCCCGGCGGGACAAACATTCCCTATCCAGCCTGGGGGGGGTGGGAATGTCCATCACCCCCAGACCGGGACACAGCTCCTGTGCCGCTGGAATTCCCGCTGGGATCTGGGCACGCCCTGCAGCCCCCTGGCCTTGTAACGCCCTGTAGGGACAGCAATAAATGCCTTTAATTAATGCCTTTAATTGATGCATTTAATGAAGAAATACCTGTAATAAACACCGTTAATGAATAAGCAGTTTTAATAAATACCTTTAATTCATAATTACTTTTTTAATAAACACCTTGAATAAACTCCTTTCTTTTTTCTAAACCAGCCCGGCTTCGCTTGGTCTGTGCATCCCAAAATCCCCAAATCCTCAAATCCCCCCAACCCGGTGGCTCCTGGGCTCCCCCAGATTGTCCCCAACCCCCCAGGATCAGGTGACACTTCTGTCATTCCCAGCTTTTCCAAATCCTTCCCAGAGCCAGAACATCCCCTCAGCTTTCCCAGTTTTCCCCCAGGTCTGGAGAATTGTCCCAGCTCCCCCAAATCCTTCTCTGTGCCGGAGAATCCCCTCCAATCCCCCAAATCCTTCCCTGTCCCAGAGAATCCTCCCAGCTTTCCCAACCCCCCCTGTGCTGGAGTTTCCCAAACCCTTCCCAGTTCTGGAGCATCCCCCCAATTTTCCCAAACCCTTCCCAGTTCTGGAGCATCCCCCCAATTTTCCCAAATCCTTCCCAGTGCTGGAGCATCCCCTCAAATCCCCCAAATTTCCCCCTTTCTCCCCATCAATCCTGGAAGGAACCCCCAAAATCCGGGATACCCCAAAATCCCACCCCCTGCAGCAGCCTGGGAATGGAAGGGACCCCAAAATCAGCTGGAAAAGCAGAGCCTGGGGCTCCCCAGTTTTTCCTTATCCAGAGAGATTTTAGGGAAAGGGAAGTGGCAGCCGAGCTCTCTGTGGATTCCCTGGATTCCCACAAATTTTGGGATAAAATTGGGGGATAAAAACCGTGGCCCCAGGGAAAGTTTTGGGTTCATTTCACAGGATCCGACTTTTGCCCTCCATTTCATCCCAGGGAAGAGCGGGATGCAGGGATTTATTCCCAGAATTCCCACTGGGATGAGGATGCAGATTTGGGGTTTCCAGGAGAGCCGGGAGCCTGAGGAAGAAAATCCCAAATCCTTGGGAATCCCAGGAACAACCAGGAAGAGGAAGAAAATCCCAAATCCCGCCCAGGGTGCTGCTGCTATCCCAGAAATCCTACAAATTCCATGGATCTCCAGGGAGCCTTGGGTGGGGCTGTGGAAACAGATCCCAAAATTGAGCCCCACCCATAGCACGGAGCTGCCACGGATTTTTGGGAGTTCTAAAGGGATTTTTGGGATTTTTAAAGGGATTTTTTTGATTTTTAAAGGGATTTTTAGGGATTTTTAAAGGGATTTTTGGGAGTTTGGGGATTTTTAAAGGGGTTTTTGGCTGCCTTTGGAACCACAGGGATCGGGATGGGCTGGGAGGGAATCCTGGGAAAAGGGAGGGGAGGCTCCAAGGAAACCCTAAAGCACAGGAATGACTCTGGGTGCCTCCAAACCATCCTGAGGGTGCTGGGAACATTCCAGAGGGAGGGAATGGGGTCCTTGGGATCCTGTGGACATCTGGCCACTGCCAAGGAAATCCCGGGATGATCCAGCAGCTCCGTGCAGGGTGGCCTGAGAATTCCCAAGGGAATTGTGGGTGTTTGGGATGGGAGGAGCCACCAGGAGCCTGCTCATTCCAACCCAAACTGTCGGGAATTCCAGGATTTAGGAGTGGGAAGAGGTGATCCAGCACCACCTCGTTGCCGTCCCATTGGTGTTTCATCCCCAAAATTCCCCGTTCCCATTCCCGTCCTTCCCAATGCTGTGGTTTAGGGCCTTTCCCAAACCCTGGGAGCGGTTTTCCCATAAAACCACCATAAAGTGGGATCAGGGATTGGATCCCGACATTCCCGGGTGGAGCAGATCCCCCAAATCCCAGCCATTCCCTGGATTCGGGGCTGGGATGGTCCCAAATGCTGCTGGAATATCCAGGGAAAGACGCACATCTCGGGAGCAGGAACGAGGTGTCCGTTTATTCTCCTCCCCCGGCGCTTCCCAGGGAGGCTTTCCATGGATTCCAGCCCTGGAAAACCGCGGGATTGCCACAAAGTGGGAATGGGACAGGACAGGGAGCGGGGGGGATTTGATCCTTCAAAAACTGGGGAGAAAAACATCCCGGGAGCGGATGTGGGGCCCGAATGGAGCTGGGATCGGGAAGGGAGAAGCTGGGAATGGGAATTTTCTCCAGGGGTAATTCCCGGTGCTTGAGAATTCCTTGGGCTGGCTGAGGATCCCTCCGTGCTCCTCTCCCAGGTCTCTGGGAATTGTCCTGTGCTGGAAAAGCTGCTGAGAACCGGGCTCGTCGCAGAAATGAATCCCGAAATATTTTTGGGATGCCGGGAGTGTTTTCCACGGCTTGGCTGAATCCAGGAGGCGCCACCTCCAAGGCATCGGGAGAGGCTCAGAGCGGATTCAGGGATGAACCCTCGGAGAGTCCAGAGGCTGGGAAAGGGGGCGGGAAACACCCGAAATTCCCGCCGGGGAAGACGGGGACGGGAGACAGGGCGGGATTCCCAGGAATTCAAGGGCTGGGAACGCCGAGCTGGGCGCCGTTGGCGGCGGGGTTGGCCAGGGCGGTTTTCCGGGAAGCCGTCAGCGAGGGGTTGCGCAGCAGCGTGTAGGCAACAAACCAGCGCGCCCGGAGCCGCCGCAGCCGAGCCTTTCCCGCAGCCGGGGGCTTGGGATGCATCAGCTGCAGGCCTGGAAGGAGACGGGAGCAGCAGGAAAAGCATTCAGGGCCTGGAAAAGCGCCTGGAGAGAGGGAGACGGGTTGGGGTGAGGGGCAGAAGGATGGGTTCCTGCTGGGAAAGGGATTCCGGGATGGGATGGAATTCCCAGAGGAGCTGCGGCTGCCCCTGGATGCCTGGAATTGTCCAAGGAAAGGTTGGATGGGGCTTGGAGCAGCCTGGGATAGTGGGAAATGTCCCTGGATGGGATTTAAGGTCCCTTCCAAGCCAAAATATTCCAGGATTCCTGGATTCCAGCCCCAGGCACATTTCCCTGGAGCCACCAAGATCCCACCAAACCCCAAAGAGCCCCATCCAAACCCTGGTATGGGATCAGCCCTTGGACAGATGATGGATGGATGATGGATGGATGATGGATGGATGATGGATGATGGATGATGGATGGATGATGGATGGATGATGGATGGATGATGGATGATGGATGGATGATGGATGGATGATGGATGATTGATGGATGATGGATGGATGATGGATGGATGATGGATGATTGATGGATGATGGATGGATGATGGATGGATGATGGATGATTGATGGATGATGGATGGATGATGGATGGATGATGGATGATTGATGGATGATGGATGGATGATGGATGGATGATGGATGATTGATGGATGATGGATGGATGATGGATGGATGATGGATGATTGATGGATGATGGATGGATGATGGATGGATGATGGATGATTGATGGATGATGGATGGATGATGGATGGATGATGGATGATTGATGGATGATGGATGGATGATGGATGGATGATGGATGATTGATGGATGATGGATGGATGATGGATGGATGATGGATGATTGATGGATGATGGATGGATGATGGATGGATGATGGATGATTGATGGATGATGGATGGATGATGGATGGATGATGGATGATTGATGGATGATGGATGGATGATGGATGGATGATGGATGATTGATGGATGATGGATGGATGATGGATGGATGATGGATGATTGATGGATGATGGATGGATGATGGATGGATGATGGATGATTGATGGATGATGGATGGATGATGGATGGATGATGGATGATTGATGGATGATGGATGGATGATGGATGGATGATGGATGGATGATGGATGGATGATGGATGGATGATGGATGGATGATGGATGGAGGATGGATGGATGATGGATGGATGATGGATGGATGATGGATGGATGATGGAGGGATGATGGATGGATGATGGATGATGGATGGATGATGGAGGGATGATGGATGGATAGAGGTGTCCCCACACCAACCAGAGGTGCCACCACGAGCTCACTGGTGTGTCCCTCCCCCCGATCCCCCGTGTCCCCAGGTGTCACCTTCCTCCAGGTTGGTGTCCCGGGGCGGTGCTGGTGGCTCTGTCTGGCCGGGCTGGAGCAGCAGGCAGCAGAAGGCTTTCAGCAGAGGGTGGCACTGGCTCACCTCCACCTTCAGGTAGTGGCAGTAGCTGTGGTACCCTGTGGGACACCGCGCCCTCAGCGGGGACAGCATTCCCCATTCTCCATTCCCCATTCCCCATTCCCCATTCCCGCTCCTTCCCGCCCCGGGGCCGGATCCAGCTCTGCTTCCCGTGCTCCCACAATCCCAGCAGGACAAGCCGGGACCAGCCCCAGCCCCGCTGAGCTCCCCTCCCTTTATCCCGGGACACGAGGTCACAGCCCAAAGCTCATCCCGCTGTTTTGGGGATACAATAGCAGGACCCAGCTGCCACCACCTGCTCCAGGTGATCCATTCCCGACGGTTTGAAGCCACCCTCAATCCCGACAGGAAAAACAGAGCAAGGCCTGGGGTCTCCTGAGGTCCCCCCTCCTTTATCCCAAGACATGAGGCGACTGCTGGTGAAGCCCCAAAGGTCATCCCACTCTTTCTGGGATAAAAGCAGGACTGAGCAGGAACCAGGAGAAGCACCTGCTCCTGTTGTCCCATTTCCAAGCCACCCTCAAATCCCAGCAGGAATAACGGGGGAAGGCCTGAGGTCCTTTCTTCCTTCCTTCTCCCAGGACACGAGGTGACCACTGATGAAGCTCAATGGTCACCACTTGTTTTTTTGGGATTAAAAAGCAGGAATTGAGAGAAGCCACCGGCTCCAGGTGTCCCATTTCCAACATCTGAGGCCACCCTCAATCCCAGCAGCTCCCAACCCCCCGTGGTGGGACAAGGACCCCGGTGGTGGCACGCTGGTGGCCTGGGGCTGCCCCACCTGGGTCGAAGGTCTCCACGCCGCGGTGCAGCAGGCTGATGTCCAGCCGGCAGAGGTGGACGGCGTTGTAGAGGCCGGAGATGACCACGCGCCACACCCCGGCCAGGACGCCCACCAGGACATTGATGGGGAAGAGCAGGAAGGTGACGATGTACAGGGCGCGCCTGCAAGGCACACAGAGCCTGGGATGGACATTCCCGGGAAAACTCCGGCCACTCCAGACCACCTGCGTCCGGCCGAGGGGGCTCCATCCCGCTGGGAGAGGCCAACACCCTCCCAGGCTCCTGGAGAAACGTCAGGAGCTCCTTTTCTCCTCGGAGATTGAGGAACTGGCCAAAACGTGGGGTTGGGATATTGGGATGGAGGCACCGGCTCCAGGAGAGCCTCGCTGCCCTGCCGGGTGACACCTGGGTGGCCCTGTCACCCTGGCCCTGGGTGGTGACACCGTGTCTGAGTGAGGGACAGCTCTTGGTGGCCTGGGATGGACACGGGCACCATCACTGCCACACCAGGAGGACACCTGGGTCCCCCTGTCACCCTGGCCCTGGGTGGTGACACCCAAGTGAGGGACTGAGTGAGGGACATGTGCCAGCGGTGACCGAACCCATCCGGCTGATCCCGAGGGATCGGGGCTTTCCCAGCCTTGGGAATGGGGCCGGTGGAGCAGGGACACCCTCACCACTGTCACCCCACCAAAATCTGGACCAGAACACCTGGAGAAACCTCTGTGGGAGCCAGGAATTCCCGGCAAACCCACCCTGGGGACAATCGGGGACAATCAGGGACAATTGGGGACAATCGGGGATGATGGCGGTGTCCCCGTACCTGTTGGTGAGCTCCTTCTGCAGGGAATGCTGCTCCAGGAACTGGAATCGCGCCAGGAGATGCTGCAGCAGCACGGCCACCACCAGGGTCAGCCAGAACGGCCTGGAGGAGCGGGGGGACACCGGGAATGTCCCAAAATACCGGGAATGTCCCAAAGTGCCGGGAATGTCCCAAAATACCGGGAATGTCCCAAAATACCGGGAATGTCCCAAAATACTGGGAATGTCCCAAAGCACCCGGAATGTCCCAAAATACCGGGAATGTCCCAAAACACCGGGAATGTCCCAAAACACCGGGAATGTCTCAAAGCACACAGAATGTCCCAAAATATCAGGAATGTCTCAAAGCACCAGGAATGTCCCAAACCACTGCGAATGTCCCAAAATACTGGGAATGTCCCAAAGTGCTGGGAATGTCCCAAAGCACTGAGAATGTCCCAAAATAATGGGAATGTCCCAAAATACCGAGAATGTCCCAAGGCACTGTGCCAGGCAGGAACCTCCACTGGCGTTGGAAAAACCCCAAACGGAGCATCCCAAACCCATTCCCTGAGGTTTCCAGCCCTTCCCAGCTCACCACATGTTCCGGATGATCCCAAAGAGTGGGATGGACACCGGGAATGTCCCAAAGCACCAGGAATGTCCGAAAGCACCCAGAATGTCCCAAAATACTGGGAATGTCCCAAAGCACTGGGGATGTCCCAAAACATCAGGAATGTCCCAAGGCACAGAGAATGTCCCAAGGCAGGCTGGAACCTCCACTGGTGTTGGAAAAAACCCAAATGGAGCATCCCAAACCCATCCAGGACCATCTCCAGGGCATCCCTTGGTGTTTCCAGCCCTTCCTGAGGGGATCCTGTTCTGGATGATCCCAAAGAGTGGGATGGATGCTGGCAATGTCCCAAAACACCAGGAATGTCCCAAAACACTGTGAGTGTCCCAGAACACCACCCCAGGCAGCAGAAACCTCCACTGGCGTTGGAAAAACCCCAAATGGAGCATCCCAAACCCATTCCTTGGGGTTTCCAGCCCTTCCCAGCTCACCACATGTTCCGGATAATCCCGAAGAGTGGGATGGACACCGGGAATGTCCCAAAGCACCGGGAATGTCCCAAAACATCAGGAATGTCCCAGAACACCGCCCCAGGCAGGATCTTCCAGCGGTGTTGGAAAAACCCCCAATGGAGCATCCCAAACCCATCCAGGACCATCCCTTGGGCTCTCCAGGGTTCTCCAGCTCACCACATGTTCCGGAGGATCCTGAAGAGCAGGGAGCTGGTGCCGCTCTGGAGCGGGATCACCACCAGGAAGGTGAAGGCCACGGAGCAGAGGAAGAAAATCACCTGCTGGATCAGGAGACCTGGGAATGGGAGCGGGAATCCGGCATGGAACAACGGCTCTTATTCCCCAAATGCCATAAAAACCCCGCCAGGCCCCAAAACAGGTCTGCATTCCCAAGGGATTGTCCCCGCAACTCCCGGGGGTGAAGATTTTTCCACTTTTTGGGGTCTCCCACCCCATTCCCAGGATGATCCAGGCTGGGATGGGGACGAGGAGCCCCTGGAACACACCAAGGACCAGAGGCTTCCACAGCTTTTCCCATCCAAATATTTGGGATCCCGCCAAACCCAGGCGTCATCCCACCCCCTCCTCCTCTTGGAATTCCCAGCCCAATTTTTCCAATTTTTCCGATTTTCCAATTTTTCCAATTATTTTTCCAATTTTCCCAATTCTGAACCATCTGGCATTCCCAAAATCCGCCAGATTCCCTTTGAGGAAAGGAGGATAAAAACTCTCCTGGAAACGGGATGAAAACGCAGAATTGCCATTTAATCCTTAATGAAATTGGGAATCCCCATCCCATGATCCCAAAATTCTGTTACCCAGGCGTCATCCCACCCCTTCCCCCTCTTTGAATTCCCAACCCAATTTTTCCAATTTTCCAATTATATTTCCAGTTTTTCACATTTCCCAACCATCCAACACTCCCCAAAATCCACCAGATTCCATTTGAGGAAAAGGGGATAAAAACCCACTTTGAAAAAAAGGGAAACTGCTGTTTAATCTTTAATAAATTTGGGATTCCCCATCCCATGATCCCAAAATTCCGTTATCCAGGCCTCCTCCCATCCCTTTCCCCTCTTTGAATTCCCAACCCAACTTTCCCAGTTTTTCCAATTATTTTTCCAGTTTTTCCCAATTCCCAACCATCCAGTGTTTCCAAAACCTTCCAGATTCCGTTTGAGGAAAAGAGGCTAAAACCCCTCCTGGAAACGGGGTGAAAACAGGGAATTGCCGCTGACTCCTCAATAAATTTGGGATTCCCCCATCCCGTGATCCCAAATTCCGTTACCCAGGCAGGCGAAGGCCGCCTGGAAGCCGGAGAAGCCGATCCAGCAGACGACGGCTTCCCGGGAAGGGCGCAGGATGCGGGCCTGGGAGAACACGTCCAGCACGGAGCCCTGGTACAGCGCCCGCAGGTTGGACCTGGGGACAGCACGGGGTCACCACGGGAATGGGGACAGCGGGAATGGGGACAGCGGGAATGGGGACAGCGGGATATCGGGAACGGGGACAGCGGGATAACAGGAATGGGGACAGCCCGGAGCCACTGCGGGAACGGGGACAGCGGGAATGGGGACAGAGACAGCAGAAATGGGGACAAGGACAGCGGGAATGGGGACAGCCCAGAGTCACTCCAGGAATGGGGACAGTGGGAATGGGGACAGCAGGAATGGGGACAGACTGGAGTCATCCCGGGAACGGAGACAGCGGGAATGGGGACAGCAGGAATGAGGATGGGGACTGTGGGAATATTGGGAACGGGGCAGGGAACCTCAGGAATGGGGTGGGGAGTATCAGGAATGGGTTCAGAGTTTGGGAATGGGCTCAGGAATGTCGGGAAGCGCCCCCGGCCCCACCTGTGCATGGCCAGGGTGCGGAGCAGCATGGTGCAGGTGAGCAGGCAGCACAGCGCCAGCGAGCAGATGTAGCAGACTGCGGAAAAACGGGAAAAAAACCTGGAATTGGGCTTGGGAATAATGCTGGGAATGGGACTGAGAGGGAACTGGGCCTTGGGGATGGGGGATCGGCCCCTGCCTCAGTTTCCCTCCCTGGAGTGGGATGGGATGGGATGGGATATCTGTGGGAAAGCAGGAGGAGGGATGGAGGGGAAAAAATGGGATGAGAGAGGTTTGGGGATCCAGAAAAAGCCACAGGATCCCTCCCTGGGGTTGGTGGGATCCTACGGAAGGAGGGGGCACCCCTGCTGTTCCTTTATCCCTGGAATTCCCTCATCCCTGAAATTCCTTAATTCCTGGAATTCCCTCATCCCTGCTATCCCTTCATCCCTGGAATTCCTCATCCCAGCTATCCCTTTATCCCCATTCCCTGATCCCTGCTCTCCCTCCATCCCTGCTATTCCCTCTCCCCGGCTCTTCCCTCATGCCCCATCCAAGGGTTTCCACTCTCCAGGGATCCGGGGTCCATCTGTTCGCTTCCAGCAGGTTTCCAGCCCTGCAGCATCTGCTCTTCCCTCCGGCTCTTCCCTCTGGCTCTTCCCAACGGCTTTTCCCGGAGTCTCTTCCCGCCTTGGCACGCGCCAGCCTGGCACAGCCCCAGCCCCGCCAGCTGCTCCCAAAATCCCTCTGGAATCCTCCCAATCCCATCCTTTGGAGCAGGAATCTTCCCAAAATCCCTCTGGAATCCTCCCAATCCCATTCTCTGAGTGAAGAATCCTCCCAAAATTCCTCTGGAATTCTCCCAGTCCCATCCTCCAGGCCAGGAGCCCTCCAGAAATCACCCTGGAATCTTCCCAATTCCATCCTCTGGGCTGGGAATCTTCCTTAAATCTCTCTGGAATGCTCCCAATCCCACCCTCCAGGCCGGGAATCCTCCCGAAATTCCCCTGGATTCTGCTCCATCCCACCCTCCAGGCCGGGAATCCTCCCTGCACCCGCGGCATTCCCGGTATTCCCGGCTCCCGTGTCCCCTCTCACCCTCCAGTGCCCACAGGTAGCTCCGGGCCGTGCCCAGCTCCTGCTCCAGGTCCCCGGGCAGCGCCGGGCGCGCCGAGGGCACCAGCCCGAACTGCACCAGCAGCAGCACCACATCCCGGCTGAGCCCCGCACGAACCACCCGCAGCGCCGGGACAACGGCCAGCAGCAGCAGCAGCGACACCTGGGGACACGGGGACACTGAGGGACAGCACGGGGACACCGGGACACTGAGAGACAGCACGGGGACACCTGGGGACACCGGGACACTGAGAGACAGCACGGGGACACCGGGACACCTGAGAGAGGGCACGGGGACACCGGGACACCTGGGGACAGCGGGACACTGAGAGGGGGCACGGGGACACCGGGACACCGGGACACCGGGACACCTGAGAGACGGCACGGGGGACACCGGGACACCGGGACACCTGGGGACACTGAG
>VWYP01020120.1:0-12602 GCA_013400435.1 Pycnonotus jocosus | reverse complement strand
GGATTTAGGGATAAATGGATGGGATCCTGTGGGGTTTGAGGATTTAGGGATAAATGGATGGGATCCTGTGGGGTTTGAGGATTTAGGGATAAATGGATGGGATCCTGTGGGGTTTGGGGATTTAGGGATAAATGGATGGGATCCTGCGGGGTTTGGGGATTTAGGGCTCGGCAGAGCCTCGGGAGTGCGGAATTCCAAAAGGGGTTTTAATGTTGGTGAACCCTGGGATCCTCCATGGGGTTCCCATCATTCTCAGACCCCTTTTCCATGGATTTATGGTGTATCCATGGGGTTCCAACACTCCCAGATCCCTTTTCCATGGATTTATGGTGCATCCATGGGGTTCCAGCATTCCCAGACCCCTTTTCCATGGATTTCTGGGAATGTCCCCCATGTCACCTGGTAGACAGCAATGACGGCCATGGTGACAGACACCACCAGCATCAGCGGGATCTGGAATCCTGCGGGAAAATCAGGAGAGGAGCCGGGATTTGGGATGGTGGAGGGAACAGCCTGGAATGGGATTTCCATGGGGAATTCTGGGATGGAGGGTTGGGAATGGACGGATGGGAACTCGGGGGCCACCTCTGAGACGTTCCCTGTCCCTCCATGGATGGGAAGAGCCAAGACAGCTCGACATTCCCGGGATTTCATCCCCTCAGAGCAGGACCATTCCCTTCTCCAGCCCTGGCTGCCCCAGCCCTTCCCTGGCCAAGCTTTCCCAGGAAAACCATGGATGCCCCAAACTGCCTGGAATTGTCCCAGGACCACTACCAGGACCCCTTTTCCATGGAAATGGAGCCTCCATGGGGTTCCCATCATTCCCAGACCCCCTTTCCATGGATTTATGGTGCCTCCATGGGATTCCCACCATGCCAGAACCCCTTTTCCATGGATTTATGGTGCCTTCTTAGGATTCCCACCATGCCAGAATCCCTTTTCCATGGATTTATGGAGCCTCCATGGGATTCCCACCATGCCAGAACCCCTTTTCCATGGATTTGTGGAGCCTCCATGGGATTCCCACCATGCCAGAACCCCTTTTCCATGGATTTATGGTGCCTCCATGGGATTCCCACCACGCCAGAACCCCTTTTCCATGGATTTCTGGATCCCTGCCCCAAGCACGGCTGGATTTGGGCTCCAGCCCAGGCTGGGTTGGATGGGGCTTGGAGCAGCCTGGGATATGGGGAATGTCCTGGCTGATCCATCAATCCCAACCCAACCATTCCCCAGTTCCCGGGGGTGTTCCCGGTGCCCACCTTCCTCGGGAATGTAGATGTAGGAGCTCAGGTAGGAGCGGATCCGGCACCAGAGGCTCTCCTCGATCTTGGCGGAGCTGCAGGAGGCGGGAGAGGATTTGGGATTCCCAGCCTTCGGGAATGGGATTTTCCGGGAATGGGGACGGCTCTCCTCACCTCCCCTGCTGGCCCCGCCTGGACAGCACGGCCTTGAGGTACCGCTTGTAGTAGCTTTTCCCGGGAATCTGGGGGGAAACAGGGAAACCCACGGATTTGGGGAGGGCAGAGCATCCCCGGGAACTGCCCGGCCCGGCTGGGATAGGGAATGTGCCAGGTGGGTACGGAAAGGTGGGAACGATCCGTGCCCAGATCCCTCTGCCAGGGTCACCTCGGGCCTGTCCCGGTTTTCCCTCCTCTCTTCCCAGGCAAGCCCCGAGAGCCGGGGATTATCCGGGAATCAAGGGGAGCCGGAGCCGGCCTGAACGGAGCCATTGATCCCAGAGCCGCTTGTGTAAGGGATTTATGGATTTATCCCACAGGAGAATTCCCAATCCCACTGCCAGGCCAGGGACAGTGACAGAGAAACCCCAGCGGCAGGGCCGGGAGGGGAACGCACAGAGACCCCAATCCCAATCCTGATCCCAAACCCAACCCTGGGACAACAATGGAGAACCCCCGGGGCTGGGAGGGGAATGCACAGAGACCCCAATCCCAGTACCAATCCCAATCCTGATCCCGATCCCAAACCCAAATCCAACCCTGGGATAGCAATGGAGAATCCCCAGAGCTGGGAGGGGAATGCACGGAGATCCCAATCCCAATTCCAAACCCAGCCCTGGGACAGTAATGGAAAACCCCCGGGGCTGGGAGGGGAATGCACGGAGATCCCAATCCTGATCCTGATCCCAAACCCAACCCTGGGATAGAAATGGAGAACCCCCAGGGCTGGGAGGGAATGCACGGAGACCCCAATCCCAATCCTGATCCTGATCCCAAACCCAACTCTGGGACAGCAACAGAGAAACCCCAGCAGCAGAGCTGGGAGGGGAACGCACAGAGACACCAATCCCGATCCCAAACCCAACCCTGGGATAGAAATGGAGAACCCCCAGGGCTGGGAGGGAATGCACGGAGACCCCAATCCCAATCCTGATCCCAAGCCCAACCCTGGGATAGAAATGGAGAACTCCTGGGGCTGGGAGGGGAATGTGCAGTGATCCTGATCCCGATCCCAATCCCAATCCCAAACCCAGTCCTGGGACAGCAATGGAGAACCCCCGGGGCTGGGAAGGGAATGTGCAGTGATCCCAATCCCAGTCCCAATCCCAATCCCAATCCCAAACCCAGTCCCAGGATAGTGACAGAGAGTCCCCAGCAGCAAGACCGGGAGAGGAACATGAGGAGATCCCAATCCCAGTCCCAATCCCAATCCCAGGCTGGATCCTGCAGGGATTGTCCCTGAATTCCTGCTGCCAAACCTGGGATATCAAATGAGAACCTCCAGCCCCAGGGCCAGGAGGGGAAAGCATGGAGTCCTGGATCCCAATCAGGCTCTCAATCCCAATCCTGATCCCAATCCTGATCCCGATCCCAATCCCGATCCCAATCAAACTCTCTGTCTCAATCCTGATCCCAATCCCGATCCCGATCAAGTTCTCAATCCCAATCCCGATCCCAATCAGGCTCTCAATCCTGATCCCGATCCCAATGCTGATCCCAATCCCAATCCTGACCCCAATCCCGATCCCAGCCAGGCTCTCAATCCCAATCCCAATCCCGATCCCAATCAGGCTCTCAATCCCAATCCCACTCCTGTCCCCGTTGTTCCCTGGATTCTGTCCCCATTGTTCCCTGGATTCTGTCCTCGTTGTTCCCTGGATTCTGTCCCCGTTGTTCCCTGGATTCTGTCCTCGTTGGTCCCTGGATTCTCCCCGTTGTTCCCTGGATTCTCCCGTTCCCGTTGTTCCCGTTGTTCCCTGGATTCTCCCGTTCCCGTTGTTCCCGTTGTTCCCTGGATTCTCCCCCATTCCCGTGTCCGTACCTGTGGCTCCGGGGCGTTCCCTCGGCTCAGGCTGCGGATGAGCAGCGCCGGGTACCAGAGACTGAGCAGGGCCAGGGACAGCAGCGAGGGGACATGGGACAGGGCTGGGTACAGGGGATGGAGCTGGGGACACACGGGGACACTGTCACTGCCTGGGGACACAGGGACAGCAGCGAGGGGACATGGGACAGGGCTGGGTACAGGGGATGGAGCTATGGGGACATGGGGACACTGTCACCATCCCTGGGGACACTGTCGCCATCCCTGGGACACAGGGTCATTGCCACCACCCCAGCCAGGGGACAATGAAGGGACACGCTGGGAGCTGGCCAGGGAGCTGTGACACCTCAGAGCCACCCCAGGAGGTGACAAGGGAGCCATGACACCTTAGGGCCACCCAAGGAAGCTGTGACACCTCAGGGTCACTCCAGGGAGGTGACAACACGTCAAGGGCACTCCAAGAGCTGATGACACCTCAGGGCCACCCAGGGAGGTGACAGGGGAGCCGTGCCGCCCCGGTGCCAGCCGAGCGTCACCCACCGTGTGCTCGAGGGGACACTGCAGGCGCAGTGCCAGCTGTGCCCCGCAGTGTCCCCAGGCCAGCAGGGTGCCACCGGCGTAGCCCAGGCGGTGGCGCGGGCCGGCGCAGCCCAGCAGCGGGAAATAGAACACGGGGTAATAGAGCAGCGCCAGGATCTTCCAGAGCTCTGGAAAACCGGGAACGGCCCGGCATGAGGGCGGGTCGGGCACGGGGCCGTCCCCGGGGTGTCACCCGGGGGGTGGTGGCCTCACCGCGGGCGCCGGGGGACGCTGGGGACACGAGCGGCAGCGGCTCGGGCTGCAGGAGGAGCTGGCACAGCGACGAGAAGAGAAGCGAGAAGGAGGCGGCGGCCACGGGGCGGGAACCGCCCGCATCCAGGAGATCCATGGGGCTGGAATGAGCCGGGATACGGGATCAGGGATGGGAACGGGAGAGCAGCGGGAATGGGAGAGCAGCAGGAATGGGAGAGCAGCAGGAATGGGAGAGCAGCAGGAATGGGAGAGCACCGGGAATGGGAGAGCACCGGGAATGGGAGAGCACCGGGAATGGGAGAGAGAGCCTTGGGAATGGGAGAGAGAGCCTCGGGAATGCTGAGAGCCTTGGGAATGGGAGAGACTCGGGAATGCTGAGCACTTTGGGAATTCTGAGCGCCTTGGGAATTCTGAGCACTTTCCAGGAGTCAGCAGGGATTTTGGGAATTCTGAGGGCTTTGGGAATTCTGAGGGCTTTGGGAATTCTGAGCCCTTTGCAGAGATCAGTGGGATTTAGGGAATTCCAAGCCTTTTCTAAGGGAGGGATGGATGGGATTTTGGGAATTCTGATCCCTTTCCAGGGCAGGACCAGTGGGATTTTGGGAATTCTGGTCCCTTTCCAGGGCAGGACCAGTGGGATTTTGGGAATTCTGGTCCCTTTCCAGGGCAGGACCAGTGGGATTTTGGGAATTCTGGTCCCTTTCCAGGGCAGGACCAGCGGGATTTTGGGAATTCCGGTACCTGGGCAATCCCGGGACTCCGTTCCAGCAGCTCCGGCGGAGTCGGCGCCGCTTGACCAGGAAGGACAAGGCCAGGATCACGGCCAGCTGGGAATGGGATGGGAATCCATGGAAAAGGAATGGGAATGAGGGAATCCCCATGGAGACCCCATAAATCCATGGAAAAGGGATGGGAAATCCATGGAAAAGAGGTCCTGGGAAGGATTTGGGAGGAATCTTGGAATTCTTGTCCCACAGGAATCAAAATCCCAGAAATTAGGGAATTCCAGGATTGTTTGGGGAGGAAAACTCCTCCAGGGAGGAGCCCGGCCCTAAACCCAATCCCTGGATTCTGGATCGAGAACGGAATGTGGGAATTTGGGGAGTTTTGGGGATTTCTTGGGAATTTTGGGATGGGAATTTTGGGATGGGAATTTTGGGATGTGGGGGCGGATACTCACGGAGATGGGAGCCATGACAGTGTGGTACAGCCGGGGGGAAATGGTGGGGTGACATTCCGGGATGGCCTCGGGAAAAAGGCTGGAAAAAACGGGAAAAATCCCGGATTGGGGCGGGTCTAACCCTAAAAGGGCCAGGAAAAATGATGGGAAATGGGGAAAAATCCCAGATTTGGGCTTAATCCTAAGAGAGTTGGGAAAATTCTGGGAAAATGGGGAAAATCCCAGATTTTTGTGGGTTTAGCCCTAAAAGGGCTGGGGAAAATGATGGGAAAATGGGGGAAAACTCCAAATCCCATAAATCCGCTGTGGGAATCTGTGAATCCCATAAATCCCCAGTGGGAATTCCCAAATCCCATAAATCCCCAGTGGGAATCCCTCAATCCCATAAATCCCTTGTAGGAATCCCCCAATCCCATAAATCCCCTGTGGGAATCCCTCAATCCCATAAATCCCCTGTGGGAATCCCCAAATCCCATAAATCCCTGATGGGAATCTTTGAATCCCATAAATCCCTTGTAGGAATCCCATAATCCCATAAATCCCTAATGGGAATCCCTCAGTCCCATAAATCCCCGGTGGGAATCCCTCAATCCCATAAATCCCCTGTGGGAATCCCCAAATCCCATAAATCCCCAGTGGGAATCCCTCAATCCCATAAATCCCCACTGGGGATCCCATCAATCCCATAATTTCAGGGCAAACCCCACCCAAGCCCTTCCCAAACCCCACAATTCCAGTGGGATGGGAGCAGGGAAGGGTCCCAGAGGAATATTGGGATTTTCCAGGCATTCCAAAAAACTCCCGCTGTCCCCAAATCTTTATAGGATCGGGATGTCCCCAGTGGGAATTCGCTCATCCTTGGGAAAGGGAATTTAACCAGGACACAAAATCCCGGGATTCTTAGAGAGGCCAAAAATCCGGGAATAAATCTGGGAATGATGGGAATAATTCAGGGAATGACAGGGCCAGTCCCAGA
Organism: Pycnonotus jocosus; assembly: GCA_013400435.1. Classification (NCBI taxonomy): domain Eukaryota; kingdom Metazoa; phylum Chordata; class Aves; order Passeriformes; family Pycnonotidae; genus Pycnonotus; species Pycnonotus jocosus. Next base: position 6,372 of record VWYP01020120.1, on the reverse strand, counting down.
AATTCCAGGGCCAAAAATCTGGGAATAAATCTGGGAATGACAGGGCCAGCTCCAAAAGCTCTGGGAATAAATCAGGGAATGACCAAAACTTCCAGGATTTTTCGAGGGGTCAAAAATCCGGGATTTGCTCCGTGGGAAGGGGACACTGGGGCCGTTCTGGGATCGTTTTGGGGCCGTTTTTGGGGCCGTTTTTGGGGCACTCACTCATCGCGGGCCGTGGGTTCCGTGGATTCGTAGATGTACCAGTCGGATCCCAGCTCCTCATCCAGGAAAATTCCCGGCTCCGACGGAGAATCCCGAATTCCAGAGGAGCCGTTGGAGGCCATGGCCGGCCCTGAGCCCGCTGGAAAAGGGGGAAAAACGCCGGGAAAAGTGGGAAAACAGTGGGAAAATGGGGAAAAACAGCGGGAAAATGGGGGAAACAGAGGGAAAATGGGGGAAAAGGCCAGGAAAAGTGGGAAAAAACGCTGGGAAAAGTGAGATGGGGGCTGGAAAAGTGGGATGGGGACTGGAAAAGTGGGAAAAACACCAGGAAAAATGGGATGGGGGCTGGAAAAGTGGGAAAAACGCCAAGAAAAGTGGGGTGGAAGCTGGGAAAAGCAAGATGGGGGCTGGAAAAGCAGGAGAGAGGATGGGAGAAGTGGAAAAACACCGGGAAAAGCGGGATGGGGGCTGGGAATGTGGGATGGGGGCTGGGAAAAACGGGAGAGAGGCTGGGAGAAGAGGGATGGGGCTGGAAAAGAGGGATAGGGGCTGGAAAATCGGGATGGGGGCTGGAAAATCGGGAATGAACTCCGGGAAGAGCGGCTGGAGGCGGCGGCGGGTGGATCCCGGAATCCCGGCGCAATTCCCGCTTTTCCCGGGAGCGGGGGGAGGGAGGATCCCCGGGCCGATCCCGAAGCCGCTCCCGGCCTTTGTTTGGGTTTCCCAAGGAATTCCCGGCGCTGGAAAAGCCGCGCCAAGGTCGCGGCCGGGGAGGGGCGGGAGCGGCCCCAGAGCGGCCCCGGGAATTGTCCCGGGAATTCCCGGGAGTTTGGGGCCGCCACCGGCACAAAGCGGCCCCAAAGGTCCCCAAATGTCACCTGAGGGACTTGGGGACAGCCCGGGGCCAGCTCGGGGATGTCCCCAGTGTCCCCAAGGGACAGCAGGAGCAGCCACAGCGACAGCCCTGGGGACAGTGGGGACATCCCGAGCCCTGTCCCCGAGTCCTGGAGCGTCCCTTGGGGACACTGGGGACACCTCAGGATTTGGGAATGTCCTCGGTGTCCCCAGGGCTGTGTGGGGACAGCGGGAGCAGCCCCAGGGACACCGCGGGGTTTGGGGACAGGGCTCGGGATGTCCCCAGTGTCCCCAGGGCACAGCTGGGGCTGGCTCTGCTCCAGGGCCGGGATTCCCTCGGGATTGGGACGGATCCCAGAGATCCCCGCAGCTGCCACACAGCGGGGCCATTGTCCCCAGTGTCCCCATTGTCCCCAGTGTCCCCATTGTCCCCAGTGTCCCCAGTGTCCCCAGTGTCCCCAGGTGTCCCCAGTGTCACCGCCTGTCCCCTCCTGGCCCCACAGCCCGGGCGGTTTTCCAGGGATTTGCTCCATGCCAGGATGGGAATTCGGGATTTGAGCCTCCCTTCCCAAAAATCCACCGGGAATCAGAGCCCCTCCCCCCACCATGGTCCTGGTCAGGGGTTCCACCATCCCATGGGATTGGGATCCCACAGATCCCAGATCCCATCCCAGATCCTACAGATCCCAAAGCCCATCCCAGATCCCACAAATCCCAAATCCCACAGATCCCAGATCCCACAAATCCCACAAATCCCAAAGTCCATCCCAGATCCCAGTATGGGATCTCACAAATCCCCAAACCCATCCTAAATCCGATCCCAGATCTCATTCCAAATCCCAGTTTGGGATCCCAGCGATCCCAGCTCCCATCCCAAAGCCCATCCCAGATCCCAGTATGGGATCTCACAAATCCCCAAACCCATCCTAAATCCGATCCCAGATCTCATTCCAAATCCCAGTTTGGGATCCCAGCGATCCCAGCTCCCATCCCAAAGCCCATCCTGGGTTTGAGAGCTGGGATTTGGGTTTGGGATTTGGGTTTGGGATTTGTGATTTGGGAATGGGGTTTGGATTTGGGTTTGGGATCTGGGCATGGGCTTTGGGAGTTCCCAATTTTGTTCAGCCTCCCAGACACAGGGAAGAGTTAATTCCCAATTTTTTCTAGGCACAGGGAAGGATTAATTCCTGATTTTTTATTGTCTCATTCCCATTTTCATTCCCATTTCCCCCCTCTCATTCCCGGTTTTCCCCCTCTCATTCCCAGTTTCCCCCTCTCATTCCCAGTTTCATTCCCTCATTCCCATTTTTACCCTCTCATTCCCGGTTTTCCGCCCCTGGAGCACCCCGAGCTGCCGGGAATTCTCCCTTCCCATGGAATTGGGATCCCTCAGCCCAGCGGGCTCCGCATTCCCGGCCGGGCCCATCCCAGCTCCGGGATTTTCCTTGGAATTCGATCCCTCTGCTCCTCTCCGTGACCTCTCCCAGCAGCGCCGGCCCCGAGCGGCCCCAGCCAAGCTCCCGCCCGGCCCCGTTCCCATTTCCCCGTTCCCCATTCCCCATTTTCCGGGAATTTCGGGATCGCAGATCGGCTGGGAAGGGGAGAGGGGATCCAGGGGGGAATTCCCCACTCCTGGAAGAGGATCCAGGAAGGAATTCCCAGTCCCGATGCAGCTTTCAATAAAAACAGCAAAGTTCCCATCCCAGGATTTTCCAGGGAACGCTTTGGATCTCCCGGAATTCCCGTTCCCCATCCCTGCAAATCCCAAAGTGGATTTAGGGTCTGATCCCAGACTCTGCGAGCCGGCCCCAAAACGATCCCAAAAAAGCTGCTGGGAGCTGGGCAGGGTCGGGATAATCCCGATCTCTCCTCTCATTCCCATTCCCCATCCCTGCAAATCCTAAAAAAATGGGTTTAGGATCTGATCCCGCTCCACCACCACCCAAAAAACCCCAAAATTCAGTGATCCGGCCCCAAAACGATCCCAAAAAAGCTGCTGGGAGCTGGGCAGGGTCGGGATAATCCCGATCTCTCCTCTCATTCCCATTCCCCATCCCTGCAAATCCCAAATAATGGGATTAGGATCTGACCCCGCTTTGCCGAAATCCAAAATCCACCCCAAAATCCGGCCCCGGAACGATCCCAAAACCCCGCGGGAGCAAAGGGACGGAGCGTCCCGAACCCTCCAAAGCCTCTCCCGGGTTTTTTTCCTTTGGGAAAATCCTCTGGAAAAGCGGAGCGGCTCCTCCAGCCCCGGAGATTCCCGGGGGATTCCCGACCCCATTCCCGACCCCAAAATCCCCGGGAGCTGCTCTGGCACTTCCCGATCCCATTCCCGGTTTTTAGCGGATCCAAGCCCGAAATTCCCCCATTCCCAGAATTCCCAAACCTGATCCTGGGATCCTGCAGCCCCCGGGGAAGAGAAAACCGGGAGTGAAATCCCTGCTGGGGGGGGGCGGAATCGGGAATTTTTGGGAATTCTCTGATCCTGGGATGCCCGGGAAAAGGGAACCCGAGGGTTAAACTCCTGCTGGGGGGAGGTGGAAATGGGAATTTTTGGGAATTCCTTGATCCTGGAATTCTGCAGCCAAAAGGAAAAGGGAACTCGGGGGTTAAACCCCGACGGGAGGGTGGAATTGGGAATTTTGGGGGATTTTCCTGATCCTGGGATGCTGCAAACTCCTGGGAAACGGAATCCAGGGGTGAAAGCGCTGCTGGGGGGCGGATTCGGGAATTTTTGGGAATTCTCTGATCCTGGGATGCCGGAGCCCCCAGGAACGGGGAAAACCCGGGGGTTAAACTCCTGCTGGGGGACAGAATTGGGAATTTTTTGGGAATTCCTGCCCCGCCACCCACCCCGGGCAGGGTTTGGGTCCGCTGGGGGTTCAGCTCCTGCTGAGGGGCAGAATCGGGAATTTTTATTGAATTTTGGGAATTCCCGCCCCCCCCGAGCGGGATTTGATCCCGAATTCCCATCTTGGGTCTCTCCTGCGAGAGCCGCGAGCCGAAACAACAACAACCGCGGGAAGGGGGAGGGAAAATCGGGAAAAATCGGGGAAAATCGGGAAAAATCCCAAATCCCGGAGTTACCGTCTCCTTCCTTCCTCCTTGCCTTCCCTTCCGGCCGCTCCGGGAATTCCCGGCCCTGGAATTCTGCGGGAATTCGGAGCCCGAGCCGGGCTTTGCCCCCGCGCCAAAGTCCGGGGCAGCTCCGGAGGCTCCGGGAGCAGCTCCGGGAAAACTCCGGGAAAACTTTGGGATCTTTATCCCGCGCATGGCCCGCAGGGAGCCTCGGCCGGGTTTTGGGGGATTTAGGGATTATGGGATTCCAGCCCGGCCCGGCGGGATTTGGGGCCGAGCTCTGTGGGGCGGGGGAGGAGGAGGAGGCGGCTCCGAGGGGGTTTTTGGGATTTTGTGTTTTCCTGGGATTTGGGAGGCGCTGGGATGGAGGGGGAAGGTCGGGAATGGGGTGGGAATTTTGGGATGGGGAGCGAGGGGAGCTGAGCGTGATCCTTTCCCACCAGATCCCAACATCCCGAGGATTTTTTGGGGGGAAAAAAACCTTCCCTGGGATGGAGGGGGCGGTGCAGGGGAAGCTGAGCCCGATCCTTTCCACAAATCCCAAAATCCCGGGGAGTTTTGGGGGGTTTTCCATCTCCTGGTGCAGGAATTTGGGGAGAAACCCCCTGGGATAGAGGGGAGAGCGGGATTGGGATGATCCCACAGGGATTGGGGCGATCCCAAAGGGATTGGGATGATCCCACAGGGATTGGGGTGATCCCACAGGGATTGGGATGATCCCACAGGGATTGGGGCGATCCCAAAGGGATTGGGATGATCCCACAGGGATTGGGGTGATCCCACAGGGATTGGGGTGATCCTAAAGGGATTGGGGCGATCCCAAAGGGATTGGGGTGATCCCACAGGGATTGGGGTGATCCCACAGGGATTGGGGCGATCCCACAGGGATTGGGATGCCCAGATCAGATCCCAATCCTGTTCCCCAATCCCGCTGTTTCAATGGGATTTTTGGGTCCCCCACCCCCGGGATCGTCCCCAGGGATCCCCCAGGGAAGGCGGGAAGGGGCTGGGAAGGATTTTGGGAGCCGGTCCCAGCCCCAGATCCAGGGAAAGCTCGGGAATGAGGACAAATCTCCACGTGAGGGCAAATCCCGGCCGGGCCCATCCGGGTGGAAAATTCCCGGTAATTTTTAGCCCGGCCCCGCTGACCTCGGGCACTCGGCCGGGATTTTGTTTTCCCGCTTTTCCCGGGGTTGTTTTCCCAGGATCCCGAAGGAGATTCCCAGAGAATGGTCAGAATTCCGGGTCCTGGGGGGGTTTCCCTTAATCCTAAACAAAAATATTCCCGGGAAATTCCCACTGGGATCGTTCCAGGGCTGCCAAAGCCCTCCAGGTGCTCCCACAGCCAGGAAAGGTTGGAATTCCAGGAGTTTGGGTGGTTTTTTCCTGGATTTGGGGCTACTGGGACACTGAGGGTGGCTTTGGAAAAGTGGGACTGGGAGAGGTTGGAAAAGCATCCTGGATTATCCAGGGACACTTCCAGGGCTGGGCAATTCCAGGGAATTCCCGTGGGAGCTTCCAGGGCTGGGCAATTCCCGATTTTCCCCCATTTTATCCCATAAGGTGTTGGATCCTTTGGGGCTGGATCCAGGGAATTCCAGCATCAGCCACCTCATCCCAATCCCGATTCCCATGGAATCCTGGTCCTAATTCCCACCTGATCTCGATTCTCATGGAATCCTCATCCCAATTCCCATGGAATTCTCCTCCTGATTCCCATGGAATCCTCGTCCCGTTTCCCATGGAATCCTCATCCCGATTTCCATGGAATCCTCATCCTGATTTCTACCCCATCCTCATCCTGAAGGAGCAGGACACCCAAGGGTGCTTCCAGAGGGGTGTGGGATTGATTTGGGAATTCCATCCCAGGGATTTGGGGCTGGGATTTTGAGGCTGGAATGTGGGACAGGGATTCAGGGCTGGAATTTTGGGAATGGATTTTGGGGCTGCGATTTTGAGGTAGGAATTCCTGGGCTGGAATTTTGGGGATGGAATTTTGGGTCAGGAATTCCGAGGCTGGAATTTTGGAGCTGGAATTTTGGGGTTGGGATTTTAGGGAAGGATTTGGGGGTTGGTATTTTGGGGCTGGGATTCGGGGCTGGAATTTTGGGCTGAGATTTGGGACAGGGATTTAGGGCTGGAATTTTGGGGTAGGAATTCCTGGTCCGGAATTATGGGGCTGGAAATATGGAGCTGGAATTTCGGACCTGGAATTTTGGGGTCAGGAATTTT
>VWYP01020119.1:0-99415 GCA_013400435.1 Pycnonotus jocosus | reverse complement strand
AGATTGCCCAGGGCCCCACCAGCCTGGCCCAGGTCAATGGCACAGTTTTGTCCATCAGTACAGAAGGGCTCAGTGAAGTCCAGAGGTCAAACACAAAGACTGAGCAGCTGTCCAGGCTTGGGAGGTCTCTGCTGCTCCTCAGGGCTCAGAGCATGTGGGACATCACATCACAGGTCTGTGGCAGCACAACAGACAGAGGACCCAATATGACCTGGAGATGTGTCAGGCCAAGCAAAGAGCTGAATTTGCTGCCTGTCCACAGCACAGAAAGCTGGAACAGCCCTGTGGGACTGTACCCAGACACAGGGCCGTGACACAGCTCAGGGACATTATCAGCTGTGTGTTATCTGAATGGACAGCCCTTTAGAAACACTGAATGCTGAAATGCTCCACAGGCAAAGGTGGCTGGAAAAAATTGCCTGGACTTCTCTGAACTGTCCCTGCACACGTTCCAGCCATGACTGTGGCAAAAATACTGATTGTATACAGAGGTACCTGCTCCAACAGCCCATCTGTGCTGCACCATCTGCCCTCATGGGGCAGGACACATCCCTCCAACCTGTCACAGCTCCATGGAGAGCAGCTCCCAGCCTCCTCTGAGGACGAAGGGATTGAACTCAGCCAACCCAAGCTGAACACTCTTATCAAACTACTTTTATCAAACTACTTTATTAACACAGTGTAGAGCTGCCTCTGCCCAGAAACAGGAAGGAAGTGCATTATCAGGTCTTTCTCCAATGTCCTCTTGTCCTGTTAAACACAAGGAACACAAAGGTTGTGTTAGAGAGTCCAGCAGGCTCATGTGATTGCGAAAGGATTTCATACTGGACACCTCATCCATCAAGGACACCAGCAGGGTTTAAGGGAGAGATGGTGGGATAAAATAGTCTCCTGGGTCAAATTCAAGCCATAAATGTTCCTTTTTATGTCAAAGGGAAGTCTTTGACTTTTAATCTTTCCATATTTCAGCTAAATGATGCAAATGACAGAGAACTAAAATAGATGATGGATGCTCAGCTACACCTCCCCCATGTTTCTGTGTTCCCAAGATTTCTCCTGTAAATGCCACTAGAACCACTCCATAAAACTACAGTGGAACTTACTCTTAAGTCATGCTTGTATCAATCATTTGATTTAAAGAGCTAAGATTGCCTCCCATCAGTGCTCTTTTCCTGTGAGAGAACCAACTGTAGAGATATAAGATAACTCCCTATGCTCATACTCTCAGGCAACAAACATTTCCATCTACACAAGGCTTCAGAGCCACACTTGGACACAATTAACCATGACTGAATCTTTCCAAAAATATGATGTTATAATCAGATATTAAAAATCCTTTTCTCTCTCAGTTTGACTAAGTGAAAACAAAAGTCCATTTTCTGATAGTGGAAGGTGTCCCTGCCCATGGCAGGGGGGTGGAATGAGATGATCTTTAAGGCCCCTTCCAACACAAACCATTCTGTGATTCTATGATTCTATGATGCAGTGATGTTTTGATCTTTTACAGGCATGTTTTGCATTTATTTATTTTCTTGTACTTCTATTGGTATTTATGAAGTGTTTTGCAGCACAGAAGATGCTGTCTGTACTCTCAATAAAAAAACAACAGAGAAACAGTCCTAGGGAAATAAGTCCCCATCAGCATTGAGTAGGTGGAGCTCTAGCAAGATGATCACCCACTGACACAACAAACTGCATCCTTTCACTTCCAAAACAGGCAGAGATTACAAGAACTGCAGCTCTCCTGAGACAGAAACCTTCCATCCAAGCTAAATACAGGTACAGCTTACCATGGCTGTGCTCCCAGGCCTGGCTCCAACTCTGGAAAGCACAAACTCCTCTTAGAATTAATTATTAATGGAAGTCTTGCCCCAAGACACCTTGACAAAGAGCTCAATAGGATGTCTTACACTGGCTTCTGCTACTGTTGGCACATGAACACAGACAGGCACCATGAAAGATGGATTGTCAAGAGAGGGATTAAAAGCTGGCTGTGCCATTAGTCCTGACCCAGCCTTCTTCTATCTCCTTTGTTCTGTGCTCCAGCTTTAGCACTAATGGCAGCAAAGAGCAGTAAAAATACTGCTGATACTTGTGTGCCTGAATCAAACAAAGCACTTTTAATGATTTGATTAGGAATCATTTTGTTTTTACAAATATAGGGAAAATCCAAAACAGTTGAGCTCTACATCTGTAGGGTGGAAGTGACCACCGTGGAATTTGAACAGTTTGCTGAGGTTTCTGACTGCCAGTGATGCCAAGATGATTTTTTACATTTTCTTTTATATAACTTCTATGTATCCTCTTAGCATGCATAGTTGTAATTCCTTAGGTCTGATAACTTAGCCTAGTCCTAACATTTGTTAGGCCAGGAGACCAAGCATCTTAAAGGCCTCATAGTAGGAGGCTGGAAAACCCTACACTCTCTTGGGAAACCAAGGTCCTGTCTAGAACATATCCATATGGACCAACATATTGGTCCATCCAAGGGAGAATTCCTCGAATGGGGGAATATCAGACCATTCATCCAGGCCTCCCACTGGGACATCCTTGTTAGATATACTGATTTGTAAGGTCTATAATTGTATACACTGTATATAATTTATATCGTGTGTGTATTATTAATTGTATCTATTGCGTGTGTGCATGGAGGCGCATTCCACCTTGGTGAAGTGGTGCACCCATAAGGATCCTTATTAAAATACCAAGGTAAAAAAACCTTATCCATTAACCGTGTCTGGCTTTCAATTTTCCAAGATCAGGAAAAGGCATCACCAGGCCACAGTGAACCAGACCACATCCTGGCCTCTTGGGAGGAATGTTTGGATACAGAAATGGCTCTTTTCCCCAGGTGGACACAAGCAGTCATGCATCAACAGATTGGGATTCAACCACTACACAGATGTCAGTCAAAAATATGACAAAAAGGCAAAAGATTTATGTCTGAGTGATTAATTAAGTGAAATTAATGTGCTACCCTTGTTTCAGCAGTCGGCAGGAAAAATCACAATTACCAACAACTCCAAAAGGAAGACTTGTTGGCTGTCATGGTTTGAATGCCAAAAACATAATGAATGTCCCCTCTCCCTGGGATGGCATAGCTCTCGTATCCAGATGTGCTCCTTCCAAAGCAAGCTTGTGACAGGGAGGTGATGTGTGAAGATGACATGGTTGAGGCTGTGTGATTTCTGCTGACAACCAGTGCACATCCACCCCAGGCTACAGGGCTGTCAGCTCCACAGCCTTCACTAGTCCCCATTTGTAAGTCAAATGCTGAATGTTATGAACTGTTTAGAGACTGGTCCTGTGTGTCTGCCTGCAACAGACCCAGAGAGTGCAGCAAAGAATACAAGCCAGTGACCCAAAAAAACCCAAAGAAAATTTGATTTGCATATTAGATTAGAAGATTCATTCTAGTGCCATACATGCACTACCACCAAATCTGATTGAATGTATCCTTCGTCAAGAAAAAAACATTTCCTTTTAAAGTCTTCAGACAGCCTTGGTCGATACCTGACAACTACCAACTGTTTCTCCTCAAAAATGAACCCAACCAAAATATCTCCCAAATACATGGTACATTGAGTCTATGGGCATGTTTCCCCCAGCCCCCAGGCCTTAGAGGTGCACTGGCTCACACCACAAGCGCTGTCAGCTCTCAGAGCAACCACAAAAGATGGAGTTAGAGCTGGCACCCCTCCTGTCTGGGTGCTCCCAGCTGAGTGTCTGGATACCTGGCCAAAGCACCAGGAGCACAGCACATGAGTTTAGAAGGTTTAAACACTGATTTCTGGTGTGAGTCACTAATTGCTGCATCAGTGCAGGTTTCAGCTGAGTGACATGCTGTTCTGCCAGAATGGAACTCCAGCACATCCTACAGAGCTCAGCTGCAGGGTTCTTCCAGCATTGAGCTCCCTGGTGTGCTGGCACTGCTGCTGTAGGTCCTCCTTGCAAACTGAGGAGGCCCAGGGCATCAGTCCAAGCACTAGCAAATGATCATTTGTACTCTAAATGTTCAAACAGTGCTCGACAGCAACCTGGCCCATGCCAGCTAGCACTCTCCCCAGTCACAGCTGGCCATGGTCTGGATCGTTGCCCTTGGATAGTTGGGATACGTGTGACTGCCCAGTTTTGAAGGAAAAACATCTTGCTAGATGCAAGTCCTGCTGTGCCACTCACCCCTAGGACAAGAGAGGCTTTGCTACATTTTATTTCACAGGACAAGTACAGTCCCTGTGCTCTGAGCAGTGTCCATTCATCACCATTCATTAACACCCCACTCAAGGAGCTTTGGTAAGGAGTAAGACCCCCAGCACAGATGCTCATACCTTCCCATTTGCACAGGAGAGAGCACACCAGAGTCTGAGCTGATTTAAATTGTCCTGAGAAATCTGGCAGGGATTCCTGTGCTGTAGAGTGAAGCCAGCTGGAACGTAAGGCTTTCCACTCCACACTCTGTGCACCCAGCCAAAAATCACATGTGGGTAGCGTCACCGAAAACCAAACACCTTCTCCTGTCCTGCCTCAAGTTCTGTGTGAAAACAAACGTCCGCCTTCACGGTTGGAAAACTCATATTTCAAGGTAGGGGTTTGTGCTTCAGGAAAAAACATCCCAAAGTGAAAGAGCAGCATTAGCTTTGGCACTGCTGAGGAGAAGTCCACGGAGAGTTCGACTGGCAAACAGTCAGAGGGGAAGCACAGCAAATCCTGGCCCTCTGAGCAGCACACTACGTGAGTTTGGGCAAGTCACTAGCTCAGCCTGAGGCAATTGCAAATTAGAGCTGAGTGCCACAGAGAAGCAGGGCTGGAAATGAGTTTGCTGGGTCATCTAGTCTACCCTTCTAGACCCATAGCAGGATCCCATCTAGCTTGCTTTTAGACCCTCAATGATGCAGACCCAGTGATAACCATTCAGCTTTTTCCAGAACATCTCTTTTCACCTCTATAACATTTTTTCTGAATATAGAGCTTGAATCCCTTTTCTACAATTCATGTTCTCAGCTTCTCATGCAAGGTGATCAATAGGCAATCTCCACATCTCTGCCTCAGCCTTTTATGTGAAAACTCCCAACCTGCTCTCTTCCCAGACCTCTAATTTTAGGCTAAATGACTGCAAATTAGGATTCCTTTTACAAACGTACCCAAAGGCAAAAACAAGGCTGATGTCCTCCCTGGAACCACATAAACACAGTTTAAGGGGATTCCTGCTCCAAAATGTTTATAATCAACACAGAAAATCAAGGGAAGATGAAAGTAAAAAGGTCAAATAAATCTATTATTCCTATTTTAAAGGTAGGAACCTGGTACAGAGAGACACGTGTTTAGTCTTTTCAAGAACTCCCATAGCTGCAAAGGAGTTTACAGAGGGCTTAATTAACCAAATTATTGCATTTGAAAATGGAGTTATTTCTGCCTCTACTGAGCTGCTAGATAAACTATTTTGAATTACAACCTGAAGATGTATGAATGTTCATGACAGATCTGGGAAACACAAACCAGATCCTCCAAGTGCCCCTCCAAAGCCCTAATCTCAAAACCATTCTTCCTTGTGAGGGAAGCAGAGATGATTAATGGCATTTTTCAAAGCTCTCCAAAGATCATATTTTTTTCTACAGGAGCTTGAGACAAAATGATCATTACTTGCCTGACACACTTACATGCAAGGCAAACCCAAACAACGAATATAAGTGGAAAGGATTCTGCTTATCAAATTTATTGCACATGCAAATTTCCTTCAGACAGAACCATTAATAATTGTCTGAATGGTAAAGTTTAGGATTTTCTAAAAAGGCCTTCTGAGTTTGTATGTGCATTCCTTATCATCGGTTTGCTTCACTGAGCAATCACTCACCATTTTAATTCTTTTTTTTTGACATTAGCACACACATAAATTCCCTCCTTGTTGAAATTTTATGCTTTTGCAACATTTTACATGCCCTGCACTGCTATGGTTTCAAATTCAAATAACTCACACAGGAGAGGCAAGCATAATTCCAGCACTTCCACAGAATACCAGACCTTTTATGCCAATCTGGAGGTCTGCAATATTAGAATTTATTAGACTCTGAATATATTGTAATAAATGTAAAGTTAATGCTAATGAACAACAACAACGAAAAAAGCAAACTGGTAACAAAATCAAAAAAAACAGGGAACAGAATGCTTCTAAATAAATATAAACACTACCTAGTTGATTTTGTGGTGGGGTAGGGAGGTTGCATGTGAGGATGGAGTTAGACAAACAACTTGATGAAAAAATCTGGTCCTAAAAGAGCCTCAGGGGAAGTAATAAATCTTGAATTGTTCAGATATTAAATACCCAAATAGAAAATCTGTTGCTGGTCATCAGCCACAGGGCGTGCTCGGGTTGATGACCTCAGGCTGCTCGTGCCCACACAACTACGGCAGCAAACCAGGCAGCAGAGCAGCAGGGCTGGAGTCAGAGTCAAATCCTGTCTAAAGGATGGAGTTTTGCCTCACTGAAAGGGTGGTCAGGCATTGGAACCCATGGAGATGGTAAAATCATCCCTGGAAGTGTTAAAAAAGGTGCAGGTGTTGCCCTCAGGGATCTGGTTCAGTGGTGAACACAGCAGCGCTGTGTTAACAGATCTCAGGGGTCTTTCCCAATTTTAATGATTTTTTTTGCTTTAACTCGAAAAAAGATGAATGAAGACAAAGAGATGAGTTTGTCATGTTGATGATTTAAGATTTTAGCCTTTATATTTTTCAAATGCTGTACTGCATTAGTGCATAACTCTAAACTTCACATAAAGTGTTAACTACTGTCTTCACACTTTGGTCAGACAAAACAATTCCTCTGGACCTGGAATCCAAGGACATCCTACAGCCTCAGGCCCAAAAAGCATAAATGAAAGTGAATTAGGGAGGAGTGAACTGGGGGGATATGACTTCATAACCTGAAGCTGTAATTGGAGAATTAACCTCTGATATGCAAATGGACCGAATTTATATCTGTCTGAAAAACTCATGACTCTCAAAACACAAAAGCTTCTGCAAGGCTTTTGACTGCCCAATGTAGATATCGAAGGCCCTTAATAAATATCCACTTTATTCTCTTTACTTTGTCTAGCCTCTGTTCTAGGCAGCCACTCCAAGGCATCAATGTGATTCAAGACCTGAAAAAATGCTTTATGCTGGAAAATGGAAAGAGAGTGCTGTTAACTGTATCAACATAGAGTCTGTGAAAGATGCCTTGATGTAGGAAGAGGAGGAAACTGCCAGCTTCCAGTGAATGTATCAGTCAGAGCATATTACCCAAATTATAGAAACACTGCAGGTCTTGCACAGGCAGGATCACTAATCTTTACTATCACTGCCACAGGTGTCTTGTCCTTCTCATGGGTTCTCCAGACAAGGTCTAAACCCCAAGATGGGATGTGTTTATTGTACTGAGCTTAGTATAAAGGCACTACATGGATAAGATGTAATTAGATTTGTATGTATTACATCATGTTGGATGATCCCACGGGCTCTTCTGGCTTTTAAACTCCACAAATGAGCCCGTGACCTTTATAAAGCACTGGATGTACTGGAGGAGATATCCAAATGTATGCGTAATGAGTTTCCCATTATGCTAAAGCATGCATCTTCAACTCTGCTTATAACATCACTTCACCTCATGTTTTTCCAAACATGAACTATATCCCATACTATCAGCTCCTGCATCACTATCACTATTTATGTGCACACAGAGGTAGCGTTTCCCGTGATCTCAGCACAATCACACTCCTTTCTTTTCTGCCAGAACTGTCTGGTCTCCTCCCAGCTCTTCCCCACGTACTCATGCAGCCAACACTCTTCCTTCTCCTGTTCCACTGAACTGGTGTCCTCCTTGCTGTTACACCCTCCTGTCTCTAAGGAATTCCCCAAATCAGACATCACTTCTTAAACTCTGTCTTGCTTTGGGCTAGTCCTCCAGGAACCATCTTTCTCCCAGTACTTTTAGGGATGACCCCTCCTTAGCTTTTAATCCTCTCTCTTTTCCCACCCCAGACCTCCCAAATAGACAATTTAGGGCATTTTGCACCAGTGGTCCTGTATCCATGCCCATGTGTACAGTGGTAGCTGAATATGACTGTAGGGTAAGAGGCTTTAGTTCAAAGCTCTTTAATTGCTGCTCAAACAAAAACATCTAATTTAAAACACAATTTGGCCAAAGCTAAAGGCTGAGATTTTCACTATGCAGAAAGAAAGGCTATATAACCATCTCAGCATTTCTCCTGTTTCCCAACATCCTATATGCTACCTGCTGCAAATCCCTGAGCAACCCAATCTGCCCTGTAGCTGATCCAGCTTTGAGCAGGAGGCAGGACCAGAGCCCTTCAGGGATCCCTCCCAACCTGAATTACCATATGGCAAGTGATCCTATGATCCTATTTCATTGCCTGTTTGTGATGGAATTCTGCCTGCAGCCACTTGCAAGAATCAGGGTTCATTTTACCTGGTTTGGCTCTGGCTATGTTTCTGTGCCAACACTGTGGATCACATGCTTGGGGGATGAAAAATAAATGAGCAAAAAGGCAGGAAGGTCTACCTGACCAGGCATAGTATTTAAAGTAGGCAACAGACTCTTATGCATAGTCCTCTCTCCAAGATGAGCTAATAAGACCCTCTAACCTAAATAAATGCATTTTGCATGCATTTATTTCATGTTGATGCTCATTTCTCACATTCCTGACTCCTGAAGACTACTTCAAACCCTCCTGCATTTGCATCTGTCCCACGGGGACAAGGTATAAGTCAGTGTGCCTCACCCTGCCACCTCTAAAAGCTGTCCCATGGCCCCTGGGACCCAGACCCCTCTTTGTTCACTGCCCTGTTGTTCTCTTTCCCTCTCAAAAAGGGAATGGTTAATGGTAATCACATGTGTGAGGGGTGTCACCTCCCCCCAGCACAGCCCTGCCTGGGATTTATCACCCACCACTTCCTGGCACACGAGGCAGCCCAACATCTGGTTGTGACTAGTGCCCCGTTTCGGCCTCTTTCCTCTTCTGAGAGCGCTGAGAGAAGGGGCAAAACACCCCAACTGCACTGGGACAGGGCTTCAGCCTTCCCACAGGCAAGTGGGGAGCAACTTTCAGCAATGTGCATCTACAAAACACAGCCTGTTTAATTCCTGTTTACAGCTTTATATGACCTGACTCCCCTCGATGTCCTGCTGACACTCAAGATGTGGTTTGCAAAGCACTCAGAAATGGCTTGTTAAGGAAAACTTATTTTTATCCTCTTTACCTTCAAAAATTTGAGGAGCTTCCCAGTCTGCTTTCACAGCATGCAGATGGCTTGGAAAATAACAACTTACACATTGGAGGGTTAGATCAGAATGCCCATTTTCACTGTCCAACTCAGACATCCTAATTATCATGAAATCTAAATTCAAGATGATGATGAGCAATTCAGAGAATTGCCAGAGGCTCAGTGCTTGGCTCATAACATCGTTAACAGAGAAAAATAATCACTGATTCCATGCTGGAAACCTGTAACAAGCAGACCTCATAATTGCCAATCAATCAGAAGTGTGAAAAAAATCAACACTTAACATCAGGGACCTGGTAAATCTTGAGGGTGGACCAGTTCCTGTTGGAGCTGCTAAGGACATTTCAGAAAGTTTTTTAATAAGCAGTGATCAAAGTGAGGACTTAAGAGAGACCTGCCTGTGAACTTTCAGAAGTACCATCTGGAAAAAAACCAAATATCCCAATATACTTCCACCCTGTTCCATGATGTAATTCCCATGGTAATTCATATGCCTCATTAAAGGTGCTGGTGTGACAGAGCAGGTGCTGGCTCATAGGCCCATTTCAGGAGCATTATTGCAAAAAGTCAGAAGAAAAGCAGTTTCATCTCCAGTCACAACAGCAGGCCAGTGACTGAGGTTACCTTCAATGCACCTGAACTCCAAACAGAAACCACTCCTGTGAAAGGTTTCCCACTGAGGTACCTTTTGTAGCTCAGGGAGTTATTCTCCCTTTCACATTTTGATTTTCAATGCTTTTCCAGACCACATTCCTGACCTAACAGAGACAATCCAGAATAACAAGCCTGAAATCCAAGCAATAGAACAAGAAGCAATGGGCAGAAACTGATGCTCAGGAAGTTCCACATGGATATGAAGAATTTCTTTCCTGTGCAGTGATCAAGCAGTGGAACAGGTTGCTCAGAGAGAGTGTGGAGTCTCCCTTACTGGAGATATTCCAGACCCATCTGGACACTATTTTGCCTCATGCTCTGGGTAATTCTGCTCAAGCACATGACCCACTGAGGTCCCTTCCAATTTGATCCTGGGATTCTGTGATATCTACAAAAGAAATTTCTTTTCAAAGAAATCTGATGTATAAAACAAACTGAAAACCTCTTAAGGTATGTTAACAGGAGTCCAAATCATAGAATCACATGATGGTTTGGGTTGGAAGGGACCTTAAAGATCACCTAAATCCAACCCCCCTGACATGGTTGCTCAAAACTCTATCCAACCTTACCTTGAACACTTTCAGTGATGAAGCATCCACATCTTCTCTGGGCAACCAGATCCAGTGTATCACCCCCCTCAAAAGAGATTTTTTTTTCCTTACACCTAATCCCATCTACCCTCTTTCAGCTTAAAACCATTTTCCCTTGATCTGTCCATGGGTCTCGGGAAAAACCCTCTCTGTTTTTCAGACTGCAAGTTCACATTGCTGGTTCACATCCAATTGTCATCCCCACATCCTTCTCCACAGGGCTACTCTCAATCCCTTCACCCTCTAGTCAGTAATGACACTGGAGATAATCCAGGTGCAGGACCTGGAATTTGGCCTAGTTGAACTTCATGGAGACTGCCAAGGTCCCTCTGGATGGCACCCCTTCCTCAGCAGCTGCATTGCTCATCTTGGTGTCATCCACTGGCTGACAAAACCCAGGCACAATATCCCACATGCCTGGTGGAGGACCGTGTGGTGACCAATCGATTTTAGCACCGAGAAATGCTTCTGCTAATCAGCATTTGCATCATTCAAAGTACCAAATGTTTGCTCCACTACTGAAGGGAGAAAAAACTGGGCTGAGACTAAGCATACGGAAATCTTCATACAGAAATCAGGCTTCATCTTTGTCTTGACTTTTTAATGTTAACAATTCCATGTGAACTGGTTCAGTATCAGGCTTCATCCAATACTAGTCTAAAATTTAAAAGATTAGTTTAAACTAGATGATTAAATCCCCTATGTCACTAAACAGGCAGAGACAATTCACCTTCCCAAGGCCATTCAGCCCAGCCTGCAATAGGTGCTATTGATTCTTGGACTGACTTATTCTTTGAAGTCACCTACCCTTCTCCATCACCTGGAAAAGTAAGTGTTCACCAAAAGACTTAAGCCAATTAAGAGTCTACTGTAGCCAGAAAGGGGAGGTTTAAGTTACCTGTCCTGCTTTTCTCTCCTTCTGATTCCCTCCCTTTCCCTACTTCTGGCTATCCCCACACCCACACTTGATCTCTTCCGCTGCCCAGTCAAAAGCAAGCTGGTTTTACTTGCAAATCCAAGCAGTCACTTTTTTGCCTTTTTAATTTTCTGCCATTTCAGTGAATCGAATGAGCCAATTTAGCAAATAGTTGGCAGGAGCAATCAGCCAGGTTTGTCCTGCTTTTGTGCTCAAGAGTTTGTAATTAGCTCAAGTCATGCCATGAAGCACATGTGTAAGCATCCTTGTACACTCAGCTGCTCACAGAATTCGTTTAATGAGTCAAAAATCCAAACAAACTTGTCTTTCTCTTCCTCCACACCATAAATTGGATATCAATTAAAAAAACCCCTATTTTGAAGACAAACCCATGGTTCACAAAGTGTTAAGCCTCAATCACAAAAGAACCTTTGTCCAAACAAATTCAGGCACATGTGAATGGTCATGAAACTCACCTATGTGCAAGTATTAGCATCTGGACTTAAAACAAACCTGGCAGAAGCACACAAGGGGAAGGAGACCTTGCAAATAAACAAAAATGTTATTGAAGTATTCTGTACCTTTTCTTACAATGCAAGGGTTCTGCAGCCTCTATGTCTCTGCTTCTAAATAAGACAGGTCAAGGCTCATTCTCTGACCCCCAGGGCAACAGGCACAGCACAGATTGTGTCCATATGGCTAAACTTTCTCCCTTTCAGATGGCACCATGGTATGGCTTCATTCTTACTGCTCAGTGGAAAGAGCCATGCTGGCTCCCAAACCATGTGTGGATGAGGTTATGTAGCAGGGGGCAAAGCCAGGGCAAAGAGCACAGAAACAATTAAACCATTTGGATGATGCCTGAACCCACACCTTGGACCTGTGCAGTTTGCTGGCACGGATGCAGCCAGTGAGAGCAGCCAGAAACACAGGCAAAAAACCCATGTCTGTATTTTAAATTAATAGTTTGATCAGAGGTGAGCTAAAGTCAGAATCTGTGATGCAAACGACATAGAAAATTAATTTTTACCCCTCTTACAGCTAATGCTCTTGCACAATTTTAAAAATCCTAACAGCAAATTCCTACTGAGCACTTATTTATATGCAGTGTCATAGAACTGCAGATTCATAGAATGGTTTGGGTTGGAAGGGACCTTAAAGTTCATCTCATTCCAATCCCCATTGTATGGGCAGAGATGCCATTCACTAAACCAGGTCACTCAGGGCCCCATCAGACCTGGGCTTGAACAATTCCTGGGATGTGGCATCCACAGCCTCTCTGGGCATCCTGTCCCTCTGTGTTCTGAGTACAGAATTTCTTCCTGACATCTAATCTAACCCTGCTCTCTTTCAAACCATTATCCCTTGTGCTGTCACTGTCTGCCTCTAAAGTCCTGCCTAAAAAGTCCCTCCCCCTCCTTTTCATAACCCCCTTTAGGGCACTGGAAGGATGCAATGAGTTTTTCTCAAAGCTTTCTCACCTCCAGGCTGATCAACCCCATCTGTCTCAGCCTGTCTTTGTAGGGAAGGTGCTGCTCTGATATCTTTATGTCCCTTCTCTGGACCCACTCCAACAAGTCCACCTCTTTCTTGAGCTGAGGACCCCAGACCTGGGTGCAGTACTCCAGGGTGGAATTCATAATATATTCTTCCTGGCTAGATCTCATTTACTGTTGTTGGTAAGTATCTGATTCTTACATTTTAATCTAGAAAAATGTCTTTGTAAAGAAGGACTTGCCAATTCTGCAAATAAAATCTATTTTCCAGGCAAAGGCTGGCTGCTGACTTCCAAATGTGCAGCTCTTCAGAAAGGTGTGGGAACACCAACACTCATTCTAGACAGTATTTCCTTGTCTTGGGAAAGGTGTTTTGGGGAGGGAGAAATTCATGTGCCTCTAGTAGGAAAGTCAGTGCAATGTTCTGAAAGATGCACTGTCTGCCTTGTAGCATCAAATGTTGTGTGGTCTGTGCTGCTGCTCAGAAAATGAGAGGGAAAAAATGAGCAGTAGCCCTCAGTGTGGCCACTGTGTGTTCTAGCATTTCACTTATGGTCTGCCTTCACCAGAGGATTAATTTACTGCTAATCTGAACCTTCCCTATTCAGAGGCTTCACATCAGCAGTGTTCTGGAAAGAACAGTGTCTCTCAGGACCTTCTCATAATCAAGCTACAGAGGCACAGTGTATTCTTAAGGCAGGAACCAAACTAGCTGGAAAAGTGTTTAGTATGTAGTTATCAAGTGTTCATTTTTCACAGTGAAAAGATACATCAAGCAGGGTTTTGCAGAGGTCAGCCCTAGATCTGGTTCTAATGAAAATATTTTCATTTTCCTGAACACAGAGTACCTGGATGATGACCAGGATGCTGGAATATAGATAAT
The DNA here is from genome assembly GCA_013400435.1 of Pycnonotus jocosus. Lineage (NCBI taxonomy): Eukaryota > Metazoa > Chordata > Aves > Passeriformes > Pycnonotidae > Pycnonotus > Pycnonotus jocosus. Next base: position 85,600 of record VWYP01020119.1, on the reverse strand, counting down.
GTTTATTACATTTGCAGATGATACCACACTAGGAAGGACTGCAATAAAATGAGAGGGAGAGAATTCAAACGTGATCTTGAGAGACTGGAGATACTGGCAATATCAAAATCAGCTAGGAACATTCAACGAGGCAGATACAGGATNCTTGAGAGACTGGAGATACTGGCAGGTCCAAAGACTGGAGATACTGGCAATACCAAAATCAGCTAGGAACATTCCACGAGGCAGATACAGGAAGAAAATCAGCTTTCTGCATAGCAGTCCTGCAGCTCAGAACAGTGACCATCACCCAGTGATGTCAAGTGGGTGATGGACCTCAGACCAGAAGATCTAAACTCTTTCCTTCTGCTCAGCAGCAATAAGATCTCAGCTAGAGTCCTCTGCCTGGCCTGGTGCTCTGGAAAGCAAATGAATCATGGAGCTCCATGAGAGATTCCAAAGGAAAGAGAAAGAACAATCACAAATTGTGGGCAGCACTGATACTGTCACTATAACAGCAGGAGACTGAGGAGGAACCTGGGAGACATGAAAACAACCTTCAAAAATACAGAGGTTGCTAGACAGCAGAAAAAAAAAATCTGTTTTCTGCCCTCATTTGGACATGTGACAAGCCATGGGCTAAAAGAAGTTACATCAGGAAAACCTTGATTAGTCACTAGGAAAACACTTCTAATGGAAAGGAAAGCAAAGCATGGAAGTGCATTGCCAGAAGAGTCTCCTCTGACTGAATGTCAGGAGTGGTTAGTGTCAGGAGTGGTCAGTGTCCACCCTGCTTGGTGACTAATGAGCTTCTAAAAGGAGCTCACAGTTGCATGACTCAGGAGTGAGCAGTTTCCTCTCCACATGAACCAGAAGATGCTGACAAAGCCCACCTGCATCAGCAGCCTTTAACTGTTTGCTGGTCATAGACACAGTACTATTAAAATCATTCTTGGTTTCCCAGTCAGTCTCCCCAGACCTCCACAGCCTTCCAGACTTAATCCAGACTAATTCAGTCAAAGTTGTTTGCTTGAACATCAAATCCCTTTACCTGGATGTGACAATTGGGTTTTGGTTACCTCAGTTTCAGGTGGCAGTGCTAAGGTCTGTAACAAGTCACTGAGGCATCATGTTCCCAGCTGACCAGGAGCTCTTCCCAAAGCATGATCTGGATGGGAACTTCCACAATGCAGCATTTCTAAAATCACCACCTAAGTGTTGCAGACAGCCACAGCCTGCAATAACTGAGCATTCAGTGAGTGACCAGCAGTGACCTGATCCTGGCAGCCAGTGCTGTTATTCTAGCAGAGGATGTTGCTTGACACCTAACCCAAATAAATACTTCATCCTGGCAAAGCAAGGAGAAAAAGAAGAGAAGCAGACAAGGTGGCCTTTCTCTGCAGACACCACAAAGGGCAGAGGAGAGCTCCAGAGCCATGACCACTGGCATAAAGTATTTTGTCAGTGTTGACACACCAGCTCTAGCAAAGACAAAGCCCTAAGGTTGGGCTGTGCCTGCTTTTCCTTTGCCCTCATTTTATTTCTCACCCTGGGAGTACCACTGGAGGTAGGATTCATAATAGCAATTAGGCACAGGAATTTCACTTCAGGGAGAAGGTAAGTCCTTAACACTAACAAAATAAGTCACAAAAATAATACTGATTTCCTGCCCAAGCACCTCACTAAATTCCTTCACACCTAGACTTACTTTGACATCTAAGGCTGGCATCCTCTGCACATGCCTGGGAATGCCACTGGCTCAGATAATCACTCCTGAAGGACTCATCTTCTGCAGCAGGATCTTATCATGGTGACAGCCCCAGCTTCAGAGCAAAGCCCAGCAGTCACAGCCACTCTCCATCAAACAAGTGCACTCAAAAGCCACCTTCTGCAACGCTGTCAGTGGAGCTCAGGGGACAAGGGCTGCACTTCCAAACCTCAGCTCAGACTCAGGAGGGGTTGGTAATTTCCACATCCTGAAAGGAACAAGAGAGCCTTCCTGAAGGAGTTGCCTTCACCTCCTGGGGAAGCTCAGCCCCACACAGCCCTGAGCCCAAAGGCACAGGGCAGAGCCTTGCTCCAAAATCAGAGAAGCTTCTTCACTGCATGGGTGGATTTGATTTTGGCAATCCCAGTGAGGAAGGGCTGTGTTCCTGACAGCAGCTATGATGGTCCACAGCGCTGCTCTTCTCCCAGGAGCATCAGTAACGAGAGCCTGGCCATCCTGGTCATCCCATCTGGGTAAAGAGAGGAACTGCTCCTTGCTTCAGACCTCAGCCACACAAGGCAGACACCTACTGGGTGCCTCTGGTGGGCCTTGATCAGGGAGGCAGAAAAATTTTTGGCAGCATGGAATTTGGCTCCTGCAGCCTTCAGGATGGGACTGGGGGAACGGGTGTGTGGTCCTGATTCCTGGCTCATGCACACAAGCACCTAAAAGCTCCTGCAGGTCAGGATTTACACCTCTCCTGGCCTCAGTCCTGCATTCTGCACCTCTGTGGGGCACTGAGGGCTGACATCAAGTTTTTTAGGGACAGTGAGTGGGAGCCTCAGAGGCAGGTACTGCCTTTCCCACTGCAAGCACTACAAGAGGAAATGAGTTAAACCATGTCCATGTTCTCTCCAGCCTCCTCAGTGAAGGTTTCTAGCTGGAGTTTGAACAGCAAGAATCCAAAAGCATCCTGAGGAAGGGGGAGCTACAGTTCCTACAGCCCCATTATGCTCTCAGGACTGGGTCATGCTTTCAGTGGCCTCCACTACAGTGTTTTTATGGTTTTCTTGCTTTCCTTTCTGCTCTTTTTCATGGTCCCCCAGAGCTTCAATCAAAGTTCCATTTCTCCGCTTCCCAGCACCCCACCAGCCCCTGCATTCCTGGAAGGAAAACAAGGACAGACGGAGCTGCCTGGCTGTAAAAAGCTGTTCTTACAATGAAAGCAGTGCTCTCCAATAAAACTTAAGCAGTCTGGCTGCACTGCCTGTGCTCAGCTTCCCTGCTTTAGGGCACATCTGCAAAGATAGAGCAACCTCAGATGGGTGACATAAATAATACAGAATCATTCTTAGTAATCAAGCAATGTCAGCCTTGCCAAAAAAGTAGCCAATACACCCAATCCAACTACTGCACACTTATAAATATGTTGGTCTCCAGAACCCCCCTTCCCCCAGAGCTGGTGACTGAGCCAATCCCAAGCTTGATTTTTCTTTTAGTTGGGTTGTTTATTGCCAAATTCCAAAACAAAACTAAGCAAAACACACACACACACAAAAAAGTCACTTTTCAAATGTGATTTATGAAGTGTCTCTAAGTAAGTGTATGCATCACACATAAAAACACCCAGGGCTGGGCTTCCAGCTGCATACTAAAACAGCAGCAGGAACTCTCACTGCACAATAAACCACCTGAGCAAGCCCTTTGCACTGCCTGTGAAGGCTTGGGGACAAATCTTCAGGGAGAGGCATAACAGCAGCACTTCATTACCTTCCTTCAAGCTGAGAAATTATGTCTTTTTTGTTTCATTCTGAAAAGCTCATTTTATATAAAGGGGTACACACACACACAAGAAAGGCAACCATCAGCCTTCGGTCAGTTCATGCTACACAATTTCTGCATGCCCAAATAGTTTAATATCCCTAACTTAAAGCCTTTATCAGCATCTCTTCTGTCATAGAAGAGAAAAGCTGCCTAATTTTATTTTAAAGGAGGACAAGCACATTAATCTTCAGCCCATCTTTGGTTAACAACAGTGCTGTGTACTCTGTCCCAAAGCACTGTCCAAGATACTCTCGCAGCTATTGGCAGAGCAGAGGCTCTTATATCACTCTTGTAAACTCAATATGTAAGTCACTGAGCTGCAAAACAGGGTTTTCAGCAAGGACAGAGGTCATTTGCAGTAACTTGCATGCTCTGAGTGGCCAAATTGACCAAAACATGTTGAGGCCCATGACACACCCCGTGGTAGTTCCTGGTCCAACAAAGATGTTGTGGCAAGGTGTTGGAGACCTGCAGCCCTTGCTCCAGAGGTCTGTGCTCTGTGCTTTACCCTGACTCCTGCTCTCCTCCCCAGGCCTGTGGAAGTTCAGATATTTTTATCCATTTGCCATGAGTAAAGGAATGTCTTTTCCAAAGTTACCTCATTGCTAAGGGCAGCTCTGCCAAGACAAACAGGTCCTAAGTGTGATTACTCCAACTGCAGCCAGGGGAGAGAGCTCACACCACAGCAGTGTGCATGCTCAAGTCCTAAGCACTTGGAATTACTAGTATTTATGGTGCATGAAATCACATTCCTCGCTTCCTCACCTGGCCACACAGATAGGAGGGGGAGGCACTTTCAGATCCTTCCTGCCCTTACGTGGCTGAGCACTTCTGAAAGCAAAGGGGCAGCCCTGAGAGCCCCAAGACAGATGAACAGGGGGATTTATCATGGGATGCTCTCTGGACTGGGGCCTTTTCAGGAATACATGCCAAAAGGAAAGCCAGAGGCCAATAGCAACTCAATTTCCCACCTGAGGAAATCTGTTTTACCCCAGGCTTGTTTTATCACACACTCACCTCCATATGCCTTTCCTCTCATCTCATTAGGGCCATCCCAAAAGCATACAGCAATTAACATATTCCACAGCAAAGGGACCAAAAACTCAGTGAATAACCCCTATGGAAAACTATTGTGCCTCCAAAACCAACTAATTAATTCTCAAAAACACTGCCAATGTTTTAAAACCAGCATAGCATTTACCTCTCACACATGAAAAAGCTGAACCATGAACTTAATTGACTTTTCCACAGCCACCAAGGCAAATCCGTGTCACAGTAAAAAGCCAGCAAAGCTGCTTCCCTGCTCTGCCCACACTGCCTGTGTGACCACAGGTCTGAGAACAGGACTTCTCTGCTCCTGAGGGCTTTCAGCAAACCCCTTCAAGGTATTCAGACAAAACTTTACCTGCAGATACCACATAATGATGGCAACTGCTTGGAATTCTGGGCTTAGGCACTGCAACCATGCCAGGTGGGGAGATTTAGGTATTAAAAACTCCATCTATCCACCACTTTATGTGTTTTTTAAAAAATTATCTAGACCCACCCCCAGAAATATAACAGCTAGTTCAGTGCAGAGAGTGATAGTTCTCATGTTATCCACCACTAGCAGGAGATACCTGATCCATGGGAAATTAGTAAACAAATAGGCTTAAGATGGGGAAAGTATTGATATCTCTGCTTTATCCATTTTGGACCTGCCTCAGAATCACCCAGCAGCTTTTGGCCACAGCCTTAGGGCTGCTCTGCACTGCCCAGGTTGTTGCACTGTGAGCACTTGCTGGTTTTTCATTAACAAAAATTGTAATACAGGTGATGATGGGCAAAGATACAATGACATGCACCCCCTAGAAGGGACACAAGTTCCTCATGGTGGGTCTTGTGCACAGCATTTACCATCCTCTCAGCAGTGACAAACTCAGGAACAACAATTACAATAACAACAGCCACAAGGCTTAATCCCTTTCCAGGGAGTTCTTGTCTGTAAAATCCTCCTTATGAAAGACAGATGTGAACCTGCCAGTCCAGTCAGATGCAGAAAACCCTGGTAAATGCAGGAATGAACATTCTCACACACAGAATTGGCAAGGAATAATGGGGAGATTCAAACAATGAAAGAAGTAAATCATTTCAATATGACAGGCTGGATTCGAGAACAATTTCAGGCCATGGACATAGAAATCAAAGACCATCATCTCTGGCAATCCCAAAGGAAAACAATTCTTTCCTTTCCCCAGAAAGCCCAGTTAGAAGTGAATGTGAAGCAAATTGAGACTGAGGAAGGGAATGATCCCTATCCAGTAAGGCCCACTGCAATAATCAAAGCACACACGTTACCGGTGATATAATTTAAAGCAGATATCAAATTCTACAAAGCAAGGGAAAAAAAAAAGTAATAGTAAAGGAATTCTATGAGCAACAGGAAACCTCAGCATTGACAGGGCTTTGCTGAGCATTACACAAAGCATGCAGTATAAACTGCACCTGAGAGGACCTTTCCTATTGCACAAGTATTCAAACTCCCTGCCAGACTGTGAGTGTGGTTTTGCTCTGCTTTTCATTAGCCAGGCTCAAGATCCAGCATCTAATGAAAGCTCTAAGTCTCTCTAACCAGCAAGAATAAGAAAGATGCCTGGTGAATTTCCTGGATTAAGACAAAACAACAGGAAAGCTTGGGAGGTCTGAGTCTTATCTTGGACTCCTGGCAACCAAGTGTGACAGCACCACATCTGCTTCCCGCATCAAAGATAATGCCCAAGCCCACTTTTAGGGTGATGTGAACAGCACCTTCCCAAACTAAAGAATCACCACTGTTCAGAAATCCAGAGCACACAGATGAAATCAGTGAGGTGACAAGGGGCAGCTCAGCCAAGCTCAGCCATTGCTGGACATCACAGCATGGACACACCAACCCCTCAAATCACTCACCCATGGAGGGGAAACTTCCCGCTCCCAGAAATGCCTGTTCAGGTGGTGACCTCAAAAGCCTGAAAAATGCATCAGGATGGAGAATTCCAGTCCCAAAGCAATGGTCTCTTCTCCCACCAAATGTCCCACTCCTGCTTACCAACTCTCCAAGGACAGGAGATACTGGCTGTATTAATTCTCAGCCTCCATGTCTTTTTTATAAAAATTTTGAAATCATGTCCCAGTTCTCCCCTCAAACAGATTATTAGTTCAATTACTTTCTTGTTTCTTTCATTCATGTTAAAGTATTCCCAAACTTTCTAATCAAAATAATAGCAATTAATTCAGAGATCTTGATTTGTAAGTGACTAAGGTCCATTCACAGCTGTCTGACCTGCAAGCCAACCAGCTTTGACTTCACAACACATTTGGTAAATCTGGATCACATTTTAGGGAGAGATACTGTGATTACGAAAGCACAAAATATGTACAGCATTGTTTGCCATTCTTCTACCACCTCAAAGTCATTTTGGGGTTACGTGGCATTTCTACACTTGTCTTCTTTTCATCAACATTCCTGTCTGGGAATGTAAAACTTCTGCAGTCTTCCAGCTGTTTTTCTTCCCAGAAAGATGACAAACCTCTTTTGCAAGCTGCAGGGATGCCCTCACAAGCTTCTGATCACAAGGGTTTCTGCTGTGGGTGACTGCAAGTGACAATTTGAACTATGCAAGTCCTGTATAAGGACAAGCTGCTGCTGCTTGGGACATGGCCACTGCCCAGCAGAGCACAACCACCCTGTGCCTCCCTGGGAAAAGCAAGAGAGTGTCATTGGTGCAGCATGTGAAACATCAGGAAAACCTGGGGGGTTTGCAGATGAAGAAGAGATGGTGATTCCAGCACCATCACCTTGGGCATCAGTGCAATACTGACTCCTGCAATGACCCCCACAGCTCCTCCTCAATGATCTCTTCCTTCTTTAACCCCTATGAATTCCTCTGCTAAGACAAAAAAACAGGAGCTGGCTTGCTGAAACAATAGAGGCTCTTAGTGCAAATTGCCTTCCAGTTTTTTTCAACTTTTTTTTTTTTAATTTACTTTTTTAAGGGTGGTAAAACACTGGCACATCTTGCCCAGAGAGATGGTAGATGCCCCATCCCCAGAACTGTTCAAGGTCAGGTTGGACAGGACTCTGAGCAACCTGGTCTAGCTCAAGATGTCCCTGCTCATTGTAGGGCGCTTGGACAACATGACCTTTAAGTTCCACTTCAAACTATCCTATAGTTCTGTGAATCTGTCACAAAAACAATACCTGTTGTCTCCCTTCCACCCAGGGGTGTCCCACACACCTGCAGGTTGCCATAGCTAAGGGGAAATCACAGGAATCTTCACATTAATTTCTCTCTTTTCAAGGTTCTTGTTCACCTGCTCTCAGTTTTCCATATTTATCACCGGGAAATCAAGCTACATATTAGAAAATATATATCAGCTGTCTGACATTTGAACATCTATTTATCACATTTTTCTTCCCATTACCTTGTTTACTTTACAACTTTGATTTTATTGAAATGCCATTTTGGAATACTGATTTCACTTGAATTGCAAATAAAAATGAGCTTTCTTGGAGAAAATTAAATATATGTTTCATATGCAACAGACAGGAAAATCTCTCTGAGTCACTATTGCATGGAGAAATGATTGGCATATTTAAAAGGGTTGTGTAATGTTGTGTAACTCAGGAGACAGAGGGCTAAATGCTGGTGTGCTGGGATGATTGGGGGTTTAAAACCTGCTCACAGCCCAGCATCATCAGACCCATTTATTCAGTTTGTGTTTCCACTTGCCATGGTCCTGACGAGGAAAATCTCTGCAGCAAAACTTGGCATTTGACTCCTTCTGCTCTCTGCTGCATCTACCACCAGCTCTGCAGCTCTCTCTAAAAAGCTTTTAGTAAAAGGTGGGTGAGAGGGACTGGGGAAGGTACGTGACATTGACTCTTTCTGTACATAAACATTTTGCCAGTAACACTTTGTCCATGAGATGTGTGAAAAATGGCACAGCTGACAGGGCTGTGCAAACAGAGCAACTCACACTGGGGTGAGGAACTCTATTTGCTTAATCTCTTCTTCTAAGCCATAGAGCTAAACTACACGGGGGAAAAAAAAAAAAAAAAAAAAAAAAAAAACCACCTTTTTAGCAGAGACTACCTTTGTCTTTACTGGGAAAATGTATTAATAGAGTTTGGTTGACAGAGTTGTAAATCAAGTTAAGTAAAGCAACTCCTGTATTTGAGGAGGAAGAAAAAAGTGTCATTACAAAGGATGTGATCATTGCAGGGCTGTGAACAGCCACTAGAGATGGGTCCATCTTTCTAAAATCCTCTGTGACATGGTCCAAGTGCCTCCCCACCCCAAAAGGGAGCTTATTGTGAGCTAAATCCTTGCTCTACCACAGGGGAAAGTGTCCAGGCATTCAAAGGAAAGACCTTTGCAAGCCCTTCATATACTGAGCATTCCCACGCAGATTTTTGCTTAGGAAAAAACAAACATTCATAAGAGCTGTTGCAGAAAGAATCAGACCTTGGAAACCTAAAGGGAAGAATTTCAGACTCAGGGGAGTCTTCCACATCAAAGAAAATGGGACAACTGGAAATACAGAGGCAACCCAAACTTGCCACAAAGGAATCTCTGCAACTTGCTGCAAAGCTGACAGACATCTGTATTCCCTCCTATTCCTCCTGTGCTCAACAACAAAATAAATCACAAAATAGCTGTAGTTATCTGTGTCCTGAAAGAACAGTCACATCATGTGGCAAGCCCCCAAGGTGTCAGGACCAAAACTGGGCCCCAGAGAGCCCAAAGGGGCAAAACTTCACCCATTGGGCTGAAGAACAAGCAGTTCCTTTCAGTCCCACAAGCAGAGCTGATCTGTGGGGTGCCAGTCTGTGGTGACAGAATGGCTTCAGGGGAGACAACCTGCTCACAGGCAGCTGAGCAGAGCTCCACTCACAGCTGCAGGGGCAGCTCCCAGAGGTGGGATGGCATGTGCTAGGATAGCACACCCCTGCAGCACCTCATGGATTTACAGCTGGCCCCTGCAGCAGGTGGGCTGGAGCTAATGCCTCCAGCCAAATCTCCAGCTCAATGTCTTATTAATGCAAATCCCTCCATAACTCTCCTAACTCGTTATGGCAGGTGCCATTTGCTGCTCACAAGAGAGGCAACAGAAGCTTCTGGGTAGGAGGGCCCCTAGATACAAATTCTGATTACGAGTGATGTCTGACTGTTTCAAAAGAATGTGTATTACCAATGAGCCAAACACCAAGAGGAGAATTCTGAATTTTTTGAAGCAGTCATTAATCATAGAATCATTTAGGTTGGAAAAGACCTCTAAAATCATCCAGTCCAACCATGAACTCAGCACTGCCAAGCCCACCACTAAATCAGTCTCTAAATGACACATCTACACATTTTTGAACACTTCCAGGTAGTGATTCCATCACTTCCCTGGGCAGTCTGTTGCAATGCCTGATCACACTTTTAGTGAAGAGACTTTCCCTAATATTTAATCTAAACCTTATATGGTACAACCTGAGGCCATTTCCTCATTACCTGGGAGAAGAGCCTGACTCCCACCTGTGCACGACCTCCTTTCAGGTAGATAAAGTCACCACTGTTCCTACCAACAGCTACCAGACAGGCATGTAAGACAATTTCCCTTTTAACTTTCCTATAGTAAACAATGCCCAATAGGCAAAGCTGCCTCTGAAGTGACAGACAGCAGGCACACATGAATCTCAGTGTTTACAATATCAGGGAACAGGTAGCCTACGGTGTAGATACTTGCTTTGACAATGCTCTCATTGCACTGCTTGCCTTGCCTCCTAATCCATCTGCGGAAAACCTTCAAATACGAAAAGTTATTAAATCCACACATGATAAATTATCTACAAGGAAAAGGGAGAAGAAGCAGCTCCTTTAATCTCCCAAAGAAGAAGCAAAGGAAATTGCATCATCCCCAGATGGGAGACCAGTGTGGCTGGCCAGGCAGACAAAGGGATCACTGCTGTTGGCATCAGTGGCACTGCCTGCACAGGCACAGACAGACAGACAGCTCTGGAGAAGAGGGCTGAAGGGAATGCCTAGATCCAGCTCCCTCCTGACCGTCTAAGAGTCTTGGCACAATCTTTGCACCTGGTTACCTTTTCTCATATACAGCACATCAGTTCCTCAGCATTAATGCATCGAGGGAGTGAACTTTGCTGCTCAGACACATTTCTGATATGGTTATCAAACAATATGGGAAAGACTCATTACCTGGGTCTTTGGCCAAGTGTAAACCCCACCAACGACAAAGTAAACCCAGCTGAAAAACTACACTTGTCTTAATTTTCAGAGGAACGTAAAAAGAAATGAGAAACAGATTTTGACTGAGTATTTTTTTAGCACTGAATTTTTTTTTTCTGATCCATTATCTCATCAGTAGCAACACAGTTTATTTTCTGGCCTCCTTCCACAAGCTCTCTGGGTCAGATAGAGGTATTTGTTTTAATGTAATAAATATAGTTGTTAACCAAAAAGAGGCAGATGTTTATAGCCAGAACGTTCCCTACACGTTCTAAACCCCCTTTCACTGAGATTATTTCTTGTCTAAATTAAGTGCATTTAAAAGCCTGTCTGAAGTAACTACTCCAGAGGCCAACAAATAACTGTTCTGTAGTGGAAAATGGTATCTTGTGGACTTCGTTCCTTCTGGTCATGCCCCTCACTGTTTACACCTCCCCAGAGCAGAGTAAATGTTGACAAAATAGAGAAATATCATTTCAAAGTTGGTGAAAGAATCACAGAATCACAGAATCACAGAATGAGTCAGGCTGAAAGGGACCACAGTGATTCATCTGGTCCAACCTCCCTGCTCAAGCAGGATTATCCCATAGCACAGGGCACAGGACTGTGTCCAGATGGCTCTGGAATATCTCCAGTCAGGGAGACTTTGTACCCTCTCTGGACAATCTGTTCCAATGCTTGGTTACTGCACAGAAAAGTTCATCCTCGTATTCAGGAGGAATTTCCTGGGCATCAGCTTCTGCTTCTTGTCCTATTGCTTGTCACCACCAAGCACAGTTTGGCTCCATCCTCTGACACCCTCCCTTCATATATTTATATGCACTTATAAAGTCTTTCCTTCTTAGTGCCAGGTGAGACGTTTTTCTATACCTCAGCCCCTCTGTGAATAGTTAATGTATGGAGACCCTTACACCCTTAGCTTTGACCCAGTTGTAGTGACTGTCCAGAAAAACAAAAAAGGAAAAGAAGAGCAGAAATGAGAAATCCAGAAATCTACAGGAAGCCAGGTTCACAGCTGACTAAACAAAGGCAGATTAATCTGCCATTACCTGAGACCAAGCTCACAGCCAGTTACTACAGAGCCACTGAGAAGCAGCAACTATTGCTTATCTGAGCCCTTCAAAGCCCTGATATTCCATCTGCTTCTGCTCCATCAGTCATCCAAACTGAGCTTTGTGATCACTGGGGACCATCCTACAGTTCTGACTGCTGAGGTGTTGCTGCTCACTGATAAAAGATTCCGTTTCAGTTCCTCACCTTGCCTAAACTAGCCATTCCCAAGAATTCGATGGAAAGCTAGGTGCAAGATCAAAGCCAAATGTACACCTAACCCCAGAGAAGCAGAACAGACATCAAAAGCACTGACAGGGAGCTCCAGATTTCAGCAGGGACTTCAGCACCTATCTATCAGCCTGAGTGACTCAACTGGGAACAAATTGACTCAAAGAACCACAGAAGGGGGAAAAGCATTTTAATATAGAGGCAGGCACATTTATCAGCTAAAAGAAAAACCTCTCCCTCCATTGGGATTTGCCTTGGTAAACACAGAATACAAAGTCAACCAGATCGCCTGGCCAACCCCTCACCCCACATCCAGCCGACACTCAGAGCCAGTCCCCTCTGCTCGCTCCAGCAGGACGCTCTGCAGCTCCCCTCCTCTGAAGTTTGCTTACATTACTGCCTCCCTTTGCTGACATTGGCAGCTTTCTCAAGCCTTTGCATAACTATTTTTTCTTGGATATACTTAATCTATCTTATTTTTATCCCATCTGTGAGAAAAAGCGGCTGCAGCGCAAACCGATCTGCTCCGGCAGGGCCGCCAGCCCTGCAGATCCCATGACCCCCTCGCCAGGCTGCTCTGATGTTTTCTGTTTATCTGGTGCTGCTCTTGGGCACTCACCCATGTCCTATCCCAAAGGCACCAGGAATGTGCAAGTCCTCCTAAAGGCCTCTTTCAAGGTGAATTAACTGAGCCTCATGCATACAATATTGCTGAGCGTGGACTTTCCAACTTTGCTTTTTCCATATAAAGTTTTAAATGGCTTTAGACTGAAAACCTTCCTGAGGGATCTCACGTGTTCTGCACACACGGGTCCTGCAAATGAAGTAGGATGGACTCCCTGGGAGAATCTACTACAGCTCAGGGTGTTCCCAGCAAGGATACAGGGACTACTAATGTCACAGGTGCTGCTCCAAAGACAAACAGGGCCCAGAGGAGAGACAGTAAGAGCCTTACCCAGGTCAGCTGCCAAGGATGGCACCAATTGAAAAGCAGGGATGGGATGCCTGTTGTAGTTGCCATGGGATTGAAGCCAAGGTAAGTCTGTGGCTGCTGTTATCCAGGAAGATGGGCTGAATGGTCCCACCAGTCCTTTTTGAGCTTTTACTTAGGTACAGCTGGGTTTGCCTACTCTGTGAGACATCCAGAAGGATGTGAGATGGTAGCCAGTGATGGGTGCTACACCCTGGACCATGCTGGCTTGCCAAGTGCTGGAAAATTCTCCAGGATGCAAGGAATTTAAGCTGGAAGAGACCTCCAACACCATCAAGTCCAACCATTAAGCTGGCATTGCCAAGCCCACCACTAAACCATATCCCTCAGATCTACATCTACATGTCTATTAAATCTCTCCAGGGATGGTGACCCCACCACTGCCCTGGGCAGCCTGATCCAATGATTGTCAACGCTCTCTGGGAAGAAATCCTTCCTAATATTCAATCTAAATCACTCTTTGTGCAACTTGTGGCCTTTTCCTCTTGTCCTGCCACTTGTTTCCTGGGAGAAGAGACCAATCCCCATATGGCTCCAACCTCCTGTCAGGGAGTTGTAGAGAGCAGGAAAGTGAGGCTGTTTCTCTCCTTCTGCCACCCGAGGTAGCTCTGCCTTGGTACTAAGCCTATGGTTTGGAAGCATGAACAATATGTCATTGTCACAACGAGATCTGCAAAACCACTTCCAACAACTGTTTGTAAATCCATTTGGGTTTCTAAGTCCTAACATTTATAAATCCATTCCCACCAACTGGGAATACATGAGTCAGTGACTATCTGACAAATCTCCAGTTATACAGGAAGGCATAAAGACATCATCCTTTTCTAAATCAATACTTTCAATCAAAGTTTCCTGAAGTAAATGAGTAAAACAAAGATGTTTTATAAAGAACCTACCTGAGTACTTAACTCTCCCTTCTAATGTCCCCACTTCTGAATGAAGGAGCAGGACACAAAATGGTCCTTTTATTAACAAGGACTGACAGGTCAAACTATACTCTTATATCACTTCACCACCTTATTTTAAAAAATCCATCTCCCACCTTGCACAACATTAGGAAATTATTTTTATTTATACATAATTGGGTAAACTTTGCATATTTACCTCTTTATTTTTATTTCCCCCCTTTTCTTCACTGGCTCACTGACCAGCATAGAAATGTGCAGGCATGGGTATTCCTCATCTGTTTGCAGAATGTTTCAGACTTGGGAATTAATTAATTCCAAAGAACAGCGTACGTGGAGTTCTTGAGGAGAGGGATGTAATTACTGCATTTGAAGTTCTCCACGAAGTATGTTAAAGTAGCAGTTTTTTGGAGTTAATGTCTTTTCCTGCTGCTCATTCTGGCTGAAGGCATCTTCCTGTCTTTCCTGACTAGGATCTGTCTATTCCTTACTGCAACACAGGAGATAAAGGAGATGCCTCCTGTGAAATTGGGTGCAGAAGAAGCTGTGGTCCACGGGTGAAGCAGGGAAACACAAAAGACCTGGAATGCTCATTTTCCTAAGGATTTCACTTAATCAAATTATCACCAAACTGCAAGCCATTTCTAACCACTAATTTCCCACTGCCTGGAAACTATTTTGAACAAATGTAAACGTACAAAATTTGGTTGATGGTAGCCTTGAAATGTAGATCCTGGGAAGCCTGTGAACTTTTAAAAACTGTGGAGAAACAAAACCAGAGCTTGTTTTCATAACTTTGATGCTGTTCTAAGAGCAATACACAGGCACATGTAACGGATCTTTCCTTCCTCTCTATTTTCTTGCCAAGGATGCTCTTTGGAAACTGCACTGTAGCTGCTCCACACCATTTATCCTCCAGAATGTATTAGATGTTAAATAAATGCATGCTAGAACTTTTCTACAGGGCCTTCTGGTAAATTGCAGCCATGAAGAGCCTACATTCAGGCTGAAGGGGCCAAAAAAAGCTGAACTGAAGTCAAACAGAACAATTCCATTTCATCCTACAGTACCAGACTCTGCATGATGATGTAACAGATTAAACACTTAGAAGAACTAATGATGGACCACAGGTGTTTCCCCACAAACACTGCAGCCTGTCTCAGCACTGACTTCTTCTCCTTCCCCTTTGAACCTCACACAAATGACTTGTCACTGTGTACTGCACCACAACAGTGCCACAGATGAACCAATGACCCAGGCATAGACCAGGGGGAAACAACTCCACAGAAATCCTCAAGTAGTCTATGACCCAATGGAAACATGAAGGTAGAACTAATTCCCTTAAAAGCCATGGAGATTTTATTTTAAGTTTCCCCATACTGAGGTTTTTAATCCGAATGTCCCTTTGCAGATTGAAATCATAAGGTTGTTTTCTGTAGACCAAAGTTCAAATCCTTGTGGATGTTTACATTTTCCATGCAGCCATGTAGACCCTACATTTTCCATCACAAAATTTTTACTCAAAACCAAGACCCAAAGCTCAGGAATTCAGTGAAAGAGAGAATGGAAGAACTGATGCAGCTCCTTAGCTGCCTACCTTGCAACCAGGGCTTGAAATTATAATTGCCCAGAAATAAAGTTTATGCAGATTCAGAAGATAAGCAGGACAAAACCTTGACACAGGCAAGCTGCATCTATTTATCAGTAAAGGAAAAGCAAATACAGATGGAACAGCAGATTTTTTTTTTCCTGAGCTTCTGTTTGGAATCTGCTTTTTCTTCCAGGGTCAACAAAACCTCCAGTTTCAAACTTTTGCATGTATGCTTTAAGAATTGGCATGCTGTGAGGTCTTGCTGCAGACAGCACATGTTTTCTCAAGCAAAAATATGCAACAAAAAGACATGGGGTTTTTTTTCTACCCTTTCCTCCTTATTAACACAAAGCAATCACATGGAGCTTTTCAATTTTCCAGCACACCATAAACAAGAAGGAATGAAACCTCTGACAGACGGCTTTGAGGTAGCACCCCCACTCTGCAATGGGATAAGATCACCTTCCTTGTGTCATAGATGTTGGACTGGGGGAGGTCACAGGCTTCCTTGCTCTTCCAGCTGCTCTTGGTCTCCTCCTCAGGTCCCTAGTGATCCTGTGAGGCACATTAGGTCCCAAGAAGCCACTGTGACAGGGATATAATTTAGGGTGCTTACGTCAATCTGTGTTTGTTTGAAATAACTGCAGGCTGTCCATGAGACATGAAAAGGCAACATAGGAGGTTTTATGTCCACTTCACAAGCTTGCTTCTCTTTAGTAGGTGGTTTTCCTCATATCTTTGCCTGCATTCCTGTATTTCACAAAATTTCCTTCCTTCCTTCCTCCCTAGGTCAAGTTTTCTTTTGCTGGTTGCTGTATGCTTTCACTTCATCTCTGAGCTGATTCACACTGTGTGATCTCTGCCATGAGGGGAAAGAATCAAAGGTCAGGAAAGTTCTAGTGGTTTTTTTACATTGCAGTGAGTTCTGTAGTAATGAACATTTCAGGTTCTGGAACTTTACCATCTATGCTATTACACACCTACCTCTCTCACAAGATTTGTGCTTGAGTATTAGAACAGGCTGCCAAGGGAATTAGGGGAATCACCAGTCCCTGGAAGTGTAAGTGTGTAGATGTGGTACCAAGGGACATGGATAAGTGGTGAGCACAGTGGTGTTGAGTTAATGGTTGGGCTCGATGAAACCAGAGGTCTTTCCCAACCCTGTGTTTCCATGATTCTGGGATTTTAGTCCAAGCCTACTGGTAGCCACCAGATAAGGCTCAGGCACCTGCATGTGTCAAGCACATGAACCACTGGAGCACTCAATGTCTTCAGACACAAGTGCTTCCACCTTCCTAAAATTTTCCTCCAACATCCATTTTGGCCTCCACAATCAGCACTTTGTCCTAAGCACCTGTCTCAGAGGGAGAGACAACAATTCAGGTATTCATCTCCCCACAAAAGTTTGCAGCACAAACTCACTTCAGAGTTGGGAACCTATATGTCTGATTCTGGAGCCCACTTGGACTCCTTTGACAATACCATTTACACTTGCTTTAAGGACATTTTATATACTCAGAAGGGGGTGAAAGCAGCTTAATGTACCTGAGAATTGTCCCACAAAATCTCCACCTACCCTGTGTAATAACTGCTATTATCACACAAAATGGGAACAGCAAGTGTGTCAGAGAACAAACCCTACCGGTTCAGGGCAAATGGGTGCAAAGGCTTTATCATTGTTTCAGTGCCAGGAAAATGAACAAATTTGCCCCCTGGGTTGAAGCTAAAGGAACAAAATTCTTGAGCCCTGCCTAAAATCACACGGGTCTGTTTGGCTCGTCTGATGTTGTTCCATGGTGGTTCACAAGCATTGCTCTGCCTTGCTGTGTGATGCTTGGCAGCCAGCTGCACAGTCAAAGCTGTGCAGAGAGCAAACAAGGACCTTGATGCATACTTTTTTTTCTTGCAAGAAAGCTCCTGCATCAGAGACAACTGTAGAAAACTACAAGGTCCAGACAGAATCAGCAAGTATTTAGTGTTGTTGGAAAGTAAAGTCAGATTGCACAGCCTGATAGCCATATGATCCCCATTCTAACATGCACCATTTCTCTTAGTGACAACAGGCAGTGCCTCACACACTGCTTTGCAAATAATGAGGTCAAGGTCAAGGATACTTTCCTGTAGCCTGTCCTTTGCACCTGCAAAACCTGAGTTATGGAAAGTTGACTTGAAGCCACATTTAATAAAAGCCTTACCCAAGTGTCACAACAGTGAACCTGTAGCCATCCCACCCAGCAGCATGACTGGAGCACCTATTTTAAGCATTGAGGCATTCAGTGGAGTCAGAAGGAGTCAGGAGCACTGAATTTCTGAGGAGTGACTCAGAACTCATACTGTACATGTAGGGTCCAAGCAGATAGGGTGTCTGAAAGGGCAATTAGGTGTTCCCTCGTGTGCCCAGTGAGGAGGGGCTGAGAGCCAGCCAGCTGGAAACACCAGGGATGGATCTGAACAGGCACCTGCCTCCTGGCTTGCTTCTCTCAGAAGCTGGCACAGAAGCCTTTCCTAAATATCATCTGGAATTTCTCACAAGTGGTGCATGAGATATTCACCACCTGGCACAGCATCCTCCTGACAGACAGGTGATGCAGACCCGTGCAGGGAAGCACAACCTGAAGGTGGAGGTTGATTTAAATAAGACCAAGGTGTATTTCTGTCTCTCTGGTAAGAATTTCTGCTGCACTGTTGCTGTCCTTACATGAAACTCATGTTTTGAAGCAGTTTGTCAGGAAGCATTAGCATGCCTGGCAGGTTTGCCTAGCCTGGGCTTCTTCAAGTAAGCAAACAGAACGAAGGGAATTCCCAATTTTGCATGTTTAAACAGTAAGAATGAAAGCTATTTAGAATCCTGCTGACCAAATCTCAGATCCTGCAGGCTCAGTGCTGTTAAAGCCTCCTTAGCAGGCTGAAGAGCACCCTTCTGGCTTCTGAATTGCAGCAGAGGAGGAAAACACTTACAGAACTCTTCAAGAGGAAAAAAGGAAGAAAGGAAGGAGGACTGGCCACAGACAGTTGATCACTCTCTGCTTCCATCTCCTGCTTGTGGAAGAGAGGTAAAGGATCTTTCCTACACTTTGGACACATCCTTACCCCTTTATTCCTGTGCACACCTGGCACCACACTCTGCTGTGACACTCATTGCTCCCAGGAGAGCTTTTTGTACTTGCTCTGCGATCCAAATCTACTAAATACACGTTAATCGAATTGTAACCATTGTATCAAGCAGAGGAAAAGAATTAAGAAACTTCGGCTTACAATGTGCCAAAAATCAGATCATTATGGATAATAAACAGTGAGAAACAACAGAACAGGAGTCAGAAGAATTGGAGTCTTTCATGGTCACTGATGTAGTAAATCAGCATTGCAGTTTAACACAGACAAATGTAGTGTAAAGTAATATATCTGAGGGAAAGGATTGGACTTGAAAGCACATATTTAAATGTGACATTCATGCAGTACACTAGCCAGGAAAATGAGGCTGATTTCATTAAAGAAAAATAAATCTCTGAAGACTATACAGTCCATGGATGCATTAATAAAAAAGAAGGGAAAAAATGTAGTCCAAGCATAATTTAGGCTATGTCAGAGGGGAATCACAGTGACTAGTAAAATAAAAGAAGAACAAGATAGATTTTATTAAGTTAGTGAAATAAGTCTGGATGGGAAACTGCAAAAGACTGTCTTACAGGTAGTGTGAGAAGTACCAGTGAGGATTATAGGACAGCTTCAGCTGCTGTCTCCATCCTGAGTACTGGGTCTGATGACCAAGAAGAAAACTCAGATTTAGTTAGCAAGCTCCCTGGATATATTTAAGATAGTGCCTGCATATTTAAATTATGGCAACTTCAGATGTTCTCAGTTTTCACTGCACCAGTGAAACAACCCCCACTTCAAGGACAGGCAAAGAGAAGAGAGCAGAGATTAGTAGTTTTCCATTGCCAGTGGTCAGTGAAGGAAGAGAGTGCTGAATTATCGTGGTCACAGAGGAAGTCAGAGGCCAGATCTGTGTTCTTTTCATAACCACAGAACACCTCTGAGAGCTCTCCAAAGTGCAGGTACACAGAGCTTTTCGCTCCAGTGAAAACCAGCCTCTGCTGGTGTGGGAGGGGACAGACCGCTCTGTGCTCCTAAGGTTAAGAGCAAACTAACTCTGGTCAAGGACACTGGACAGAAATTCCTTGGTTTTGGCAAAGTCATGGTTCTGCATGGGTGCAAATGGCCTGTGATGCACTCAGAGACTCATCCCCAGTGAACTTCTGGGAACTTCCATCAGGAAGATGAGGTCCAAACAGCTTGAGCTATAATTTCCACCAGTGGCTCTGTGGAAATCAGGTATCTCAGAGGGAACACCACAAAACTGACCTTCCTCAGAGGCCACATTTATTCTCAGCAGAGAAAGGAAACCTCTCACAGTTGCCAGATTAAGCTGATCAAGAACTAACAAGAACTGGAGGAGCAACAGCAGTGGCCTCCTCCGCTCTGCCTCCAGAGAAAAATCTGGCTTTTATTACAAAATTCCAGCCTGGAGCTTCCTCCCACAGGATAGACCAAGGAGGCCCAGACTTGTATGAATTAACCAAAAATAACACTTCCAGGGAGGGAGAGGATGATTGAGGGAATTGCTCATGGGATAGAGGCCTCTCACCTCCTTCTCACCAGTTCCAGTCCAGAAGTCAGGAGGAAGGAGAGAAAGCCTCTGACTTTGAGAAGTTTGTTGCCTTTAGCTGATTTACTGGGAAGCAAGTGACCGCCACAACCACCATCATGTCAGGCAGTCCCAAGCCAGTGGACAGAAGAACAAAAACTTTCCTTCCCATTTCCACAATAATCCATTTTAAAGAGCTGTGTGTTGCATGTGGCAAGGCTCAGATTGATAGCAAGCTCCAGGCTCCACCAGCAAATATGTTTAAAAATAGCCAAAGCAAACAGGGCTCTGTCTGGAGAGGGAAGGAGGCAAGCACCTTTTTGGCCAGCAGCAGGGATACGATCTGGTTAATCCTGATCATCATCCACTACACATCCTCATTGCTATGGCAATGTCCCATAAACAGAGCAGGGTTCAGCAGCTCCCTGGAGCAAGGAGGCAGCACTGTCCTCAGGTAGTGGCACTGCATCAGAAGAAGGAAAACAAGAAATTTGTGCAGGCAAGCTGAAGACTCACTAGAGCGTGTAAATGTTACCTAAATTTGTGCATCAGCATTTAAATACCATAAGAACTGGAGCTGGAGCTAAGCAAGAGCAAAGCAGATGAACACAGAGTGTCTGATTCAGCCTGGGGAGATGGGGAAGCACAGGGAGCTGGGAGGCACCCACAAACTGGGCCAAGGCTACCCCAAATGCTGCTGCTGTGCCCAGGAGAAGCCTGTGAGAAACTAAAGCAGATGGCAGCCAGCATGCTGGAGGGCAGCAGCACAGAATCCTTGGAGCAGCCTCGGGCAGGACAGGGAGCACCACACCAAGCTCAAGCACTGAAGCAGGAAAAAGCAGCTCAGAGAAAAGGACCACCAGCACCCTAAGAAGCCAGCAGTGATGGGAGATCTCTCCTGGGGATCTCAGTGGCCATTGTGGGGTTTGTGGAGCTGCAGAGGGGTCTGGCTCAGGGACAAGAAGTAGCACAGACCCACTGTTAAAAAGCAGGAGTTGTTTGCCCTGCCCTTGTGCAAGATGAGAAAGGGGGAAGGGAAGCACGTGCTCACCCCACCTTCTTGCAGAGTGTTCACCCCACCTTCTTGCAGTGTTCACAACCTGTGGCCTCCTGGAATACTGGTTCCCCCACTGCAGTGGAGTGGCCGCTGAGAGAGGCTTTACTCAAGGTAGTGCTTTGGTGAGGTAATCTAAGACAACAGGATTAAACTGAAAGAGACAATTTATGTTGTGCAACAGGAAATATTTCCAGACAGTAAAATCTGTTGGGCTCCAGAGCACTTTCCCAAGGTAAGCAGCAGAACTGGAATGGCCATCCCTTGGCACATCTGTCAAGGCTACACCAGCACTGTGTGGTGTGGAGAACACGCTCTCACAAGGAGAGAGACAGGACAGGGACCCCAGGTGTGCTGCTGTTACAGAAGTTCTGTGTAAAAACAGGGTCCCAGCATTTGCTTATACACAGTACAAATTTCTATTGACAGAAGAAAAAAGCTGAGATATAGGGCAAGTAAGAAAGAAAGAAAGAAAGGGGGAAAAAAAGCCAGAAAGGTCTTGGTGGTATTTTAGACCCTTCAGTTCCCATCATGATCTCACCCTGAGTGAGTTTCTCTTGTTTTGCTTTCTCTTTTGCAAGTGTTAGAAAAAAGCAGATATTAAGGGACTGATTCTTACCTGCCCTCCACTGCTGTAAATCAAGAATACCATCACTGAAATCAGCAGGGTGATCTCACCTTAAATGAAGTGGGTTCACATTTAAATCCAAAAAAATTAAGGATAAAATTATGTTCACCTCCCAACTAGCACACAGGTAAGGTTTTGGGATAGTTTATAAACCAACTCCAAAAAACTGCACTTGAGACAGATGTTCATCTCTCAACATCTGTAAATATGGGTGGATTTCCAAAGGACTGGAGGTCCTATCCTCCCTTGAAGCACCCAAAGCAGTCCCTGAAGCTCAGTTAGCCCCCCAGTCACCCTGCACAGGCAATTATTCCATTCACCTCAGAGCTGACTTGCATGTTGAACCCCTGTGAAAATGCCAGTCTGTCACCCCATTTCCTTTCACATTGAGAATACAGAGCATAGCTCCAGGTAAATGCTGTTTCTGAGGCTCCTAGGAGGTGCCAGGAGCAATTCCTGCTATAGTTTCTCTGCTCCCTCTGTTACATGAGCTCATTACTCTCTTGGCTATGTCTCTGCTAGTAAACTAACCTCTGCCAGAGCCCATTCTTTAGCCCTGAAGCCAATTGGCACGGCCTGACGCCTACATATTATTAAACTGTCTTACACTCTGAAACAAGGTGACTACATCCAAACTGCCTTTGGAGTGTCCTGGCCCTTCCTGAACTCCAGCAACACCCAGAAGTTGTCTCAGATCAAGCCATGTGTGGTAGCACAGATCTTGAGACCAGCTCACTAGTACATGTATAAGCCAGCTGTGAGAACATTGAAAGTGAAAACTTTTTGATAAATCCTTCAGTAGCACAACACTCAGAAAGAGTATGAGAGACTGGAAGACCCAAAAAAGGATTTCCTACTCAGTTTGGTTTTTTTGAAAAGTGCCTTTCATAGAGGAACTGTGAAAAAAACTTTGAGCTTTTACCTAGAAACTGGCTCCAGGCAAAGCTGTCAGCAAATGTCTCCTGGGTCCCCTATTGCTTATGGCAGCAAGACAAGGAGTGCCAAGGCTGGACAGGGAGCTTGAACTTTCCCCAGACACAGGAGGAGATGTGCCCTGGCAGGAGGCAGGGGAGAACTCAAGTGCTCAGGGTGAGCCCAAAGCCCCTTTCCTACATACCCATCTTGTACCTTTTTCCACCACTTTCTCATTAGGGAAGGGGGGACAGAGGGAACTCTACTGCCAAACCAGCATAGAACAAGAGGGAGTTGAGGGAGCAACATGAATCCAGCAGAGACCAGGAGGCAAACATAAGGTACACAACGCCTTGGGACCTGTGATTCTTCCTGGGGCCAGCTCCAAGGCTTTACTGCCCCACTTATAATCAGCTGGTAAATATTGTACATAGAATTGACCTTTCTAAATGCTGCTGGGTAGCTGGAGGTGTTGGGAGCTAATCCTACCAGTGAAGACCTGGAGTTGTGCAGCACCGACTGTGTCTGCCGGTGTGTAATACTCTGCAAGCGCTTTTTTGCCTCTTACTGACACATTGAGATTTACTGCCCTGTGTCAGTGAGTTCAAGAAAGCCTTTTAACTCTGGAAGCTCCGGGAACCGGCTCCAGCACATGCTTCAGGATTTATCCGTCACTTTGTTACGCCTTGTTTGTCCAAGAAACAGTCAAGACTGAACGAGTCAGGAATGACAGAAATAGTACATGAAGTCACAGTTGCTCCACTTTAAAGCACAAACATTTGTGTCGTTTTCCTACCAAATGTATGTGCGTTCAGCACGCAAATAAGGCAATGGCAGAGGAAAGGCAACACAGGCAAGATTTTACAGATGCCAGCTGAGTTGTGCCCGCTCCTCCAAGCGAGGGTAACACAGATTTCCACATGTATCAGCTCTTTTTGCTCAGAAAAGCAATCCCCGGGACTGGACACACTCACAAACCCCGCGAACGCTGCCGCAAGCCAGCCCTGGGAAAAACCTGTGAACACTAAACTGAAGCTGAAAGACAAACATGTAAGAGAAAACGCTGAGCAGCCCCTGCTCTTGCCTCACCTCCGCTCCCTGCCTGCCCGGCTTCTGTACATCCCCGTGCTGCTCTCCCCCTCAGGTAATCAGCCCCTTTCTTTCCGTCAGTCACATCCAGCCACCAGCACAACAGCACCAATGCCAGCCCTCGCCGCTGACCTGTCCTTCGGAGAGACGCACGCCGGGCTCCCGTTCCCTCCCCGTCCCCTCGCCCACCCAAACACCCAGCCCCGGCATCCCCCGCCACCTGCACGGCCAGCAGGACCCCGGCGGCGAAGTTTGCGAGAGAAGGATGGTTTTGTTCTCACCGCCTCAGGTTCCCAGCAGCCTGGGACGCGCAGCGAGCTGCGTGGAGAGAAGAAAGTTGTTGTAGCGTTCTGTTTCTCGGCGTTCCTGGCAGCGGGCTGGGAGCTGAGCCCGTGGGGACGGCAGGAGCAGGAATGCGGCGTGACAGGCGGGAGCGTGAGGTGTGCCCAGCGCTGTCACATGCTCCCCAAAAGCCGCCGGCCCGCAGGGCGGACGCGGGAGCGTCTGCGGGAGCGCCGGAGCGCGGAGCGAGCGCCGGGGAGGGCAGCAACAGGAAATGACACAGAAACTTCACCAGGCTTCAATCCAAACTTGGCCCCTGACATGAAAGAGAGGGGAGGCAATTGGGGGCGGGTGGGGGAGAAGAGAATTTTTTTTTTCCCCCTCATTAACCAGCGTAAAAATCTGCTGACTGGAAAAAAAAATCACTGTGACAAGTTTTATTAAAGGAAGGAATGAAGGGGGGTAGGGGCGGGATTCCCATCAGAGTTTATTTATTTGAGCAGGAGTGGCGCGATGATGTTAGACACTAAGAGCAAAATGCCATTTTCAGCAGTTTCCTGGCTTTTCCAAGCTCTCGAATGCTCCAGCGTGTGCCTGAGGCAGCAAGCAGGAACAAGGGTCCCCGCTGCGTCCCGTGCGGCAGCTGCTGCTGCCCCCAGAGCCCAGGCAGCTCTGCCCGGGGCTCAGGGAGCCGCTCCGAAATGTGGCACTGCCCGCAGATCAGAGGGATGGATGGTCCGGGGTTCCGGGGGTGCTGTGCCCAGCCTGGGCAGGAGCTCACAGCCCCACACCCCTCGGGGACAGGGCAAGGGGTAGCCCAGGCGCCCCCGGGGCACCCGTGCCAATGGCACCACTCACTGAAGCAGAAAATCACACTGTGTGTAGTCAGACCTTTGCCTGGATGGATGCAAGAAACTTCCTTTATTGAACAAAGTTGGATGGATACTTCAGAATCATATAATCATAAAATCATTAAAATTGAAAAAGACCTCAAACGTCACCAAGTCCAACTAACAACAACATGCTCACCACTAAACCATATCCTCAGCTATCACACCTACACAATACTTCCAAGGATATGGACCCCACCATGTCCCTAAGCAACCTGTTCCAGTGCCTGATCAGCCTTTCAGTGAAGAAATTTTTCCTGATACCCAATCCAAAGTATTTTCTAATAGTATTATTCTTAACCTATTTGGATTATTTTCCTAATATCCACTCTAACCTCCCAGCAAGACAAACCCTCTGAACACCTCTCTACGTGCCGGGTACAAGGCACAACAGCTATTGAACTTGGTGGCAGTTTTTAAAGCATCCTTTAGACATAACACCTAAAATGTGTCCTTCACTCAGCCTGACTTTGGGCTCTCTGCAAATCCCACCTGCCCTTGCAGCAGGCAGCACTATAAACTCTTTGACAGTAGCTCATGAGACTTCCTAAGGGGTCCTAGTCTTCCTGATTTGGTTCCCACACCACTGCTGAAAGGTGGATGAAATGCCCACACAATAAGGTCGTTGCAGATTGAACAGAAGGTCAAATGTTGTTTGGAAGAAGCTGTATCACTCCTGAAAGATGTCCTACCAGGTATAATAAACCGTAGGGACAGTTGGAACTCTGGTCTAAGCTCCGACTTAAGTCTTTCCTGGAAAGAAAATATAGACATAGCCATTCTTCCCACAAATATGAAAGTAGTTAGAGATATTTTTTTTACTAAAAATTGACCTTTCTCAGGCTAAAGATGGCCTTACTAAGACCCCTCCCTTTACCAATCAGTTTTATAGGAATATAATATTCCCACTAAAACAAGAATTTTTAAATATTCCTATTTACTAAGAATGTTTTAAGGCCAGGTGAGACCACTCATTTGATAATTTCCATCACCTGGCCTGATCACCTGCCTAGCTGAAGGCACAGAATGGTGTCCCAAAACCACACCTCATTACAAATTGTTACAATCTATCATTACAAATTACAGCACATCATGCCAGGACACATCCTCCCCCTTAATCAGAGGGAAGGACAGTCCACCCCAGATAAGTTATTTTGGTGGCTATCAAGAAGAAGGGCTGCCTTTCTGATCTGCATTAGGCTGACCTCACTCTCCACCCTCAACCCTGGCCATCACTCATCAGTCTCTCCAGGAAGCTGCAGATCATGGACAGAGAAGGCTCCAGCCCACCAAGGTACAGCCCATCCTCAGTTTAACCCCAGAACAGCAGGAATATTTCAAGCCCAGGCATAGCTGGGGACCCTCCAATATTTTGGTTGAAAGCAGCCAGGCCATGCAGCTCTGAGTGGAAACTGGAGCCTGGTGCTCCCTCACCACGCAAGCTCAACTTTACAAAACCACAGACAAGTCATCTCGTAACCTTGTCCTGAATAAATAAAAATAGCTGAGCTTTTTTAGTTTCTCACGGTGAGGCAGATTTATGGACAAACCACAAACCGTGCCTGTCACTCTTTCAAGATCCATTTCCACTGCATTAAAGTTCTTTTTCAAATGTGCCTACCAGAACTGGATGTGGTATTACCTCACCTATACTGTAAATTTTTAACAGATTTGGACTCCTATCCAATTGCTCCATCAGATGCATCCCTCTCTTTGCTGTGCCTTTGTGAATGCAGTAGCAACCTAACAAGCTGAATTAGGGATTTATTGTCATAGTATCATTTTACTCCAAACTTCAACCTTAAACACAAAACACTTTCAGATTTGGCATTTATACAGTGTTCAACATATGCTTTGATCCAAACAAGGGCTTTGACCTGCCTAACCTTTGGTGTATTTTTTTTGCTCCTGTGAATGACTTGAGCACAAGCGTACGGTATCAGCTGTCACTTCCTTAATGAGAGGTTATTTTCAATTAATCAAAGAAATATAAACAGAGCGTTGTATCAAGTTTGAATAAGCTCAGAATAGTTCTGCCCTTAAAACAGATGTCTAAAGCTGTGTCTCCTTTCAGATCAGAGCTAGTGCACTGTCAAGAAGAGATCTTGCAGATCTGTTTGCTCAACCAGCTCAAAAAAGCCAAGTATCAGCTTCAAATCCTGATACAGTCCAGTGTGGCCCATTGGAGTCAGTGAATTGGGCAGCCCATGATGCAGATTAGGGTAACCAGGCCAAAATCAGATTTGTGAGGTCTTTACAGATTAGAGAGAACAGCAGAAGGGAATTAGATAGCACCACATTATTTCAAAGTAAGGCCAGCCCTGTATCAAGCCCAGCACACCATAGCTGCTTCCCCATGGTTCTGATTGTGAAGAGGTCAAATAATAAAATGAGAAGAGGAAGAGATTAACTAAACAGGGTCAGGGCTGATCTTTGGTCCCAGGGCCAGCAGGCACAGCCCCATGGACATTGGAGGCTAAATGCCCTTAACCTCCAGAAGAGAATGGCCCCATGCAGACCATTTGGTGGGAACAATCTCTGGGTCATGCTACTGGTCAAACTATGCCAGAGACTTGGCCCCCCACCCTGGGATAAACAGGAACCATGATAACATTTAACACCATAAAAGTTTTCCAGTGGCAGTGCCCCAGTGCTGTTAAATTAACTTAACCAATAAACTAAATATAGGTAGTTTCAGAATTATAAGTTACCCAAAAGACCCACAGGACTTTTTCTTCATCATGAAGCCTTGGGTAAATACAAGATTGCCCTGGGAGTCTCACACTCTTCCACAGAGCTTTAACATCCTTATTTCTTGTACTTCAGACACTGGCTTTTGTCTATAAGTTCTCCAAGGAAAGGAGCACATCTATTCCTAGAGCTTGGCCCTTGCTTGTCATTCAAAGAACCAGTGTTTTAATCCCTGAGGTGGGATGTATCTGCACTCTGCTTAGCCAGCTCAAGGGTAGCTCTGAGCTAAATCCCTCTAGTCCCTCTTTAGCCCCTCTCTAGTAAATAGAGACTGGCCCTTGTGGAGGATAATTTGTTTTATCCAAACACAGTTTAACACAGATGAGATGAATCCCCTCTGGAGCTGACCCTCCTGCTCCAGGGATTACTAGCCTAGCTAATTATTTCAATCTCTGCACCTAATTTTCTGTGTCTACCAAATGGGTTAAAAATAAGATATGTGTTTACCTGACAGAACAAAACACAGATTCTTTCATATCTCTAAAATAAATATTATGATGGTCTTGTCACAACTCAGAAACAAGTCATCTTCTGTAACCTCTAAATGAGGTAAACTCTGATTAGGCTATTAAGTTTTCATGCAGTTAGCACTGGAGCCCAAGATGCTGTGTGGCACTAAAGTACATCTTCCTAGCAGGGATCCACTCTGGATCACAAGGTGTCAAAGGAGGGGGAAAGCCACCACGTCTTTTATTAACTGACCATCCTGAGAGTAATAAATGACTTTTCAAAGAGAATTAATCTGAAAGAGCTTCTTAAACTTGTTTTTGTTGAATATATATATATATATATAAAAAATTAAATATCTCTGCACTAGGTACCATTTTCTCTCACTAAAAATACTCACTGTAATCAGTCAGCTTTTCTGAAAGTGTGCTCTGATAATCTGAGCTCATTCACAAATAACACCTGCAGGAACACCCAGTAGAGATAGGGGAACACATTTGAGAGTATTCACTTGGCAATTTGAGTCCTTGAAAATAAACATCACATTTCTATTTCTACCTAGAAATAAGAGCAGAGGAAGGGAAATGGCTTGTTGCAAATGGACAGGTTTTGCCTGTTTATTTGTGAGGATGTGCAACATGCAACTACTGAGATTCTAGGGTGAAATAACACATGTGCATTTGGCTGCTATAGGAAGGGAATTTATAAGAGTTTTCTTTTTACTCATTTGTCTTTCTTTTATTTCCATTTTTTTTTTTTTTCAGTCTAAATGGCATCATGGTCTCTGGTGGAAACCAATGAGACTTGTGGCTGAAGGACCTGCACAGCCCTGGTTAAGGATAGAGGAAGGGGAACAAATCTTTTTTTATCCTTTTGGCAGATCTGTAACTAAAACCACAGCATGAACCATGTGCCAAAATACTGGGTTTATTAACTATACTCTCACCTGGAGAAACCATTTCTGTTTGAAAGAGTATCTTAAACTGCTTACAACAGCAGGATTAAGGTGTGGTGAATTCAAACAGAAGGAATAGTCTTATATAATTTTTTTTTTCCTTCAGTACCTTTCATTTCATTCTAGATCATCTGAATCCCAGAAGAAAAACTATAATGCCTCAGAGATGTATTTTTTTCTGGCTTTTGCAGTTTTCATGTTAATATTGGATTATCTGCTACTTTATAAAAAAATTATTTGTATACCTTTCCATGCATGACTGCTCCTCCCCATGCTATTTTTGGTGTTTATGAAGGCAGCTACATAAACTTCAGGGGAAAATGACCTTTAAAAATTAATGAAGATCTATAACTTTTACATCCTATGTATGTTATAAAAGGAGAAAAGCTGGTTTCTTCTTCTCCCCTCTCCCTGCTCCTCCCCACCCCCAAACAGATAGGAATTGTCTCTCAAGTCTGTCTCTCTCCAGAAAAATCTGACCTACAAATGGCTTTCTCATAACTCAGCAGACTAGTTTAGTCCTCATATGGATTTATCATTAACCACATAAGCACATGTTGTCCATTTTACCCAACCTAATGAATGTGCTATAAATAAAATAACTCTAAAAGCAGGTTTCACCATTCTTATCCAAGCTGTTGCTGCAAGCCCTTGTAACTCCCAAACCCACTTACATTAGAAACATTAATCACTTGATTATAATTCAAAGCATCAGCTCTCTACAGCTGAAACTCCCTAGCACTTGACTTTGGCTAGACCTCTAACCTCAACTTATCACTTTCAGGCGTACTCCACATTTTCTTCTCCAATCTGTCACTAATGTAGGAAAGACATGGGAAGTTGCTTTCAGGAGGTATTTTTAACCTAGGAGTGTCTCATTAAAAAGAGAGCTGAGTATAGAAACTCTGAAACAAAACCTTTCCCACTTCACTTAGCACAGCAACCTGAAAATACCAGCGGGGTATTTCACCACAACTCATTTCATTTCAAACCAGAGCAACATAAAGAAAAAGGAAACTCTTTTGGAAAAGACACTGTTGAGTGTAATTCCTATCTACCCCACAAATATTTTATATGATCATAGGATTATCTGTAGAGCTTTGTATTTTCCATCTTGAATGAAGGAGGCTGAATCAAGCCATCTATTATTCTGACTTGCCTGCTCATTCATTAAGAGTGTATTGTACAGTTTGAGTTGTTTCTACTTATTTCAGCTGACAGCATGGAGATCATATTCCATCTTGACCAAAGGTTTTAAAAGCCGAGAGAAACAAAAGATTAATCATAGGATATTATTTTTAAGCCTCATGTGCTTTAGTCTGGAAATAGAAAGGCAAAGATAAAACTCCCAGAAGGACAGCCACAGCTAATGAGAGCCTGAGAGGAAGTGATCACACATTCTTAGTTCTTCTGATGGATGTCCTTCTAGCCTTATTAATCAGAACTTCGTGATGCCAATAAATCACCGAAGTATGATAACAGATGAAGGTGAGTTTGGATGTAAAATGATCCATGGTGAAGGATTACAATAAAGGAGGAAAAGGAAGGGGAGCCAAATACAGTTTTATAAACTGCATCCTCAGCTTGTGAGGACTTGTAGATAATAAATGTCATTCCTCTTCGACATTATCTAGGAGATTAAGAATGTTTCTTGATGTATAACTGCTAGGAAGCCTCTGTAGTACCTTCTCTAGTTACCAGGAGGTTTATATTACATCAATTGCTTTAATTTTCCATCAATTATAATTTCATTTACAAAGAGGAACTTTAAAGTACCTTTCTTCCTTTAGCCTCTTTTTGAGGAAATAGACTCCAGAGGCTGGAAAGGAGAATCCATGCAGAACACTGATGGTTTTGATCTTGCAAGGTTTGTCAGATCCTGCTTTGAGATTCCTGCAAGTTTTCTGGTATGACCTTATCCTGCTTGAATGATCCTGTGTCACAAAGGTGTCAGCAAGGTCTCCATGCCTCCAATCACTTCAGATACAGAGCTGTTGGTTTCTATATCAGCAAAAAAACACCCATCCATCAACTCACATGTGTCAGTTTGTGGTTTTCAAGGAAAGCATTTCCCAGGGCACTTAAGAAATAAATAAATGCATTTGAGATGCTATTATTCATGAATCAGTTCCATCCTCTGCTTTCTACCAGTGTTTTTTATACTGCAGAATACAGCCCTGGCCATCTGAAGCAAACCAAAACAATGCTTATGTACTGCAAATTCAAAATAAAAGGTTATTAAAATGAGGTAACTTGCCGATAAGGCAAAATTTGCCTTAAGCCAGGCGAGCCAGAAGTATAACAGACACCTAGGAAAGGACAGAAATGCACTGAATGCCTTTGACAATGCTCTCAAATGAAATACAAATTTGGATGCTGCCCCGTAGCTTTTATTTGGTTTGGCCACAACACAGAGAGATCTCCAAGCTGATGCCCTACCAAGCTTTGCTAAGTCATGCTGCAGGACAGCACTTGGTAGGGAGATGCACCAGCTTGGTCCAGATGCAGTGACATTATGCCAGGGACATTGTCTGTTGAACTGATGGACCTCATCCAGAGGCACATCAGCTTGGAGGTTCTGTGGGTGTGTCTTAGGTTGCAATGCAAGATGTAACCAAAATTATGTATTCTATTGCCATCTGTTAAAACCAGGTGGGGCAGTGTTTCTTTATCTCTTCCAGGCTCATCCTCCCTCCAGGGGGTGTTTGCTGTTCATGGGCCATCCAGGCTCACTGCATGACTGATACAATTACATCATCCCATTGGGAGATGCTCCACCCAGGGGGAGGAGCCAAACATTCCTACCTGGATAAAACCTGATATTCAGAACACCAGAGCAGCCTGCTTCCACTGGATTCCCAGAGGAAGACCAGACTCATCTAGACCACCACTGGACCTTCAAAGAAAAACTACACCCTTCTACAGGATCACTGATTCAACAGAACCACATCTGTCACTCCAGGAGAACTGCAGCCATCATTTAATTGGACTGATACCAACAACCTGACCAAGGTGTCAGGTTGAATTCTGACTCTGTCAGTGTTGTTGTTTTGTTGGGGTTTTTTTTACTACTGCATTTTTATTGTAATTTTCCTAGTAAAGAATTATTTCTATTCCCTGAGAGCCCCTTAATTTTAAAATTATAATAATTCAGAGGCGGGGGGTTTATATTCTCCATTCCAAGGGAATCTTCCCAAACAGAAAAACTTTTCAAACAAGACAGGGTGTCAGTTTTACTCCATGTAGAGCCAGCACAAACATATCCATACTGTACTGTATTCTGTATTCCCTAGGAATATAAACTAGGGATAAAGTTGAGTTTCATGGCACTTCTCAGAGCCTCCCTGGCTGGGATGACAGCTGAGGTGTCCCTGGCACCAACTGCCCAAACACTTCCAGTTCCAGGTTGCAGTTGCTCACAGAGAGATAGAGAAACTGGGAAGTCAGAGGGACAGCCATTGAAGTGATTAGATGTCCTGGAAGAAAATAAGACAAATTTATCCCTGTAATGCCTGTTTAGTACTCCATGGAATAGTGGGGATGGCACTTCTGTTACCTCTGTTCTTGCCAACATTTCTGCACATTGCTGTTTAATGGGAAGTACTGAAAACACACATGAATGGACACTAAATTACAGAATATCCCTTCAGGCTTTCTAAGCCATCATGAGCATGAACAGGAGACAAGTACACGTGAACATAAATTCTAAGCTGAGATGTGTCGTTTTACCCATATAGAAAGCAGAGTGGAGAAGAGAGAAAATTAAGAACAAAGACAATGAGGAAAGAAAAGAGATGGGAGGAAAGCCCTATAAATAAACTTTAACATTTGAGAGAAACCAAGCAGAATACCTGGTGCCCAGTGTTAACAGTCTGAGGTCTGCTGTGTATGGATGCATAAGTCTGTGGCATGGCAATGGGTCAGAATTGCTGTCCCAGGGAACACACTCCACTGGAGCAGTCTAACTCCTCTCAGGGGGGTATGCTGGACTTACAGATCTGATTCTTGCCACGTGATTCTTGCCAGATGTCTGGCCATAGACTGCTGATCACCAGCAAATTATTTTAAAATAGACTTCAGCTGAGATACATCACTTCCACCCCAAGAGCACTTAATTCTTAAAATTCAAAGAACTGAGTGTTTGAAATCAGCAAAGGAATATCCTTAAATTACTGTTTCATGCTTCAAAGCCTCTGCTCTTGAAATGTGGAGGCAGCTCAAAGAAATAAAGAGGTATCCAGGCCCTCTTCCCGTTGCTCTTGAATGAAGTATGGTGTGGATTTCTAGACCTGGATTTAGGCCTGGAAGCACATCTGGAGGGTGTCTATTCCTTGCATATGTTAGATTTGTGCTACATTAAAGAAATCGTGACTTCCACAAACATCATAAACGATGAAGAAAATTCCTGGTCTGAAACTAAATATTGTTGTTTATTATGTCACATTGGGACTGACTCCTGCAGAGATGATGACACCGAAGCCATGAAATTTCAGCCACAGAGCCCTGGACTGCTGTAGCAATGTTCCTGTGAAGGCAACTGATTGAAACTCCACCATCCTGAGCTAAGGCATCAAATCTTTCCAATCCACTTGTCAAACAGGGGTCACCTCACTGTGATACTCACCCTTATCTGCTGGAGAGGAGGAACTGCAACACACAAAAACGAGGAGTCTTTGGCAACAGAGAACAAGACAAACACAGCCCTCCTCAGCAAGCTCACCTGACACAGGAGCTGGAGATAAAACACTCCTGGCTTCCAGTGCCAGTGATATGCCCAGGATATACCTTCTCCTTCCCAGCATCACATTTGTTAAGTTGAATAGCTCGAAAAACCTTTAAAATTGGATGTAGAGCTACCTCTGCTCACAGGAACATCCCTGTCTCCAGCAGCAGCACTGCTGCTAGGGAGCATTACATAAACAAGTTCATGTCAGGTCACAATCAGAAGACAGGCAGAGGCAGAAACACTCCAGTAGGCATTATTTTTCCACAGCACAGCCAAAAGCAGGCAAATTTTTAAGAACAGTAAAATGCCACTGTGTTTGCAGACACCATTTTATAATAGCAGGATGGATTTTCAGTCAGTTTGTACCACAGATATCAACACCATCTTTGCTGCACTAAGTTGATGAATGTGACATAAATTTTCAATGAACAATTATTTAAGTCAAGTTGCAAAACTCACTGGGGAACCTGCAAAATTCTCCACGATCTTGATTCAAAGATCTGTTCCCAAATCCAAATCCATCCAGTAAATACTTACCCATGAATGTGTCCCGTGTGCTGTAGAAGAAAGCAGGAGATCAAGGATCCTGTTCTTGAAAATTGAAAAGTAGGAATAGACAGAGGAGTGATAAAATCCTTCCTCTCTCTTGCATTGCACTGCTGATGCTTTCTCATTTTTAATAGAGGTTATAGAGCACAGAGAAACAGAGAATCCCATGAAAGTGCAGACAGTGACCTACAGGGCTCAGCAAGGACAGCGTTTACTCTCTACAGGGCAGGAATGGGGGTTCCCAAACCAGGATGAGTCCCAAACTGGAAATGATTATAGACATGGATGTGCAAAGGAAAACTGTACTCTGGTCCCAAAAAGGGTTTCAAAAATAGGAAACTTTGGGAATTACTGATCTTAAGCAGTTTAGTTAGATGCCTACAATCATGTCAAGTTTTCATTGTTTTCAGTATCTCAGAGTTGCATTTCTACCCTCAGGAAGGTGATGAATTTGAGCAACAGGCTTACCATGTAAGACAGCTGTCAGAAAAAAAAAAAAAAAACAAAACCAACCAAAACAACACACCAGACAAACAAAACAAAACAAACAAACGAACAAAAAAACAACAAAAAACCCTAACCAGGACAAATTAAATNAAACAAACAAAACAAAACAAACCAGGACAAATAAAAGAAAACCTATCTGACCTCCCTGAAGCCTATAAATTTTCCACAACTTGTTATCAGATGGCAAACCCTTCTCAGTAACTCCAGTGTGTATCAAAACTGGCCATTGCAAAGAAGCACAGCCATATTCTGTGAGAAATAGCCCAAATCTCTCTATTAATAATGCATCTCTTCTTAGGTTTTAGCCATTAATCGTTGGCCCATCTGCATACCCTAGAACTCAGCTTTGCCAGCATGTTCCAGACACTGAGCTAAGATTCCTGAATCAAATATTCCCCCTTCCTAATTTATGCCACTCCAACATTTCAACCTGAAATCCCCAGTTCCTCAGAGAAGGAAGGTTTCTTTCCAACAGGCAGCAGCAGAACTGACAGGGAATGTTGATGCTAAGCTCCCATTCTCTGCTATTTTTGAGTAATGTCTGTCATGTCAGGCTGGAGAGATGGATATAACTATTGGACAGGTATGGGCACAGAGATATTTGATACAAGAAACTCATCCAGCTGAGAACATCATGGCACATCAAGTCTCTCCTCCACTGTCTGTTCCAGTTTCCTAAAGAACTCTGGAATTCTGTGCCCGTATCTTTGTTGTCTGCACTTAGGACCTCTCCAAGGCAAAGTCAGGGACCAGAAGAAGACAATGGTTAGCAACTATGATCCTCTAGATCAATGGGAAAAGAAAAAAGGGTCTAATCAAAATGATGGAACAACAGTTCCTAAAGGAACTGCAGACTACTTCTGCATCCCTTTCACTAAAAGTACATGGTTCAATTCTTTTGCATCTGTTATGTGAAATAAAAGTGCAGCTGCTCCTGTAAAAAAAATAAAAAATGTTTCTATAAATACATTACCAACCAAAGAAGGGTTGAGAATCTCCATCCTTTACCAGAAGCAGAGGAAAACATAATGACAAAGAATGAGGAAAAGGCAGAAGTACTTGCAAGGAGGTTGTAGCAAGCTGGGGATGAGTTTCTTCTCCCAGGAAACAAGGGATAGGACAAGAGGAAATGGCTTCAAGTTGCACCAGTGGAGGTTTAGATTGAATATTAGGAAAAATGCCTTCACTGGAAGGGTTGTCAAGCACTGGAAGAGGCTGCCCAGGGCAGCAGTGGAGTCTCCATCCCTGAAGATATTTAGATGTGTAGATGTGGCTTTGCGGAGCATGGTTTAGTGGTGGGCTTGGCAGTTAATGGTTGGAGTAAATTATCTGAAAGGTCTTTTCCAACCCTAATGATTCTGTGATTCTAAAATATGTAAGAGGATACACATTTCACAAAAGTCAAACTGCCTTAAAATCCTAAGAAAATAATATGCTGCACTTCAAACACTCTTTCCCAGAGGAGAGGTTATAAAAACAATAGTTGAAAGATGTATGGTGATTCTGCCTAATGCACTACCAGAAGATGTTCCCATGCTCATCTGATGGGTGCAGGAAAAGAATGGAAAATAACATAGTTGGGTTCAGACCAGGTCAGGTGATCTTTCCAAAGATTGCTCCTGTCTCTTTTCTCAAGAAGGACATACCCAAGAGACTCTGCATGCAAACAGCTACTCAGAAGGGAGCATGATACAATAATAAAAACCAACAAAGACATTTAGAACAGCATTAAAAATTAAAATTCCTTAGTGAAATCCAGTAGCTGCTTGTTATGTATGTGTCCAGCTCACTGCAACACAATGCTTTCCTGAAACTTCAGGAAGATTTTAGGAGGAGGTAAATAAGTGGATGCTCTCCATACACCAGACGCATTAAAAAGGGGTCATTAGGCCTATCACCATGGGCTTGTCTGCAGCACATCAATCATGGGCAAAATCACAGGACATCTGTGACAGAGCTCAACAAATAAATAATTAATAGACATTAACAACGTGCAATGGAAAAGGAGTCATTAATTAATCCAGTCTCGTGTTTTGATGAGCCTACAAACGAGGTTGATAAAAGTAATAGTGCTGAGGTAATGGGCTTTTGAAGAGTACCAAATTTGAATTATTGAGTAATATACTTGGCTGGTTTAAAATAAACATAGTACAGTGTAGATTAATTGGAGACCAGCTGATAGCTTTCCAAATTAAATAGTAAATGGCAATTGTTCACTCAGCAAGCAAACTTTCAACCCCCTATAAATGTTGGCTTAGCAGTTGCTATTTAATGTTTTCATTGCTGACGTGAAAGAAAAGGTTAAACTATTATTTAGTAAGTTTGTGGAACTTTGGAAAGTGGCATGGAATACAGAGGACAATAAAGCAAAACAATCCCAAGAGGAATTCAGTAAACTGCACCCAAACTAACAGTATGAATTTCAGTAAAGTCCTGAATGTAAGATTAAACAGTGGAGAACTTGATTCTCAGGCATGAAAAAGGAGGCCAGAAGCAAACTGGAAAAAGCCTATAAAGTATAGAACGCAAGTGGTGTTACACAGACATCTTCAGCAGCATAATGCATGTACTAGAGATGTAATACCAAGTAGAAGAAGTGAAGAAATTATATAACAACTCAACCTGGCACTGGTGCAAACTGCTGCTGGTATTCAGAGCCCATTCTAGAGGCTGCAGGTACTCAGGAACTAAAAATAATTGAGGGAAAAGACACAAGAATGAACAAAGAATTAGGAAACCTCATTCTGGAGAAAGACATGAGAAGATTTACCTCTTTAATTTTACAAAGAAGAGGCTGAGAGGTTTCTTAATCACAGACTATAAGTATTCAAAGAGAGAACTGAAATTAGCTAACGAAGCTTCTTCAACCTTAAAAGATCTCATGGTGGCCAGTAGGTAGAAGTTAAATCTAGACATCCAGAACAGATATAAATCTGGTTTCTTTGACAATTTTGCAGGGTTGTGGGATACTTACAGTCACTGGGAATCTTCAAACCAATTTTTTTTAAGTTTCACTCCAGTTCAAACAGCAATCAATTTAGGGAGGTCTAATGGCCTCTTGGCCTCAGTAATTTATCAGTTAAGTGACAGGGCTTCAAATGCTTCTGTGGGAGGTTATTTTACAACCTAATAAATGTCATCTTTAGGAAAAGTTTCATGAGATTCTGCATTTTTCTTTCATATGCTACTAATGGACCACACTGAGTAACTGATTCCCTTGTTTTCTGTTCTTATCAAAGCACAGTTAAAATAATGATCTTTCAACAGATAATAACACCTTTTCTAATACTTGTAAAGAATAATCAGAGAATGAATCAAGCAATTAATTCTTAGTTCTTAGTCACCCCTCCCACTCAAAACCCAAACCAATGTTCACTTAAGCACAGGAATATGTGAGGAATGTTTCCTTCAGCCAAGCACCATAGAAGAAGAGGGAAATTCGGCCTAAGATTGCCACAGTTTGAGGCATCTGTACCCAAACCAGAAGACTATGTAGAGAAGACAGAGATTCTTGCAGGGGCTGAAATAAATGTGCTCCTGTGGTTAACACTCACTCCTTCTCTCCATCTTCACTTGTTTTTTGGCTGTGGCTTGCCCCTTTGGTTGCTCATGCTTTAATTTCCTTCATAATCTCAATCCTGCTAGTCAGTGTCTAAGCACTGTGTTTCCTTAAAACCACAAAAAATCATAAACTCCTAGGATTGTTTGGGTTGGAAGAGACCCTAAAGATCCTCTTGTTCCAATTCCCTGTCATGGGCAGGGACATCTTCCACTAGCCCAGGTTGCTCCAAGCCACATCCAACCTGGCCTTGAACACTTCCAGGGCTGGGCCATCCAGAGCTTCTCTGGAGAGCCTGTTCCAGTTCCTCACCACTCTCAAAATAAAGAATTGTTTACCTAATATCTGACCAAAAAAGAAGCAGCACCCAAGGGGGCACCTGGAGTTGAACCAGGGACCTCTTGATCTGCAGTCAAATGCTCTGCCACTGAGCTATACCCCCTGCCTGAGCCACACTGCTCCATAAATGAAACCCATTAGGACATTCCCTGCCCCAGGGAGCTCATGACATGGAAATGAACCAGCCTTGCAGAACTGGTCCAGCACAGACAACCTCACTGCAGTTCCTCCTGAGCCTTGCAGAAGACACACACAGCGGTGTAGGACTTCTGGGGTAGCACAGCAATGTCTTATGAACGAATAAAAACTGAACCTTACA
Source organism: Pycnonotus jocosus (assembly GCA_013400435.1). Classification (NCBI taxonomy): domain Eukaryota; kingdom Metazoa; phylum Chordata; class Aves; order Passeriformes; family Pycnonotidae; genus Pycnonotus; species Pycnonotus jocosus. The sequence goes on along the minus strand of VWYP01020119.1, from coordinate 46,416 downwards.
GCTAGTGCTGGACAGTGCCAGCAAATGAATTGCAAAATGATGGGAAAATTGCTCTGCATTCCCTTTAACTCCCTCCTTGCCCTTCTTTCCAGATATGGAACAGGGTTACCTGTCCATCTCCTTTGCCCACATGTACACAGAAAGGCCAGCTGCATTGCCCGTCCATTTTCTCAGCGAGCACCATGCCCTTCTCCCCTCAATAGGACAGCTGAACACCCACAATCAGAGTACCAGTGACCTGGTGACTCCAGGAACTGAATCTCTGTCTCAAAGCAATGGTGACATTCCCCAAAGGACAGTCCTGAGGTTCAGCTTTCACTGAGTAGGCCTCTGGAAACAGGCTGGAGAACAGTACATTTAGTAAGGAAAGGGAGATCCTACAGGTCTCTATTGCTTCACCAGCCCTCTGTCTGAAATATTGAGTAATATCAAGATGCTTGCTAGAATCAGAATACGTGTTCAAATACCAGGACAGTGAAACAGCATGTCCATGGGGTCAGCCAGGAGGCTCTGGTATGGAGAATCCAATGTAGGCAAAGTTGGACAAATATTAGATAAATAATGAGAGGGAGAGGCTGAACCCTAATGGAAGCTAAGAGAATTTATTTGCTCTAAATGTTGAACCACATGGACTGAGATTTCTGTAGAAAGCATCTACAGACAGGTACATTCCCTGGGACTCTGGGCGAGGTCCCCAGACTGAACTTTTTGGCACCATTTGCTGTGATTTTGATTTATCTAAAGTTTGCCAGATCCAAAGTTATTAGTAATAATGCTTTGGAAAGCATTATCTCTCCCAAGATGAGCACCATCCCACAATGAGCTACCATAGCCAACCCTCCTCCCAAACCATTAATAAGGATCTTGAACAAAAACAGTCTAACATCGTTCCCTTCTATTCCCCTGAGGTATCTTCCACCAAGTCTCAACCTTTATTCATTACTGTGTGTTTCTGGTGCCTCCAGCCTGTTTTCATTCTGCTTTATAATCCTTATCTCCAGTCATTTAAATGAAATTTTCACCTCAGTCCTTGCAAAACAATATATTAATTGCCTCAGTACATGAATAGACACCTTATTTACACAGATTAAATTACCATATTCTTTTCCTCTACTTGGCCTGCTGTTGGATCAAACTAAGTGATTGAGTTTTGTCTGGATTTCCTTCCCACAAATCTATGTGTGTGTCATCCATGTTCCTTTTCAATGGTGAAGTCAACATGTGTAGAGGGGCTGCATACCTCCTACATGCCACTAAAGAAATCAAACTAATAACTAAAGTGTGCTCTGAGTCACACAGAAAATTCAACAAACTCTTCTTCACCAGGGATGAGGTTTGCTTTAACTGCTTAAAGATTTACTTTGTTTAGTCTTTTCTCCAGTAGTCCATGACAACAAAATTCACCCCTTCCTTTTTCCATCATTTACATTCCATTTTGGCAACTCTCTTGAGGGTTAGATAATATAAATATGGTTCCACGTGAATGTATGGCCCACCAAATTCTTCTTCCTTCCTTATTTAGCCTCCTTCACTAGACATGGAAGCCAGATTTATTGGATAGTTACTAACTCTTTTAATGCTCGTTTGTAAAGATCAATACAACATATTTTCCTCTCCTCTAGTTCTCATTTGATTCTTCTGGTTTTCAGGAGCCAGCTCCTTGACTAATTGCATGACAAACCTAGCAGATTTGGTTTTCCTAGTTTCATTTCTAGGATTTTCCTGTTTCCCATACCCCTAAAAATTCACCCCATTCCTGATGTATTAATATTAGTGTCAGGAGATAGCACAGAGATACGGTAAATCCAGCAGTACTGACTTCAAGTTCTCATTCTGTGGAGCCTCCTAATGCTGTTAGACAGTTTGAGGTCTAAAATGGGATGAAAGGAGACAAGGCGAGGTAAATATGTCACTTCCACTCACGGTGCTCCATGGATGTTTCCCAACTTGGTTAAAGTCAGCTAAGCCACAGGAAGCTCAGTAAGGTATATTGGCATGTGAAAAAGTTCCTGTCTGTGGTGCCTACAAACACCCTTTGCACAGATCAGAACTCCTTTTCCACCATGGATATGGGGTCACTCCAGTACAAGAACAGGATTTTGGATCAGCTTCATGTCTGAATAGTCAACTTCTTGTGATTTAAAGGTGGAGGGAGGGAATCATGGTCATGAAGAAAGAACTCTTTATTTCTTTGTGTCATTCCAGTAAACACAAATACAAATTTCCATCACCAGTCGAGAAATAGCTGTTTCAACAGAGTTCTGGAAGTTTGGAGACATACACACCCCAAAAAACAAACATCTGAGTAGCAAAATTATGTAAATTGGAGAAAATGAAGTGTCCTCTATATGGGCCCTACCCTTTCAAAGCACAAACATTTCCAAAAACTAATGCAGAGAGAAGCTTGTTCCAGCTGCTGTGTGACTCACACTGGCATAAGTCACTGGCCAGGGCAGTGCTGGAACAGCACAGAGGGGAGAAAATAAAGGCCAAATACTGCCATGGTTCAGAAGATGTGAAACTTTAAAGTAACTGAGCATCAGACTATTGAACATCCCTGGCTCCCTACTTTGTACCAGCAGTTCCAACATTCTGCTGCACATAGAGGCCAGTGAAGCACAAGGAGCAGCCTACATCAAATACAACAGCCACAACTGTATCTGTCATATCTGAAAACCTCATCACTTACTCAGGTTCTGAAAAGAGAAGTGAACAAAGCTGAAGACACAGTGAAGACCTTCAAAATGGCCAGTTCTTTAGGGAGCTTCAGGCCTGGACTGTGGGTCCTATGGAGGGACCTCAGAGAGACACAGCTGTGGAGTCCAGCAATGATTGTTTGATGAAAAGAGAAAAGCAAGACAAAAAATATCAAAATGGACTAAATAAGTCTCTTGGTATCAGCATCTGTGACTTGCTTGATATCAGCATTGTGACACTGCATTACTTCTTTCTGTTGTCTTGCCTGAGACCTATTGAAATGGGAAGCAGCACATCTCAGACAATTTGTTGAAGTCACTCCAAGTCTCTGAGTGATGTTAATGATCAGTGACCAAGAGCTGAGTGCAGTGAAGTGAATGGCAGATGAATGGCAGATAGCAGCATCCACCTTCGTGCAGAACTTTTATCTGAGCACTTCCATGGATTCTGAATATACCTCATTATATCCTTCTCTTTACCTTATTTACCTACATCACTCTTCTGCAAAGTATCCTCATATTTCATTTTTAAAATGCAGAGATGAAGAAAAGAGGGAATAACTGACCTGTCTAAGGTCACCCAGGTCTGTCCAGGCTTCCTGGACAGGTTCAGACAGAGACCTCACTTGCACTTTTGGAACTGCAGACAAATCTTATAGGTGGTTGGTCTTTAGGGATGTGCTCAGAGCTCTGCTGCTCCTCCCCTCATGACAGTGGACACTGCAAAACCTGTCATGAGCTGGCAGAACAGTTAAGGGCATAAGTACCAGTGTCAGACCTTGTGAAGGTGCTCCAGATTTGGTGCATGGGCTCTAGGAGCTGCCAAATTTAAAGAGACTCGAGAAGATTTTTGCAGAAGTATTCACAGAGACAGCCTGTCTCCACATGTCTATCAGTAATGCTCAAGTGTCAACACTTCCAGGCTTGGATCTGAAGATGCCCTCACCTGCTATAGGTTTGCTAATGGCCATTATCTGGTTCATAAATGGGGAAAGTCAGGCACAGAACAATAAAACAATTCTTCTGCAGTAACTCAGATCAGAGCTGAAATATTAAAAAAAAAAATAGAAATCCTGGCTCAAGTATCCTGTATTATCCACAAAGTGATTGAACTGCTCCTCTCAGAGTTTTCTCTTTCATTCCTTTTCCATCAGTCTCACTTCTCTCCCATTGCCAACCATGTCTCTCATTGCCATTTTCCTTCCTGTAGTCTTTGCCACCATTCTCATCCCAGTAATGGTCCAATCCTCCCAGTTCTGCTGCTTTGCTGCAGGTCTTTCCAAATGCCATTGCATGGGGCCATCTCCCTGGGACCAGAGTCACTTTTCTGGAGAACTCGCAGCTGTTGGTGGCTGGAAAGCAGCCAGAGGGCCCCCCACTCCCCAGCTATGCTGCAGGAGGATGCTGAGTGATGGTGTCAGCAAAGAGCAGTAAGAGGCCTTGGCTGCCTGTTCAATACCTGAAAGCAGCCCCTGCTTGCTGGAAAACAGATCTGAAGCAGGAAGGTTGCTCCCCCCGGCCTCAATCAAATGATATTTCATCCAGTGTGAAGGAGATGTTGACAGAAGGGTCTGTGTCATCACAGATGAGAGACTTTTGGCTGGTAAGAGATGTGCCTCCCCCAGTCACCTCCACTCCAGCAGGAGGTAGGACACTGTCAGGGGCTCCTGCTTGCCCACAGCCAGAGGTGAATGCACAGTGTTCCAGTCTGCTCATAAAAAGTGCTGTCAGGGTGGGCAGAGGGAGGGCACAGGCAGGACAGCCAGGTCCCCTGTGTTATGTGTAAGGAATCAGGGTTAGAATTGGCTTTAGTTAGGCCATTGCTGCTTTGATTTGAGAACACAGGGGTTTAAAAGTGTACAGGTTTTATGTTAAGTTGTTTTTGAACTCAGGAGGAAGAGTTGGATTTGCTATTTGTGAGCGTCTCACTGATCTGCTCCTTGGATCTATTAATCCATAGTGTCCTCCTCCAGTGCCTCTCCTCTGGGATATACTCCATTAGTTCAACCCAACTACACACAATTTGCTCTCAGGACACACAATAGCCAAATAAAGGGACTAGCATGGCAGGCAGCCACGGGAAAGGGGTTTGAGCAGAGCACAGGTACTCTCCAGGCCTGCCTTCCCAAGCAGCGTGTCTCCAAGTGATGAAATGCAACGCTATCAAATATCATGACAGAAAGCACAAATATATAAAACATGAGGGTGCCTCTTTAAAATAAATGTTGCTCCATGATCTTTTTCCCAGGAGAAGGAAGTTTCCAGAGTGCTGGCTCTCTGCGTGTGGTATCACATATTGCATGGTCTGTTCCCTATAAGCTCTCGACATATGCTATGAATCTGCCTCTGCACTACAAGTATTCTAAATCAGATGCTTATGCCTTCTTCTGATCTTTTGCAGTCACACGTACATACATTGGATTTTGCCACAGGCTATCCATCATTCCTCCCTTTCCAGCATCTGAAACACATGACTCGCAATTTGGTTTTATGTGTGTTTTACTGCAGTTTCCATATAATCACACAGGAAACTTTAATTCTCACCTTATGAGCCTAAGTCTGCAGTTCTAATCCTTGTCTCTCAAAAGTGTCTTGACTGAATGTTTGATTACTGACAGTCAGTATTTCCCAGAAATGAAGGAAAAATCAAATTCAATTGCAAATCAAAACCTAACCTCTCGCAATCAGTTGCTTACCTGCATCATTTTTCACCTTCTACACCAAAGTAACATTTAAAGCCCCTAGGCATTGCCACCCTCTGCCTCTGAGTCTGCTCATTTCAGCTGTGTTCTAAGCACAGTGGTGCTGCATGAGGTGAACATTTTCCATCACCACAGGACAAACAGCTCTGCTAAGGCATCCATCACCCTCTAATGACCCAGAGTTCCTGCAGGCATCAAGGGGAAGCTGCCTCATCCACTGTGGACCTGTCATGTCTCAAGACTGTGACTTGCCTCTCTCATTCCTCCCTCTCCTCCCCTTCTACTCATTCACCAAGAATTCACCATGCCCAGCCCCTTCCCCATCCCAGACTGGAAGTGGCAGGCACAGCTGGTTGGCATCATCCACCTTCCAAGTGCCTCTTTTAAAGGCCATAAAAAGGAAAAGGGGCTGTAGGTCACCCCAGCCCCCAGCTTACCCCAACCCCTTACCAGCTGCACAAGCCTCAAGGACTGACATCATTTGGCACAGCACTCACCAGAACAGTGCTGTCTGTACACATGCATGTACAATGCCTCACCAAGGGACCCTGATCCCAGAAGGGCTCACCCACCACCCTCTGACATCATGCTCTGTGTGCCTCATCCCCTGCAATGACACATCTCTGTTTACAGTCAGGGAATGGCAACTTCCAGGAGGGCATATCCCAGGCAGAGGGAGATTTCTAGCACAAATATGTTCTTGTGGGTTGGGTGAAAGAAGATGAAGGATTTTGTAGCTCTCTGGAAAGGGGCTAACTGGGAAGGACTGACAGAGAAGTGATCTGGTAAGATACCTGCCCTGTGCATGAAGCAGATGGCACAGACGCATCAGAGAAGCCCTAAAAACAACCAGTTAAGCTTTAGTCACAAGCCCTTTCATCTGCTTCAAATATAGGCTCTACCACCTTCCAGCTGGGGCTGGAAAACATCAGGTCTGCTCTGCCTGCAGGGCTTTGTGAGTTTGTATGTTCTGAACTCCTGCCAGGAGTAACTTTGGTGCTGGAGGGATCAATGTTGGGCCCTGTGCAACACATCCATAATGGAGTGACTTATGCATGGAGGAGGGAAGCTGGGGAAATTCCCTCCCACTATAAACTGTTTCTTGGCTCTTTGCATTAGTTGTCAGCCCTTGGGAATATATTTTCCTCTATTCTACTTTTCTGTGGTCTGCATTATCATTTGCTAAATATTAGCATGTGCTATTTATCACAAGGTCCACAACCCTTGTCCACTCCAGGGAGTTTGCAACTAAGTCACAGCAATAAATTTTCTGACATTCTATGGGCTTTACAGTGCTAAGAGGCACACAGCTGAAATCATTATCTCAGAGCCTTCAGCCCCTAATCTCACAGTGAAACACTCATCACCAAAGGCAGGCAGGATGCACACAAACACAGGTTGTTTATACTCACAGCAGATTCAGACTCGGGCTCCAAGTCTGCTTACTAATAATGATGATTACTGCAGTTCCTTTGGTTTTATGACGTGTTTGAAGGGCTCAGGGAAACCACATTATCTGCAACTCTCTTTCAATAGCATGTTTGGTTCACAGGATCTGCTGGGTTAGCAAAGGAAAGGGTGTGTTTGTGGACTGGGAATCTGTTATAATAATATCATGGTGACCAAAATGAGCACCATAGTCTACAATTACTGCTATCCTTCTATATTTATTGCAGAACAGAGTCACACAAGACCTGACTCAAAACCTGTTGGTTCCTCTGAAAGTATTTTGCAGCAAGTCCTAGAAGCCACTTGGGCAAAACATCATCTCTTACTGACTTTTTCTGCCCATTGTGTTTAGGGAGTTTGGACTTTGTCCCTGCAATAGCAGTTATCTAAGAAGGGATTCAAACTTTGAATAGAAAATTTACTTCAATATCTCCATATTTCTGATCCCAAAGCCCCTTTCAGAGTCATTCTTGGTTAATGATACGAAATGTTCCAGCTTCTCTTGGCAATAGGATCTGATCCCAAGAACCTTCAAAGCAAACCAGAGTTCAGACTGAACTGGTAATATTTAATAAAGATTTGGAGGGGTAATTAAGGAAATAAATTAAATGCTACTAGAATGTACATGTCCAAAGGAAACACTGGTCTGAGGAGTCTGTATTTTTCAAAGTTATCAAATTAGTGCAGTTTGGTTTCCAATGCCAATCTAAATTATGATGGATGTTGTCCAATCTCTTTTCTTTCCAAATAGGCTGAGAAATCACGGACAAGGTCATTAGTGTGAGAGAAGAGACATTCTCCTTCTCTGAATGTCCCAGACAGAGGTGCACAGAACAGCTGCTCCTTTTTTAGAGAGGGAGAACAGCAAAAGGAGAAGAGGAAACCTGAGCAGCCAAGTGGCCATGTCCTGTGGACAGAAGGAACAACTGGCATTAGCTGGTTTTGCTTTGCCAATCTTATGGCAACAAACATGAGAGAAAGGACTGGACAAAAATATTTGAGAACAGCCTAAGAACAAAAAATGGGGCAGCTTTCCCTGCAGTGGCAGGGCACAGCCCTCACCTCTATTCCTCTCTTGCTCTCTCACTACGATGGGAGCCAAGTTCAGGGCTCACTGGCCATTCCCTGGCTAATGCCAGACTCTCCAACTCACAGGGCCAGACAGCCTCAATACTTCCCCCATTTTTTTTTGCAGCCCCATAGCCCTTTCTGACAGTAAAGCTGGGTTGATCTGGAGCAGGGATGTTTTTTAGCATGCCAGGCTCATGAATACCATAGCCTGTTATCCCAGAAAGACTGAAGAATAAACAAAGAGGGACTGGAACAATAATGATTAATAAAATTCCTTGATCTGAACTTCAAATTCAGGATATATCTATATTAATAAACTAAAGGGCTCAAGCATTGGCTTGGAATTGTACACAGATTGTAACTTATAAAATTTCCAGAGGTATTTTGGTCTGTTCTCCACTCTGGCGTGGCTCAGGGCACAGCACAGCTAGGGAGTTTTCACTGCAGCTGGTTTGGGTACAGAGATTTCCTCTATTCAGATGTGAACCATGCCTTGCCATTTGCCCCTAGGGCCAGGGAACATTTTTATTGTACAAGTGTAGCCCATGGGGACTCTCCCCAAACACAGTTAAATCTCCAGTCTGGCTGCCCAGTATAAGGGATGCCTGGCAGGTCATAGCTGCCTCTTGATGTATTCAGACTCATTCCCTGCCCCCTCTGATGCTTGGAAGACACCAAATGCACAGAAGGAGCTGCAGGTTGGGGGGACTCACCCTGGCACAGGTATTCCTACCAGTAGGCACTGAACCAACACCAGTAACTCCCAGGACACCTCCATGGGGCAGGGACAGTGCAGTGGCCAAGCATGGCATGCTGCAAGACTGGCTGATGGGTTTGGAGCCAGCTGGAAAAGGCTCTAATGAGGCTGTGTCGGCTTTTGCCAAGATCAGGGCTGGGTAGCTCCTGGTAGAGCCTCACAAACCACAGGACCTGGCTGGAAGCTGTGTGCACTAAATGCTCTGCTTAGAATGGGGAGTTTCCCTGTGTTTCTGGAGGTGTTCACTCCACTGGAGGGTCCTGGTCCCTTCCACAGGTGACACAGACTGTCCAAGCAAGCAGCTCCTTGCAGGCTGGGATGCAGCATGTCCTTCAAACCAGGCAGAACCTCCCTGTGGAGCTGGGCACACAGGATGGCTGGCAGTCAGGAAATGGAGGGTTGTGGAGGTGCTCATGGATCTGCTGGTGTCACCCCAGCTGCTTCTATGTGGACAAACAGCACACAGAGCTGGTGAAACTGGATCTACAGGAGCATTCTGTCTGATACAGTACATAAACACCACCAGGAGCTTTGACTGTGGGGCAAGCTGTTATTCTTGTGTTGGTTCAAGGCATTTCTGGTTGAGAATTGTCATGTTTTCAATGTTACAAACTCTAGCCCTAACAGCAAACCCCTGCTTCTGAGTTGGGTAAGCTTCCACTGAAACAAAAGATTGGGAAAGGTTTTCTTTTTTCACTAACTGGGAAAAGGAAATGCACTCCAAAAGAACATGGATTCCTTTGATGTCTCAAAATAGAGAAGAGAATCTTTGCTTTTCTGTGCTGTAAGAAGGACATCATTGCCATGTCCATTTTTGGGATCCACTGTTTTCAAAGATGGGTAAAAACAAGAAATAAATAGCAACACGCCTCTCTCCTGCATTCTTGTGTCCTCCACAGGAACAGCTGCCAGAGCAAGGAAAGTATCTAAAGACCACTGCATCCCCCAGACAAAGCTAAACCCTTCCCAAGGTTTCATCTTTGCACAAGAAGCTGGGAAGTCAACCTGTAACTGTGCACATGGGCATTCCGTGTGTGAGAGCCCATTATTGTCAGCACTGATCCAAGAATAATTCAGCTGGTCAAATACCCAGGATCCAGTTAAATATGACTGTTGAGTGCTTTTGAAAGGCCCTAGGCTGAAATATCAAAGGCAGATTGTGCAAATATTGGGCAGGATCTAGAAATAAACCAAATTGTCTAAAATACCACTTTATGTGTGTGTATGGGCTACTGAGCCCTACATATCTAGTCAGTACAAAAACAAATTTCCTTGGCTGCAGCAAGAGCTGCGAAACTTCTGGACAGTTACATTCAGAATCAGAATCAAAACCTGAATCCTATCCTGCAAAACAGGATTCAAACCCACTGAAGGCTAAGAACTCTTCAGAAGAAATGTTATTTACACAAAGCAGATATTATTTAACTATGTACCAATTTTCTACTTTCCTGTTAATAAGACATGAAACTGTCAAAGACTAATATGTTTTTAAAAAAGAAATTATTTGAAGCAATTTAGTAAAATGGTAATCAACAATGTGCTTGAAGTTAATTTAGACATCATGAGGTTTGAGGAAAGTAATGGGAAATAATTATTGAAAATAGATAATTTTCTAGAAAACATATTCAAGATAAGAACGATCTGGCCTAACTTCAGATGTCAACAGTGCAGGTATTCACATCTGGTCCAGTCACCACGGGTTCCTTCAAAAATGAAAGAGAGAAACAAGCACTTGTAAGTGGTACCTGAGATACCTACTTGAAAATGAGATGAACTGCAACCTAGAAATGCCTTTTTCTTTTCATACACTGACTACAAAGGGAGGCCAAGGTACCTAGCCCATATGTAGCTGATTACACCGTAGACAGCTACATCTGGTCAGCATTAGAGCATGTTTAATAACACATCTATTTGCAAATGCATTCCTATTCAGATCAATATGTCTGTGCACTCAGTACTCCAGCCTTCTATGTATACTCCAGGTTGCTAGTCCAAATCTTTGGTCTTGAACTTCAAAGCGGGTTGGACCCAGCTACACTGAGACCTACAACTTGCTAAGTAATGTCCCTCAGGAAAACTCTCCAAGCCAGAATGAGAGCCCTCAGACACAGAGACACAGAAATCCCTTCAGGAAGTCTGCAGAGGTGCACTTACAGAGAAACAGAGGGATCATTACAAGTCCCTCTACACAGGAAAATATTTTTACCATAACCAAAATGTCAGTGCTAATGGTTAAATCTATTTCCTTGAAAAAATCTGCCCAAGACTGCAGGAAACACATTTATGAAGAGCAGTCATGCCAGAAAGTAAAGCAGTTTGTATGATCCTGGGTTCAAGAGCCCTACGTATGTAAAGAGCTGGTGAACCTTTTCACAGCCTGGGACAGGTAAATCATTTTTTGCACCAGTCTGGCTTCAGAGTCCAAAAGCCTGGCTCAGCCATGAGTGTGTCAGCATCCTGGGTGTGGGGTGCAGTCTCTTGGCCAGCTGCAATAGGAGGGTAAGTGAGCCAGCCAGCCAGCTCCATAAAGCAGCAGCTCACACTGTTATTAGAGGCCTGCCTCTCCATCTGGAAATTAAATGCAAACATATGCATAGGCCTAAGTGTTGCTTAAGAGAAAATCACTACTCTGACAATGCTGAATGGGAACAGGAAGGAAAGAAAAACAGAAAGTACAAACCAGTATCTGTGCCTTCCCCATTTAATTTTCTGTACTGTCAGAGGTACCCTCATATCTAATTCAATACAACTTAAAGGACAAAGAATTATGAGGTGACGAAGGAAAGAAAATCCACTTGTTTGTTAGTACTGTAACAAGCTAAGAAATATCTGACAGAAAATTTACATTACATGTGTTCCAACTCCAATTTACTAGGTGGTTCAGTCTTCCCAAAAGAGAGCCACAACATTGCACCAACATCCTATACTTTATTCTTCATTGATACCCAAGGCATCTGCAGAAGGTTTTGATCATCTTTAATAGCACAGAGGAGAAAATTTGCCTTTCCTCCCTGTGGGAATCAGATACAGCTTTCACACAGCAGAAGTCAGACCCTTTGATCAATATGCAGCATGCTAAAAAACGTGTGTTAGTATGTAATCCTCAGCTATATCCCCAGGGATTTGATTTTTTTTTTCACTAGGAAAAATGTAGAGAGGAAGAGAATTTAATATTAGTTATTTTTCATAATAATAAAAATTATAACAATAAGAAACAACAACAAAGAAAAGAAATATAAATGTGAGACTGTCATTGAATTCATGTCTGAGTGAATTATCGTGACAGCAATGCACATGTCAGGCAAGAGCTTAACACCTGATCATTCTGCAGCTTCATGTCAATAAAGTTCAACAGCAACTGTAGGCACTGAAAGCAGAGACTCCTCACATCTGTGTGATCATGTCTGCACTGGATGCACAAACCAAAACCCCAGGGAGGTGGGGTGGCTGCTGCTCTCTGCTGCCAGATGCTGAGCAAACAGCCCCAGGGTCTAACCACACCAGGCAGGAGGAAGCACAGTGACTGCCCAAAGAGCTGATGATTGATCAGGGTTAAGCAGAAAAACCTCTTGCCCCTAGGCCAGTGCCCCTCCAGAGATGTAGAAGGCAGTTGGCCTTTTGTAAGTTATTATTTTCTTCCTAATTTTTCATAGACTGTTTTTTAAAAAGGCATTTTGTGTATGTTCCAAGACACATTCTTTTCTTCTAAAGAAAGTACTTTGAGAATTTCATCAAAGCTTGAAGCAAACACATATGATCCAAGGACTAAACAGTGCAATCCCCGTTTACAGGTTGGTCCTTGACATGTGCTCCCTGGGTCCCTGAAAGCTCTGAGCACATCCAAGTTGGGGCAACTTTTGACCCAAAACATATTTGTTGGACTCCAGATGAAGCTGCATACCAGTTTTCTGTCTCTCCCTGAGGCTTTGGCTTGAACCAAAATGGAGTGACACCCATTAACAGAGACCTCCAAAACTCTACCCTCCCTCCCTCGCTCCTTTCCCTCGAGGCACCGACACCAAGGTCCATCTGCTGGGATTAACCAGCCTCCAGAGTCTTTGCAAAGGCAGCTGTGTGATGGCTTTCAAAGATAAGAGATGGCCCAGGGTGGGCTCCTGGGTTAGGAATTTAGTTAAATATCTTTGGAAGGGATCTGGTAGGATTTGCTTCTTTGTTTATATTACGCAGTATCAGTCATCCTTAAGACCCCAGGCCTGTGTGTCAGTAAAGATGGAAACACAACCAGCCAGAAAAGGATCCTGGTATTCTTCCCCATGATCCTGTTCTCCTCATACAGAAATGCTTCCCTGCTCTGACATTCAGAAATTCCTACATTTTTTGGTTCAGTTCACCTAAATGAGGGATAATAAGTGAAATACTGAGCAGCAGGATACTTGGGACTGAAACTCCAGAGAGAAAGTCAGCTTTTCTTCCTGGGTAATGCTGCTGCTGCTGCCTGATGCTGAAGTAACAGTCATGGCTAATATATGGCAAAGAGATTGTAAGTCTCTGCTGGCCCTCAGGGGCAAAATAATCATAAGCTTGCTCAGTGTTTGTTAAAAGATACAGGTAATTGTGGAAAGGAGCAACAAAGACAATTGAGTGGCTGAGCAGATTGATTTATGAGGAAAGATTAAAGGAGCTGAACATGAATGGCTTAGCTAAACAGTGACTAAAACAGGACATGAAAAGTAGCCACTGTCAACAGTATTTGAAGTGTCTGTCTGAAGGGGCATTAACTGTTTGGGTGTGGATATTTTTAACAAATGGAGGTGTTAAAAAGGAGGTCGGAAATATAAATGCCAGATGAATGTTAAGGAAAGTTTCCTGAAGAACAAGGCCATGGCAATCTCCTCCCCACTGTAAGGTGGGTGCCCCCCAAAGGTCATCAGTGCTGAGCAGACATGACCTAAGGAACTTCTGGGAACTTAAATGCCTCTCTGGCATCCCCATCTCTAAGCACCAGGGCACAGACAACCAGACAGCATGAAAATAAAAGCCCATTGCAAAACTTCCATACAAACACAAGACAAAATACCCATGCCTTGGTCCTCACAGATCGAGCAGAAGTGCAAGAATATGTCCAAAGTGAGGAGAAAGAGTGATTTCCTGGAATTCTCTTATAGTACTGAAGGATGATGTAGGGCTGGGTTTGTCCACAGGAAGCAAGAAGACACATAAATGTCAGCCTCTACACTCTGCCATTATTTGGCCTCTCCCAAACAAGAATTTGAACTGGAACAAGGGAAATTATTTTTACTAACACTAAAGAGACCCGGGTTGGTCATCATTCAGCTGTTATAAATCTCCTAATTCATATAAGGCACAACAGCCTCCTTCCTGCTTAGCCCACACCAGACCAGTGGTTTGACCACGGAGAGCCACACCTTTGATTTGAAACAGCAGTAAATTAGAAATTAACTTGCCATATCCTACTGCTTTCTTTTCATTTCATATAATCAAAGATTGGGCAGGAAACACTGCAGGGTGAGAATTCCATCTGGGGAGCAAAGCATGTACCTACTCCTCTAACAATGAGTATACATTGCACAGAATGCACATTGATAAGAGAGTTGATAGTTCTTCCTTCAGCTGCCAGGACACAAATCCCTGTGTAAATGTTGTCTCCACACCCAAAATGAGACCAACACTTTCTCCCAAAGTTTGGCTGGCCCTGCCTTTGTAACATCACTCATAGCAGGAAACGCTTCTTAGCAAGTGAATGCATTGCACAACAATCCGTGCTGATGCCTGTAGGTGTGGTAACATTTGTTAGTGCACTTCCCAGCAATTAAATTACACATTTGATCATAGAATCATTTAGGTTGGAAAAGGCTCTAAGATCGAGTTCAACCGTTAACCCAGACAAGTTCAGCAGTAAACCACATCCCTAAAATGTACCCCTGCCCATGTAGCTCTCATCAATGGGCTGTAGACACCCCTGAGTGCCTATTATATTGATTTTCTATTACAGCAACAGCTCACAAACCTCAGTTTTGTACCAAGACACCACGACAGAGGTTGCATATATTTGCATCTTTGGTAACTTTCAAAATATTGCTATTTTTTTTTTTTCTTCTCTCTGCCCTGGTTTCCTAATGCTCTTTTCATGGTCAGGAACAGATTTTCCAAATTTTCATTTTCCAGATCCCAGAGGATTTCCTATTTGTTTCACATTAAAGTGGAGATAGTGCAGTAAAAACCAGCAGGGCAGTGGTGGGTGCACAGCAGACAAATGTGCATGGGCTGGCACAAGGGCACCAGCCGTGAATCCTTCTATAAAGGGTGCAAGGAAATGTCATTGTCTTGATACGTTTTAAAAAGGGGAAGACAAATATATATCAATGCAAATATATCTTAATTGGTCAAAACGCTCCCTTTAAATTTAATCTAATGAGTGTTTCACTGAGCTGTCAGCAACCTCCAGTACCCTCCAGGCACTAGTGAGTGAGCATGAAGGTGTCAGTGCTTCTGGCATTAACCTCAATTAGGAGGAGTTAGGGTGATCACTGAATCAAGGGTCAGCCATTCATCGCTGAGACATTCCTCGGCTGCAGCCTGCAGTCTCCTGCTTGAAAAGGGCTGCCTGACAGGCTGCCAACTCCTCACCAGTAAAGAACTCTCATAGCTGCCAACATTACTGTTAATTACTATACCTGAAATCTGCACAGGTCCTAACAGGCATGGAGACACAACACTAACCCTGTTTAGGAGGCTATTCAATGAGATTCTCAGGTTAAAAAAAAAATTTAAAAACTATGGTATTAAAATTATAAATATCTACCACTTACTCATGGTCAGAATTTTTAAAGCATCATTAAAGGCATCGCTATGACAAAGAACAGAAAGTCTGTACAGCAGGGTTAAGCTTACAGGAAAAAAAAATTGCCATAGTAATAACCCATGTAATTTTAATTCTGCTCCAGTTCTCACTCTCCAGAGTTCCTGGAAGTTTTCCTTTAGACATATGACATTCAGATGTCACATTGCAGAATCGTTCTCAGGCAGATCTGCTTTTCTGGGATGAAGTCATGGATGGATCATGAGTGATTTTGAAACTGTACCCCTCTTCTTGAAGCATGGAGGTCTCAGGACAGCCGGGCAGAACCCTCTGGACCCACCTCAGGCCTGAAATCCACTCTCCAGACAGCAGATTGCTGTTCAACCTCAAGCTTGTCATATTTATGACAAAGGAAATCATTCAAAGAGAAAATCTATTTAGTAACCTCCAAGTTGTATCAGACACCATAAAATCTTGGTTCCAATACAATTTAGCATTACAGTTATTACAGTAGAAACTACGGGTCCATTATAAAACATTTCTAAAATTTATAAATTTATAAGGTCTATGAATAATACCAGAATGAAAAGCAAAAGTCCCACCTGCCTCCTTCCTATCACCACTCCACTACAACAGACTGACCACACTTTCCTGCAGTGACTTTTAGGCCATGGTCCTTACTGAACAAAACACAAAACAAAACAAAATAAAGCAAAACAAAACAGAACAAAGTATAGAGATAAAATGATTAAAGGTCTCAAGTGCACACACCTTCTGAACAGTGGAGGCCAGGGGCTGCAGAGTACTTTAGCTAATTCTTTATGGGATGCTTTCCATAGCAGAAACTCCCCCAGAGTTGAAGGACCACAGCAGCAGGCTTGAAAACCTTGCCTAATTGTAAGGTAGCAGTTGTCTTACAGCTCATTCTGCTTAGGATCATCATAAAAAGTGTCCTTTGAACTCCCTCTCTGCTTCTTCCAGCCCCATCTTCTTTCCTCCCTATCCCCAAGGCAATGATTTTTATCTCCAAGCCTCCATTTCTCCTCTGCAGTAATCAAAGGGGTTTCAAGCCTTTCCCTTGAGGTGACAGCATTACCTGTTCCTCCTCCATCTGAGATGCAGAGCTCTGCTTCCTCAGAATATTTATTTACCCTAATCTGTATCAGACACAGGCTCATTCTGCCCTGGTAATGAAGAGTTGCTGTGTCTGGGCCAGCCAGGCCAGGCGTGCTTGGACTCTCCTGGCTTGATTCACACCAAGCTACAGCGAGCTGTACAGTAAGCAAAGGCAAACAGGAGCAGCACAATGACAGCTTTCAACTACCTGAGTTACCAACCTTCATCTTAAAACTAATGAGGCTGTTTGTGTCACGTTTCACATCTCAGTGTAGTCACTAATGTTAAACACAAACAGCTCTTTGTCCCTGTAGCATGTTCCTCCTTGGTGCAGCATGGCAGAGCTGCTATAGGCTGCTGTGAGCAGGTACCTCCTAGCCCATTAGTAAAGGATGTGCCTCACTCACTTCTGCACTGGCCAGCAAAAGAGATGGCATCTTGCCTTTACCCTCAAGTAATCCATGAACTCCTATAGATCCATGCCATGAATCCAAATTATTGGTTCTCTCTGAGATGCAGGAAACTGCATCCACAAAACCTGTTAAGTCATCATCAGAGGTGATAAAACCACAGCCTCAGAAGTCAAAAAATGTCAGCCTTGAGCTATCTGGTCACCCATCGTGGTGGGTTTTAGTTACACTGCCACAGCTTTTTTTAACAGGTTCTGCTGAAGTATGACTAATTCTGAATGTGAGGTCTAAGTTTCTGAAAGGAAAACAAGCTCCTTGCTTTTCCTTCACCTGATGGACACATGCAGAAGTCTGGAAGGAGGTTCAACAAGTCCATTTGCTTGCAGAAACTGGTAACAGATGTTACATCATCAGTGAAAATCTACCCTGTCCCCTCTTCCATGCCACTAGATGCAGTCCTTGACAGTTCAGAACAAATCTGACCTTGAGAACAAAAGTCTAAAAGAACAACGGGCCAGTCAAAGAAGTCAGCAAATATATTGATCCCATCCTAGCTCCTGGAAACATTTAGGGAATTAATAAAGATTAAATGCAGAAAATGGACCTCAATCCCATGCAAAATTAACAGGAAAACTCCTCTCCAAACCCAGGTGCAGAGAGTAATATAACCTGGAGCTGAGGTGCAAGACACCAAGCTGCTATTTGAGAACTTTTTCAGCATTAACACTCATGGCTAGAGGTAATTTCCCAAGAACTTAAACATTATGTTCCTCTCTTGTTTGGACAAATCTTTAAGAGTTGGAGATCTGTCAAACAGCGGGAGTGGAAACCAGTAAATATAAGGAGAACACACTGGCATTATCATTATGTAGAAATTATAATTGTGACCAAAATAAACATTTGCATAAGAACATGGTGGTTGAAAGCATCTAACCAGATCATAGAACCATGGAATCACAGAATGGTTTGGGTAGGAAGGGACCTTAAAGTTCATCCAGTTCCAAGCCATCCTCACCATGGGCAGGGACATATTCCACCAGAGCAGCTGAAAGCCTCATCCAGCCTGGCTTTGAACACTTCCAGGGATGGGTGGTTGTAGATGCAAATATCTGCATTGTAGAGGCTCTACATGTAGATAACCATAACTCAGCTAAGCATCAGGAGGCCCCTTTACAGTCAGTACAGGAGAATTCAAATATGCTGTTCATCTCTTTCAGGCACTTACTTTAGGATGAGATGATTTGTGCCTCAAAAGCAGCTGCTTCTCCACATTACCTGTAAAAGGAATTTTTCTCAGATGGGAATGTCTGCACTATAAATCTCTATGGCTTATATGTCTACACTTGGTCAGATGAATCCCACTTCATGAATTTTTCAATATTTGTAGTGCTTACATGAGGACTGAATTGCTTTTTAAAAAATACTCTATAGTTTGAAGAGAAGCATAAACTTGATACAAAAATTACTAGACAAACTTCTATTAACTTAGGAAAATAAGAGAAAGGATTTGAATAGATATCCTAAACTATCTCTCAACTCAGTGTCTTGACAATGAAAGTAGCCACATGG
This sequence comes from Pycnonotus jocosus, assembly GCA_013400435.1. Taxonomy (NCBI): domain Eukaryota; kingdom Metazoa; phylum Chordata; class Aves; order Passeriformes; family Pycnonotidae; genus Pycnonotus; species Pycnonotus jocosus. Next base: position 27,865 of record VWYP01020119.1, on the reverse strand, counting down.
AATTACATCAATACCATTATTCTGTCCTTTACTAATTTGGTACGTCAAACCCACGTAGACATGAATTTCAAATCTACATGTCTGTGAGTTCTGTCTCACAGCATTATACAAGAAGCCCAGTTAAACAAACATTATCAGACATTATTATCCATTCAGTGGAACATCCCTAGAGCTAGATTAGCTAAAATGTTTATTTGTTTGTAAACAGAAATTTTATTTCAGCTTTTGAAAAAAGAAAGTCTGCATTACACATTCTTTGTCTACCTTTCTCATCCTGTCAGCATTGCCCTGTTCCAAAGGGGTGTAAAAGGCTTTTGTTTTTTCTTGGAAGTCTGAAATTTCTCCTTTTCTATTTTATGCAGGTCTTGGAATTGAGTTTTATAGCAACAGAAAGTGCTTTCGCAGTGATAAAAATAAATTTTCTACATTCATGAATTCATAAATTTTAAGAGCAAAAGGAACCATTACATTCATCCAGCCTGAGGCATTGATAGATTTACTGCACAGGAGCTAATGGACCAGAGCACAGTTCCTTTGAGATGACAGGGGAGAATTTGTGCAGCTTTTTTGCCTCGCTCATCATCATCATCATGAGGGCAACCATCTCAGAGCTGCCTTGTTCAACAAAGACCCTGCCTCTAGTCCAACTTGAAAGATTTCCTTAAACACATTTTAGAGAAAGCCAGGCTGCTTTCCCAAGCACTCAGAGAAAGCAAAGGTCAGCACACCCCCATCACCCCAGAGCACCTCAGCCACCTCTCCTTGACCCCATTTGGTCTCCCACCAGCACCAGACACCCCAAAGCAACAGTGGCTGCTGTCCCTGTGCTCAGGCTTTGTTCTTTACCTGCACAGTTCTCTCACTGGGGTGTGAAGCACTTGGCCCCTGGGACTCGGCTTATTGCCTCATAAAGCAGGATGGCAGGATTATTAATGTGGCAGAACTGCAGGATTTTCCAAGCAATTTATGAGTTACCATGGCAGTTCATTAGCTCTCAGCCCGGTGACCCTTTCCTGGCGAGCATGAATCAAGCAGGAGGCACGCACACATCTAAATGTACTACAGATATTCACATCAGAAACACAACCAAGGCCTTATTTCCTCTATTTTGTTCAGCACTTGTCCAAATGCAGCACTAAAAAGTCACCAGTTATCAGGACTGATAATCAACCCACTGAAACACATCTAGATATAAAGAAATTAACAATCCCCCCTTTTTTTTTTTCCTTTATCCTCACCAAGCCACTTCTGATGGATGCCTGCATTTAATGAACAGCAGGTCCTTAGCAGAGGGTTTGCATTTGCAGCCTGCATGGACTGCACAGGGAGGCAGCTCTGGCAGTGGGGACTGTGGACACTCTGAATGGCTCCCTTGACTTTCAGTGCTCAGAATAAGGTTTCACCTTACACACAGACAAGCCCCTCATCCCCTCTCAAGGAAGGATTTGAGAAAATATTTAACTTTCATGGTAATTATCCATAGGTCTTAAAATAAAGCACACACTTCAACACTTCCTTGAATCCAAGTGGCATTGTGTGTGTGAAAAAATTTCACAACTTTAAATGCAGTGCTGTTAGGACTTCAGCACAGGCCAAAAGAACTAATCTAGCAAACTGAAGAGGAAAGAGATATAGAGAATTAAAGGGAGCCTTTGAAGTTAATAGCTGGACAATTAAGAAAATTAAAAGATTGTGAGTAAAGAAAGTTTTATCAGTAAGTACAAAACCATTATCAAGTTACGCATAGATATTACAAAAAAACCCCAGTGTTTTATACCAAAGAAAGACAGAGGCAAAGGAAGATGTTCGGAGGAAGAGGAAACAAAGAGAGAAAGACTTCTAGTAAGTCTTCATTGCATTATTTTTCTTAGTTGCACTAATGCTTTTTTTTCTTCTTCTCTAAGACTTTCAGGGTATTTTATTTTCATTTTACATCTGCCTCTATTACAGCTGCCACACTCAGAATTCAACCTCACCATGCCTTATGTGTTTCCCAGAATGAACTTGCCTTTTCCTTTTGAAAAAATAATTAATGTATTTATTAGTGCTGTAATGGGGCCCACATACTGGAAAATCCCACCTTCCACACCATTCCATTAACTAAATCTGGCTTTGGGCCAAGTTTTTGTATTTCAGCTCCTGCCAAGGTTCAGGTTTGGCATGTTTCTACTTTGGAGGATTTTTCATCTGTTTCCTTGGCTGGGCTAATGGGACCCTAATGCACAGCAGAGATCTGTATCACACCAGGCTGTTGGGTACTTGTTTGCTTCAACCATCTCATACAAACACACAAACTGGTGGCATTTCCCTCTCAGCTAAGTGGTGCCAAGAGGTTTTGAACCCCCGGTGCAAAGGGGTATAATTTGATATGGAGAACTGCTGACTTGAGACATTCCCACTGGCTGGAGTAACGACAACCAATATTTTCAAAATATACAGCTGGGCAAAAAGTTAGATGGCACCTTTGTTTAAGAACAGATTCATCAGCAAAACTGTGTGTGTCTGGCAGGAATTCTCATGTCCAATAAAACATGGAAGGTAGACAAATGAACTTTTAAGAAATATGGATATGGCTTGAAGAAAGCAAAGCTGTTGCCTCATCTCTTCACCTATTGGAGATCTGGAATAAGGCCCAGGTCCTGCTTTCAGGCTAAAGAAGAGCAGTGTGGACATGATGACCTGAGAGACCTTGCAGACATTCTCCTGCCAGGACTGGGAGATAAGGCACCAGCTCTTCACTAGGCCTTGGTCTACATAAACACTCCCAATGTCACAGGGTCCCTCTCAGCTGTGATTTCTGCTAACAGCTCATGAGCTTTTCATTAATATTACCTTTTGTCACCTCATAAATTACTTACACAGCAGACCTTTTCATGAGTTGCTATCAGAAGAAGACATATTGGTCTCTTTCCAGTCCTTCCCATGCTTTAGCACCAGAAGCAGAAGCTCTGTCCCCATTCCTCACCAAGGAAATGTCTGCATGAAGGCTTTCCCACCCACAGCCATGCCCATCACTGTTCTTGCTCTCGCCACCTCTTCTGAAGCAGTGCAGCAGGTCAGTAGCACTGGCCAAGGACACGTGGCAGTTTTCTCACAGGTGAGGCCACTGACACATGGCAGGACACCTCTGCCACAGTCTGGCAGGCAGGGAGTGACAGAGAGGAGCAGAATGACTGCACTGCCTGATCTCGGAGAGTGATGGGGTCACTTACTTGAAGCAGCAACAAAAAGGGTTGAAGGGATGCTTGGAGAAGCCCATTTGTACACCCATCACATTTCCCAGGCTGTGCCAGGGTCACTGCACCTTTCACTGCTCTCCAGGAAACAGCAGCAAGAAACAACATGTTTCCAAGTGCAAGAGGTGGGAAACAGGGACATGTGTTGAGATACAGGCAATAGGGAAGTGCAGTCATGCCCATTTATCCCAGCTTGCCCCCTTTCACTCCTGCAGTTTTAGTGAAAGTAGGAGAGCACTACACCAAGAGCCACAATGTGTAGAGCTTTATGGAAACTTGAAACAAAGAGACAGCCAGCAGGAGGTTTTCTACACTGTTATCATTCTCTAGGCCATAAGAATACCAAATTGTTTGGTTTTATCATTTCTTCTAGAAGAATTCCAGGACTTAGTTCTGTCTGGCACAAGCACATGGAGCTGGAATTTGATTTCTTGTTTACTTCATTTTCACATGTTGAAGGACTTTGCTATTTGAGGCGAGAAATATGTGTCTGTTGATCACAAAATCCAGTTCAGAGACATGTCTGAGATCATGGTTTTGAAAAGGAGCCATGGCCACCTTCAAAGGATGAGGCAGATTTTACCCACAGAAAAGCAAAACATGCCATTTTGTGCTCTCAAGCATGACTCATTTCCTGGTGCAGTTAGGCTTGGACTAGAGAGCTAAGGTCAGATTAAGAAATCATTAGTGCCTTTTGTAGTGGACTTTGAGACCAGGACCACAATTCTAGAATAATGCTGTGGAGGCCTTTGAAGGAGAAATCCTCTTGGAAATACATCAGGGAGCTCTGTTTGTTTTCTCTGGATTTTTGAGGGATGGAGCTCCTGTTTTCCCTTCTACATTGTCTTCATTTCTGTCAAATCCCCATGAGGATAAGCTTCTCCCCAGTCTTTTTATGAGAAAAGTGATATAAAAACATCACCTTCCTGACTAGAAAATTCACAGGCTTTGCATGGATAGCCTTGCTACTTCTTGCCCCATCACTTCAAACAAAACCCAACCTTCCTGCCACTGCTGCCAAATGAAACATCAGCAGATGAGCTGAGAGCCTGATGCTCCTGCATCACTCTCTCTGCTCCTCAGGTTGCTGCACATCCACCATGCTGTAGCCACCACACAAAATGTTTTAGTGACTCCATCTCAGATGCTTTCTGTCACACTCAGCATGCTGCAGTCACACACAGAGAGTGACCCACAGACCCATTGTTGTCTGAGGGTACAGAGAGCTTCTCCTTTACTTCATGTCCCACTGTCTGCTCAGCACATTCAGTACAGCACCAAAATTTGCCCTTCCAGATGGATGCAGAAAGGAGCACAGAGAGAGAGAGACTGAGCTGATCCTAGCAACAACTATGTAAGCAAAACCTTGAAGGAAATATTTTCAAATATGTCAGCTACAAATGACCAAAATGTCATCACCGTTAGAAGGCAGATGTTGTTTTTATACAGCATGGCTCAGACAGGAACAAATTTTCCTCTGTTGCAAAATAAGATGGCTAGTCAGGTAAGAGCACAGTGTCTGTTCAATGCTATGACTTAAGCTCTCAACTGAGAGCACCATTTGTTTTTTGGTTTGTATTTTTTTAATAACAGTATTTTAATAACAGTATTGTGTTAGAAAAATTGTTGCAATGTTTACCTGAAGATTTTGGGAGCAATTTTCTACTAACGTAGGGGATGAGTATGGTTTGGTAATAACCCGATTCTATGGTACAAAATGAAATAAATACAGAATAAAATAATAAGGATCCTACTGATAACCACAGCTTTGCTGCAGGATGTCAACATTCAGTATGTAAACATCAACTGAGCAGATTGACTTCACTGCCAGATTTTTCCGCCTTGAAGCAGCAGATGAATGGGTTAATAAATACCATTTCCATGGGTTTTTTTGCTTTTTCTGTAGAGCCAGTGAGTACAAGAAGTGACAGAATTAAACCTCTCTGGTGATTCATAGTTTTTCCTTGTTGACCAAATAAGAACCACCATGAGCCAACTGGCAATTCAACAACTTTTTGCATATTTTTCTCCACACACCACTGTTCAACAAACACAGACCCCAGTGAGAGTTAGAGAATTTTGTAACTTACCACAGGTGTAGATGACATTAAGATGCTTTTGGATGCCTGGGTAACAAGGATCTCCAAATTCATAGGTGCTGGCATATATGCTGCAGCTTCTTTTCCCATGACAGCGCTTGATCATAAGCTGGAGAGCAGTAGCTGACTGACACTCTAAAAGGGAAAAACAATACCCATCTGTGAATATTTGTCTATTCATAACAGAAATTGCCTAAAAATAATTTACCAGCTGCAGACTGTGAGAGCACATACAAAATTTCCATATTTAAAAGTTTTTGTGTTTACATGAGAGGGTGTATCTGACTGTAACACATCTCTAATAAATTGAAAGAACACTGAAAAATCAGAAATCCCTATGCATCCATACAAAGAAAGCTGAGAATAAAACATATTTCATCTTTGTAACAACCACAAAAGGTGTCTCAAATCCCCATCTCTGGCCCCTGTTGAAGACAAAGTTGATCAGTGTCTCTGTCTGCTCTTAGTTGTTGTATTTCTAAATCTAATGAAAATTACTATGAGGTATAATAATTATAATAATAGTATAATAATTATAATATTATCATCTACCATATAAGTAGAAATACTGTTTTAATCACATTCAGTCCATGCAAGTAGAAACATTTTTCATACTAGAAATTCAGAATATGGGAAGTTCCAAAAGTAAGTGTTTTCCCAAGTATTTTTCTCTACCAGGTGGTTTTGCCTGTTTTCTTACCTATGGTGAGAACAATTTGCACAGATAAAGTCTTGAGCTTTTAGGTGCAAGACTGACAGTTTGCTTTCATTGTCCAGCCAAGACCAAGCTCAGGGGGAGACTCACAAGGAGACATTTCTTCAACATCAAACTGTTGCTAAAAGGAACAGGACAGCTACAGAGAATGGAAGACAACCCCCTTTTTGTCACTAATTGGGAGGATGGGAAAGGAAAAATGGACCTCAAAAAGTTGTGAGTGCTAGAACCAGCTTAACAATAAAAGCCATGAGACACTCGGGAAAGCCACAGAAAACCAAGCCTAGAGGGTAGCATGTCTTTTTTCCCAAACCAAAGGCAGCATTTTATTTCACATGCTGCAAATGACAAAAGAAGGCTCCACACGAACAATTCCTTACTGAATGACCCAAACTTCCTATGGGGATTTCTAATCCAATGAGTGTCCCAGGTTTCAGTGGAAACATCTGGTATGCAGCAATCCTGACTCATTGTCTTTTTGCAAATGTCCAGTTAGAGAAACTCAGCAAATCTAAACTCTGCAGAGGATTTAATGGAGGGTGCCTATTCCTTTCATTTGTTATTGTTCTCACACAGAACAGAGAGCATCCCACAGTTGTCTGCTTGGGGGCCTTGCCCTCTGGCACAGGATCATACTGCATCCACAGGAGTGTGGGGAATTACACACTGCTGGTCCTGTGAGAGGCACAACAAGGGTTTTGCATCCAGCACCCCCAGAGATGGGCAGCCTTTGGGACTGTTCCTCATTTATGAATATGTATGCACTAGCAAACTACAGAGTCTGCTCTCCCCCTTAAAAGATTGAATTGACTCTTCAGGTGCCAAAGCTGTAGATTCATCAGACTGAAAATGCTTCTAGGAGTTTTATTTGTCATATACTCTCACACTAACATTGACAGATTTTCTAGCCATCACTAGCCATGTCCTGGTATTGATGGTCTCCTTCCTCCCATGCAGTTCTGAGCAGGCCATGGTCTCCACCCAAACTGACTTTAACAGCAGCATCTGTAGCAGGAAACCAAAGGGGGCTAAATTACGGACACATCTTTACTCCCTTTGTTAAAGTGACTCTCTGTACCTTAGAGTTATTTTGCCAATTACCATTTCTCCAAGCAGGTAATACAGCCTGAGATGTAACAGGGTTAGTCCTAATAGTCAATTTGCAGAAGACCCCCACTGTATCTTTGGGGCTTTGAGCAACCTGGTCTAGTGGCAGGTGTTCCTGCCATGGTAGGGGGATTGGAACAAGATGATCTTTAAGGACCCTTCCAAGTCAAATCGTTCCAGAATTCTATGATCTTCTGGACTGCCTAGGAGAGTTATGTGGGCCAAGACAACATGCCATGGACCATGCTACCATTTCACAGTACAGGTCTCTTTCCAGTACCTGTCCCCTGTGTACATGTAACCCCAGATCCCCACCTTCTTTGGGCACAGACCAGGCCACCATAGTCACAAATACCCGTAGCAAAATCCTCAGCTCTCCAAGCTGCTCCAGCTCAACCTGCACCAGCCAAAATGAGCAGAAGAGTAGAAGAAATTCTCTGTGCTTCAATTACAGGTGAAGATGGAAGACCCTCACATAGAAAGTAGGGCATCAAGATTGTAAAAGCCTCTTTTACATGAACTTTTTGCAAACCATAGGATGAAAAATTATATCCAGAGGGAAATGTCACCTACTGAGACTGTGGCACATAAACCATCCCATAATTTAGCTGAAAGCAATATCTAGAGCCTATCCACTCCAACTTCCTGCTGAAAGAACAGCCAGCTTTGATGTTACATCAGGTTGCTCAGGAATTAACCCAGGCAAGTTTTGAAAATCTCCACAGAGAAATATTTCCCAAACTCCTTGGACACTTGGTCCTGGGCTAGGCCTGTCTACAGGTGAAATTTTTTTTTCCTTATATGTAATCAGGTTTCTATTGCTGCAACTCATGTTTATTGCTTTTGGTGTTCACCTGCTGTTTCCTTCTGTGTGTTTCCACAAAGAGTCATCTGTAGAACCATCTATTCCTTAGTAAAAAGCAGAAATAAGAGCTTTCTCATCTGGAAACTGAACAACCCTCAGTATTCCCCCACATGCTGTATGCTCCAGGCCCCTGACCAGCTTGGTCACTGGAGCTTCACTGGGCTAGCTCCAGTTTTCCAACATCTCTCTTTACCTGGAGAACCCCAAACCGGACAGTTCAGTGTTCTAGTTAAGCTGTAGCAAGTGTCCTGCCCAACTCAGTACCACCTACAAACCCTGTCCCAGGTCTATACTCAAGATTTCAAGCAATCTCTTGACTGCTTTTAAGTGGAGGATTGCCAGCATGACTTCCATATAGCATAGTGGAGGTTTCCTGTAGTGCTCCATTTCCTTGGCTCTTGCTGCAAACAGTCACAATTTAGACAATTCTTACTGTTTTCCCTGACCTCCAGACCCTGATGAGCATCAGAATCTGGTGAATGCAGGAGTGGCAGAAAGGTATCTGAGGTATCCATGTTACAAGATCCAGCTAAACTCTACTGACAACAACAGCCTCCCACATGGTAAATCCAAATACTCTTCTCATTTTCCCCATGGTAGAGACCTGAGCCATTCTCTTGGAAACAGTCATATTTTTCTAGCCCTGAAAAAAAGAGAAATGGGGTCTAGGCATAAATTCTGACCAAGTGTTCACTTCAAAGATTTCCTTTTTCTCAAACAGGGAATTTTCCCTGGTTTTGCCTCCACACAATTTCTAAGCAAAAGTGCCTTGTACATTCCCATAAAGACCAGAGCAAGCAGCCTGCAGTGTTTTGAGGGAGGATTACACCAACACTGAAATTAGCTTTGTCTCCTGTCTTGGATTGCTTGGTCTGTCAACATGTTCATCCTCCACATAACACACTGAATTGCAAAATGTAAGAGCAGCAATAAAAACCTCCAAATGGGACCATCTTCCTTATACACTTCAAAGGGTTTCTGATAAGGAGCTCATTTAGCTGGGTGCCAAAATGTCATATTCAAGCATCTTTATTCCCTCACTAACAAGCACTGAAGATGTCAGTAGTACGTCTGAGAGGTGGCTGAGTGATAGATGAGGCTACAGCACCTTCATAAATCACAGTCCCCACCATGTCATTCACAACTCTAGAAGGGACAATATGATATTTTCTTTTACCCCTGTGTCTCAGGCTTACAAAAATACTGAATTCAGTCCTGTTGGATGCTATGAAGTACATGTGGGTAATTTAATTTCCAAATGTAAATGAGTCCCTGGGGAGCTCATTGAAGGGAAAGCTCCAATTATATATTAATACCTCTTCAGAAGGTGGTTCCAGGTCAGAAGTCTTCACCTCCAGGTGCCCATCCTCAGAGTTCAGAGAAGCAAGAAAACAGAGGAGTTTTATCCATAAATCATGCAGTTATCCTGCCAAAAAGACGCAGGGAAGCCAAGCCCAGCAATGTGGTGCAGCAGAGTTGGGTTGTGGGCCCCTTCAGCTGGCCAAATTCATTTTATCCAGGACTTCAGAAGTGGGAGACTAGACATGGCACTTGTTGTACCAGATGTCAGGCTCATTCAGGGCAACATTACAGTTGGATTAGATGATCTTAGAGGTCTTTTCCAAACTTAATATTTTATATTCTACAATCTCCTTTCTTCTGCTGTTTGTTTGCTTCCTAAATGCAAATTCCAAATGTTTTATGAGATACCACCCTGGCACCAGTAACAAACAAGTGACTCCATGTGTCAGAGACGTGGGAAGGACACTCACAAATGCCAACACCATATCACTAAGTCTGAGGTAAGTACTGCTAAGCACAGCCAGGCCCCTGCTGAGAACCTCTTAAAGTCCACAAAGCTCAAATCCCATGATACAGCAATAAAAACTGTTTTAAGACTTCATGGATGATAGAGAGCCCTCTTGGAGAGGTTGGCCCAGAGTTACCCTTGGCTTTCATTAGTCTTGGATTGCTTCAGTATATTGCCAGAGAGTACATACAAATCCTGGCTATGGTGAAACTTTCACATGTGAAAGCGTTTAAAGGTATCATCTGTGCTTTTCAAATACGGTATTTTCAGCTAAAGTTGGGGCTGTGGGGGAGTGGGATCAGCTCACTTTATTCTCTTTACCTCTGGCCCCATTTTTAGAAGTTGCACGTCCCTCCAGCCTTGCTCCTGGTGCAAGGTGAATTCCCTTTTCCAGGATCACTGCACAAATGCCAACCACTGGCCAGATGGATTTCACAACCCTTAGTCTAAGTCCTCAGTGGGTGATTCACCTTACCAATTGCATTTAGTATGATATGACTCCTTGATCTACTCCATAAGCTCAGCCTCTGTCAAGGTAAAAACCCAAAGCAGGGCAACAGAGCCATGATGAAAGATTTTACCAGCTGCAGCTTTGCAGACCGTGTTGGCTTTAAAACTGGACTTGGTCTCGGTGATGTAATGTCCATATCATCAAGCTCACCACAATGAATGGATTTTAGTCAGTCTAAGGCTGCTTTCCCAGCATGACTGTTTCTTTATTACCTCTTCCTGGTGAAAAAAAAAAAAAAAGAAAAAAAACTGGAGCCAATGCCTATTAATCATATCCTTAATTTTGGTTACTCAGTGTTACTTGTTTTTCTCCAGTAAGGGTGACACATCCAAATCTAAAATCCAAGCCATGTATTGCTGCTTTTGATTGCAAAGCCTATCTAGGTTTGAAAGAATGTTTCCAAACTCTTTAATTTTTGCATTTTGGTAGCACTTAGATCCTCTGGTGGAGATTGGAGCCTCTTCCAAGGCAGCAGCCATCACAGATGTGTCCACAAACAGATTTAAACCCCAAGTTTTGAGAAGGGTGACTAATCCCACAGTGAAGTTGGCCATATTGCAGATGTTCAAGAACATCTGTACATCTGTTAATCTGCTCATGATCAGACTCACCTGGCACAGCCATGCTGAACCTGCAAAGGTGGGCTCCTGCACAGATGAGACAGGCTGTGAGCAGAGCAAGCAGGACCACACATAGCTGGTCAGGTGAATGTGTGTGCTGTGAAGCTGCCAGGTAGTTTTCCACAGGCTGTTCATGGATCTGGAGAGGCAGCAGGACATGGAGCTCAATCCAATATTAACATGGATGCATTTCAAAAAGAAAGAAAACTGGAGCCTGAGAAAAAACTTCACTCACTCATAAGAGGATGAGTCAGACTCTCTGAGTCTGTGAGATTTCAAGAAAAATGGGGCACTCATTCTACTTTCTTCAGCCAAGAAAATATAAGACCTTGAGGTGTCAAAAGGACCAAATGATTGGCCACAATTAAAGATTTCAGAAAGGGGATCATTGCCTAAAATGCGATTTCCAGCAGTACATACGAAGTAGGTGGTTAGGAACGGGAACAGGACCTGTGGTACCTGATCAAGAGATAAATTCTGTGGGATGCTTTGGCTCAGTGTAAAGGTATCAGGAGCAGACTCACATCTGGATATTAAGCCATCAGCAGAACTCTAGCTCTCCTTGTTGTCTTTTGAGGAGCAGGTGAAAGAATCAACTTAAGATAAGTTTTCCTTTAAGGGAAGTAATTTACAAACAATTGACAGCCTGAGGAGGACTCTCCTTCCAAGCAGAGGACAGGATTTTTCTCTAAAACATGAAGTCTGATTTCCTGCTCAAGAACAGGAGGAAAAGTTACTTGCTGGGAGCTATGAATGTGAGAGGACAGAATGAAAGATGGAAGGAGTCAATTACCTAAGAGGAGAGAAATTTAGTTCTGGCAAAGAAAGCTGCAGATGTCTGAATCAGTGCTGTGGCTATCCATTTGTCTACCAAAAGAGAAAGTAAATTTCAATGGAATGGTGGAAAGAACACAAGCAGGAAGTAACTCCAACCTTTCAGGTGAGGCAACTGCTGAAATTCCATTGTGTTATAGCTAGGAGTGACTGCCTCAATCTGAAAAAGAACCTCTATCAGGAGGGAGGTAAGGAAGCTCTCCTGGTCTTGGGCAGTTTCTCATGTATTTTAAAGATGTTCTATTAGCTATGGTTGATACAAACGTTAGTTCCTTCATACAGGGGCAGCTGCTAGAGGTGCCTAAGCCTCAGCTTCAGCCAGAATTAGCCATCCAGTAGCCTGTAAAGGATGTCTTTACGGAATATCAATGAGTCAGTCTGCACTCAATGCAGTACATCAAACCCCAGGCATTTTCCACTTAGCCCATGCCCATTAAGCTTGATGTTCTCTTTAAAAGCCAGTGAAGAAGACTGTTAATAAAGATGGATTTTGTCCACTTTCTTTCTCATTTAGCAGCCTGGGGAGGTAATTTCTTTATCAGTGAAAAGCTGTTACACAGTTTTGGTTGGGGGCAACTGAAATACTCTGGATTTCTCTTTGCTGCCATGGCACACAAGCTTCCATAGAGGACAAAAGAAGTGAGTTGGGTCTAGATCCAAAAGAGAAGAGGGAGAAAACTACAAATACTTAAGTATCCTTAAGACCAATCAATGTGAAGTTCAGCCAATAAAAATCAAAGTCTGCCCTTAAATGAAAAGATACAAAAGCAGCAGTGTATTTACATACACAGAAGCAGCTCAGGAGCAGGAAGCCAAAACAATTAAAAGGTGAAGTTCCCTGCTGGTCTTTGTAAAATGATAAATGGTCAACATCATATTACAAATAGCAGCAGAGAATTTCACATTGGTACAGCTGTATATAAAGCATATGTATTGCTTTATACATATTCAGTGTCACTGAAAACAACTGGCTAGAAAGGAAATCTATATCCAAACATTAGAAGGATGTGCAGAGAAGGCCAGCTTTACATTTAAAAAGTATGTTTTACAGAAAGAGAGAGAAAAATGAGTCACCACACAGTTCATAAAACTTTGGAAACTTCATCAGCAGGCCAGAAAAGAGAAAATTATCTTAAAAGAAACCAATCACATTTAGAGACTGCAATTGAAGAATTGATTTCAGGTTTAATTGCAGATCCTATAGTTACATTTAGAAACATTTGGTTTATTAATGTGAACTTAAATCATCTTATCACCCTTGTATCTGGAACCAGAACTCACATTAAATATATAAGCCTCCAGTTTTACAGAGACTGATTCAGAGTGTGCAAAGTTGAACAAATTAATAACATTTCTTGGTTTTGGGGGCTGAAGTGAGAATTCAACGACAGCTTCAAACATGGCTCCAAGAAGTCTCAGAGAACAAAGAAGATTTGGTGTGGCAATGAGAATTAAATTTTATTATTTAATTTGCAGCAGAGTGGATCATGGGCTGTAAAGCATTCAAGAAAAGAAGCAAAGAAAGTAACAGCTTCAGCATCACTCAGTAGAAGATAGGGATAGTGCTTTCAATGTATCTACTTCTCTGTGAAGTCCTTGAGTTCATTTCTCTTTCCTGTTCATTACAGCCCAAAAAAAGTCTTTTCCTGAGCATGGGGAAATTCAACAAGTGCCTAGACCTAGGCTGAAACAAGATCTGAACTCCACAAGCTGCAGGACTGGCCCATTTTCTGAAGAGATTATCCAGCTGACACAGCCTGCAAGTCACTTCTTGCCCTTGGTTCCTAAAATACAGCATGGTGTGCCTGTAGATTCACAGGTTTCACATTACCTTTGTTTTTCAGGCTCTCATCATGGCAATTTTGCAATATTCTTGAGTGACATCTGAATTAGTTTAAGAGGAACTTCATCAATTTTGTACAAGTTACACTGCTTTTCATTCAAAGCAACTCCATGGAAACAAACATGCTACACATTTAAATATCTTAAACATTGCCCTTTTATTGTTAGGATTGTATTTTGGGGTTGCTTTTAACTAATAATTGGGCAATAGTCATCTTTTATAAGATGAGCCACTAAAGAAGTTGATATTACTGATACAAATACTCACTTCTTCAAATATCATACCAATACCATCACAGAGCCTGCTAGTGCTATTTAAATTACTAGTTTCAGAATTTTTAATTACAATCACTCCGTGGGGTCATACTCCACTGTAAACAGTATTTCAAAACCAACTTGAACCTTGGTTTAGAGAAAGATCTTGTCCAGACTCACATTTGAATGGACTTTTTAATTATTTTTTAATAGCTATTGTGTGCATATAAAAACAATTTCATATAAATCATTTTTATGGCTCTATGGAATCCAACAATAGGTGGAGTTTTCTAGAAACAGCTGTAAAGTGATTTTAATTACCTCCTGGTGTTTTGAGACAAAAACTGAAACACATAAAGTATCTAAAATTGAAGAACAACTTTCTGAAAGCAGGCTTTGTCCCACTTTAACTCAGCATTCTAAATGAGAACTGCATTTCAATTTAAATTTAATAAGGTATGATATGTGAATTAAACAGCAACTGATATTTATTTAGCCTTCAGATTTGGATACTTGTGAGTTTTATTGCATACAAACAGATTGGCCTCTAAAAACATGTTCTTAATCATGAGCTATACACATAATAAAGTAGTTTCTGCCCTGAATGTAAATGAGGCATACACAGTCACACCTACAGGAGGGGTGCTTTGGAAGCCTGGTGGGCTCTGAAGGGAGGCACAACAGGGTCTGACCTCCCCAGCTGCTGCTCATCCTACAGACCCAGCACTGCAGCTGCTTTAAAGGCCAGACAGGGAAACCAGGATGAAGCACAAGAGTCTTTCAGCCACTTGGGTCTGCTGCAGGTCAGCTGTGCTACATGGCATTGTGTGACCAGCACAGATTTCTGTGGATATTCCATCCCTGCATGCAGTCCCAGCCACCCTCTGCTTCCCCCATCGATGCCAGAGGTTACTATTCCTCATTGGTCCAGCTCCACACTTTAGGAGCCTTTTTATTTTTAAGCATGTGACTTCACAGCTACAGCCTTGTCCTGACAGAAACAGGATGGAAAATGTTCATAGATGGTGAAGCAGAAGAGAGCCAGAAATGCACAGCTCGAGGGGCAGCAGTTTCTTAAAGCCAGCTCTTGCGCTGGCAGGAACATGTACCCTGAAATAAAAAGGATATTTTACTGCATGTATTCCATATTCATTCACATGCTAGATCTGGTCACAGATAAACAAACTAGAAGGATCCATTATTTATACGGTGTAATAAATATTTATACGAGGACTTTGCTTTAAGTCTTATATACATCTGCATTAGGAGGGGGAAATCAAAACAAACTGGGTTGGATCACCTTCTGTCACTGCATTAGAATGAAAAATGCCAGGGGATGAGCATCTAAAGCACGGGCTCATTTGCTGAACTCCTTCCTCTGCTCTTCCATTATCAGATCCCATGAGTCAGGGAGTGCCACTGACCATCTGAGTTTCCTCAGGGCTTTGTAAACACATTCATTTTTCCCCTTTACAGAGGCACAGGAGACAACTGGTATGTTAAGTGACAAGGACATTTCAGTCTCAGCAGAGTACTCAGCTGAATGCACACCCAAGGACCCAGGGAGAGGCTGCAGAGCCAGAGTTCCCACGATCTTGCACCGACTCCAAAACCAAGCCCAGATTCCTTCTACCCAGGGTGAGCAATTAAATTGCTTTGGGCTTTTTGTATACGTGATGGAGAAAGACAGGGTCCTTGAGAAGGAGTCCTGGATCCTAGATTAAAGGTCAGCTGAACACATCCATCTCACTCCCTGTGGTTCAGTGGAAGAGCTACGGTAAAAATAAATAATGTGGACAAGTCAGGTGTCCTGAATATGACCAAAGATATTGCTCCACTAAGCAATAAAAAGGGTAATTATTTTACATCCAAGATCTTCCTCCTCAGTCTCCTAATTAGATCACTGCCTTGCACTGAGACACATGTAGAAAAAGGCCATTTTTAAAAATTACTTCTCTTGGAATAAACAAGCCACTTGGAGATGCAGGCAGAGGCAACTGTAAACAGCAGGAAAAGGGGGCAAAGGGCTCACTTGGCTGAGGGATATTAATGGTTCATTGCCTGTAAATAGCCCTTTCCCCAGAGACCTCCCCATGCTCTGTGTATGCTCTCTGCACATGCTGGCAGCAAATGGAGGCTTTATTAAGAGAGTTACAAATAAGGTCAAATTCTTTTAGGAGCTTTTCAGAGTTCCCAAGGCATTCAAGGAGGGCTCCAGCTGTTTGCAGGGGTTTCCCATTACTGTCAGAGACATAAGTTTCAGCATGTTTACAGTTAAAAGAGGATCCTGACAGATTTTCACTTCAACATGACAGCAATAGGATGGAGTTCTCCACCATAACTTTCTCTTCCCAGATGCTAAGCACATTGACATAGACATTATACAAAGAGAAAGCATGTGTCTGGCATGGCATGGCATGGCATGGCATGGCATGGCATTTGAAGGGTGACTTGGGGAATCTTTCATCACCCAAAAGCAGCACAGCAATAGCTGGGTTGAAAGGACTGCAACACCAGGATACCTCAAAAACCAGCTGAGCACCTAATGTAGAATCCAGGAAATTCATTGTTAGGGGACTTTATCTTCTCAACACTCTACAGGAGTACAAGGTCTTGTTTTTCAAGGCAGAAACAACATAAGTTGAATTGGTTTACCTTACATATGCAATGCTCCATTAGGCCACCTCTCCTGCCCATCTTAGACCTCAGTTCTTTAAAAGTCTCACCTGTAGAAACTGTGTATTTCTAAATTCAATCCAAATGTGCATTTTGTCCATGGAAAGAAAAATTGAGTCAAATTTTCTGAACTGGTTTTCATTAGGAGAGGAAGAAAAGATAATCTTCACCACTTTTGGGGCAAGCATGACCTCTTCACTCATCAGGCTGTGTGGATATAAATAATCACTGTGAACTTATGCAGGGCCTACTTCCCAGCAAAGTGCCCTTTGCCAAGGCTCAGAGTTGACATAAATCATCAGTCCCATGAAATTTAAACAGAATGAATCTCCCATGTACAGACCATAGCTGAGTTCTGCCTTACAGGAGCTGGATGTTGCTGCAAAGTCTGACTCATACGGTGTTTGTACGATCAGCTCGTTGTGAATGTCTGGGATCAAAGGCTGCGTGGACCAGCCCTCCCCACATTGCAGGGCTGTGGAAACATGCAGGGAAATGTTCTCCAGCTAGCAGAAGCTTTGATTTATAAATTGTGATGTTTCCACCTGCTCCTGAAGGAACAGAGCTGCCTGCTGGGCTAGGCAGGCCCGTGAGAAGAGCAGTTTCTGAAGCAGGCTGGGACACCCTGGATGCTGCTCCCACAGTCACTGCTGGGAGCACAACCTGCTCTTGTCACTGCTGTAACTGGAGACAGGAATGGGAGGTTTGCAGGGTGCCATGGGGAAGCTCAGTGTGAATGTGCTTTTTGCTGATTTGGGTTGGAGGAGGATCCTAAACCAGTTTCTCCTGTGGGGCCAAGAGAAGTGCAAACTACAGCTACAACTCACCTTCCCCTTCCTGCAGCACCAGAGCTCTGCCCCACTGGGTCACTCACACAGGCAGATGAAGGGAAGGCCATGATAAGCAGAGACTGCCTCATGCCAAGGGGATCAATGAGCTGTAGCTGAAGAAACCTGAACAACCACTCCCAAATATGACTGGGATTTAAGGGCTGGAGCATGAGGAATAGGTGATGGCCATCTGCTCACCCCCAATTTTCTTTTAGTTAAGCTCACCCCTGCCCCCACAATTCGCTCAGGATTTCAGCATCAAGGAAATATCAATATCAATAGTTTGTCTTTCACCCTGCACACACAGTGCCCAAATGGCTGGGAAAGCCTTGGGAAGTGACTGCTCCAGGGTGAGTTCCTCACATCTCCTCCCCAGCCCTGCAGGACATGCAGCCAGCAGACATTCCAGACACCCTTCCCACCCTCCCTTTGCTCTGATGCAGGCAGGACATACCAACAATAGTTTGTCTTTCACCCTGCCAGACTGACTTAAGATTTTCGAGACCCCAGCAATTCCAAACGTGTGGATATTTGCTCCTGTCCAACAACTCAGTCATTTTTAGCATCAGTTCACAGCTTAAAACCTTGAGCTGGATTTTAGTGTAAAGGTTCCTCAGCATTCCCATCCCTGACGTTGGCATTATACTGTCTGGTACTGAGCCTACTCATGTAAGTAGTTTCATTTAGGAGCTGACACTTGAGAAAGGCTCTGCCTCATCCCAGCAGTAGACTATGTGCTGCACTCTAGGATCTGACACCTCATTTCCTTGGGCAAACATCCCAATTTGTAGAGCTCACAAGGCCAGTTTGAGAACAGCAGGGCATACCGGTGCTGGGGATGCTATGGCATGTGCAGCCCTGCTGTCAGACCCCACTGCTTGTTCTCTCTGTTTGTGCCTCCTGTCCTATTTTCTGCTCCCACATACCATGCTCTCAGCCAGTACAAGTTTCATGACTTTGCAGCTGGGAAAAGAAGAGTAAAACTTTACCCTTTCTGGCTTGACACAGAGTTTTACTCCTTGCTGACTCTGAAGAGCAGGTCCCTGTGCTGGTATCTTGTCACTGGCAAGTGCCTGTTCCTGCTCCCTCAGTGAGGACAACTGTGTGAGGTGCTCAGTTCTGCTCCAGAAACCCATCCTGTTTCACTGACTTGGCAAGTTCTCCCGCAGCAGCCCAACCACCACAGCAACCAGTGCACAGGCTCAGCCCATCCCAAACACCACACCAAAGAGGTCCAGGCTGACCTGCTACACACATCTGTTTTGGTTTCTGCTGCCTGGCAACTGGGGGACCACAGGAGCACATCCAGGAGCACTGGTATCCTCAGGAGACCCTGCACAACTCAGCTGTGCTACAAGTGCTCAGATTTGAGCAGCTACAGAAGTGAGACACTCGCCACACTGCACAAATAACCTGACTGGCCTCATTCCACCTGTGGGTTTCTACTGACACCCATCATCTGAGTATCATATTTCCAAGCCCTCACTTGATATGCTTCCATTTGAATAGCACTTAACTCCTTCAGGGCACTGGATCAGCAGCTGTGAAGCCAAAGACCCTCAGATACAGCTCAACAGATCCCAGCACAGGCAACAGCACCAGATCAAGGTTCCCTGTGCAGTTTCCTCTGAAGCCTTTCCCTCTCTGGAGGCAATTCCTTTTGGGAAACCAGTTAATTCCCTCTCAGCTCTGCAGAGAAGAATTATGACGAATGCTGAGCACAGGATTTTGTACTGTGACTGTTGCTTTCTCTGCCACAGTCTATAATATTCAGTCATTTCCCATTGGCTCAAGAAGACACGAGCAGTGAATGTTTCTCAATTATTTATCTTTAACTCATGACTGTAAGAGACTCCAATAGTCTGAGAGTAAAGGAGATACTTGAAGGTACTGTAAGCCAACCATAACATGATGAAACTCCACAACTTGCTTTTTCAATTTGCTCCCTTGCTTTAGCTTCAGTAAAAGTTTAAATGCAATGTCAAGGCTTCAGGGGCTGCTGATGGTACATGACATCCCCAGATAATATGCTTCTCCATATTACAGGCAGAGGCTCAGTGGATGAACCACCACAAAGACAGAAAATTGAACAAGAAATTCAAGCACCTTCAATCATATAATTAGATGAATCTGTGAAAAGCCTGTGGCCTGGGAACTCAGCTAGGAGATCTAGCTGTACCTCAGTTTGGTGCTCATGCTGCAGCTCAACACTGGTTGATGAAGTACCACATATCAGGAGCACCAGCATGGCAGGTTGCATGTCCCAGTCCTGCTTTTCTGACCAGGATCTGTGCCAGCTCTGCTGTGATGACAGTAAATGAAATCACCCTGCCCACATCAGTGTGTCATCAAGCCATCCCCCAGCTTACCAATCATGGGCATGCCCAGGTTTTGGTATGGGCACTCCAGGCTGCCTCCTTGTGTCCTCCCAAAGATAGCAGAGTAAATGGCTATCACCATGCTCTTCTTACAGCTCAGCCTCAGCTTATCATCTTCACAGGCTACTTTACTCTTGTATTCATCTGGAAGAAAACAAACACTTAATTACTCAGCTGATCCAGAGGTGGGCTCCCAGCAGGGCAGGACCCTCTCACCTCCCCATGGGGTGAGCTCAGCCAAGGCAGCAGCAATTCTGGGCCCAGGGGTGCACCTCAGCTCCCAGCACAACCCCAGCCTCAGCACAACCCCAGCCTTAGCACTGCACTTGCTACAGGAGCACTGATCTCTCCCATTACACATTCCCTCTAGTAAAGAGAGAGAAACCTCATATACCTGTGAAGACTCAATGGTGGACTTGATAGTGTCAGGTTAACTGTTGGACATGATGATTTTATGGGGCTTTTCTATTCCAAATGGTTCTATTATTCTATGTCCATTTTATCTATGGAGGTATTTCATCCACGATCACCATGAAAGCGCCTGAAAGATACACTGAACACACCAAGGGCTTTCATCTTCACCTATAATTGTCTCCCATAGAAATTTTGTTTCTTCTGTGAGGGAAATTAAATCAAAGCTTTAACCTGTATATACAGTGGGAAAACTTAACAGAGTATAATAAACTTTATCCACTTAACAGAATTTATTTTTTCCTTAGGGAAAAATCATGAATTCAAGCTAAAAGCACAAAGACACAAACTCTCCAATACGGCAAGATATTCATAATATATGTTAAACCACTGTCACAGAAAAGAATCTTGTGTCTGGCTGAAGTGGTTGAGAAATGAAATAGGGGATTGAGTTTAGAAAAAGAATAATTTTGAAGTCTCTAATGAGAGGGTCCACTGTGAGTGTCTCATTTCTTACAGACACTAACTCAATTTCCTCTTTCAATTTGGTTGTTATTAACTGCATCTCTCAATTAACAAGTATAACTGCTTAAACACACATCTCTTTAGGTCTCTTTTAAGGTCCTTAGAATATTTATTAAATTCTGCTGACCATTCAAAGTCAAGGCTTGTCATTTGGAAACTTGCCTGGGATTTAAACACAGAGAATATTGCATTGAGCACAGTGGACACTGGGATGGACAGACATACACACCTTTGCTGAAGATCAGTCCAGAGGTCATGAGACAATCAAAAACAACTTGCTCCAGTTCCTAAAGGGGCCACAAGAGAGCTGAAGAGGGGCTTTGCCCAAGGACATGTAGTGAAAGGACAAGGTGGAATGGCCTCAAGCTGGAGGAAGGCAGGTTTACATTGGATCTTAGGAAGAAATTATTTACTATGAGGGTAGTGAGGGACTGGAACTGAGAAGTTGTGTCTGCATCATCCCTGGAAGTGTTCAAGGCCAGGTTGGACAGGGCTGTGAGCAACTTGGGATAGTGGAAGATGTCCCTGACCATAACAAGTGAGTTGGAACAAGAAAGACTTTAAACTCCTTCCCAACCCAAAGTGTTCTATGACTCCATGATGAACCACAAAACACTGCCTCTCGCACTCACAGTTCTTACTCTCATAGCTGCTCTGGGAAGTTGTGTTCAGGGCTTATGGGGAAAGCTGCCTGATGGAAAGCTCAAGAAATCAGGCTGGGGAGGTAAACCCAGGTGCACATTCCTTGGGAACAAGGGGAGCTTGTGGGTGGCGTGTTCCTGGTACATTGCAGTGGGAAGTAAAAGGGTTGTGCCACCTGAAACAGGTGTCACCTCACAGTCACTGAATTCTGCCCCAGGAAACACCTCCTGGAGCTGTCAGTTCCCAAGGCTCTGGCTGAGTCCAAACTGGCCAGGGCTGCAGTTGCCTGGGCAGGCACAGAGAGAAGACACTGCTTTGTTAAAAGAAAAGAAAAATGAAAGCATGAAATGCAGAGTAGGACTTCAGTCTCCCAAAAGGTTCTCTTAAGCTTCACCACTGGAAAACAAGGAGTCTCAGTGTTTCTAGGCAATCTGATAGAAACCTGCATAAACATAGAGAAAGTGATGCTATGGAAGACACAAGTCCCTGAAAGTATTTTGTACTGCACAGCATTGTCACCTCCATTTTAGCCAGGATGAACCCAAGCCAGACACTCACAGCTCCCAGGCACTGGATGACAGTAACGACTGCAATTGATATTTAAAAAATACAGAGCTAAGCATCATCCATGTATTTAGTGGTATTTCATCCCATGATAGCTTTACATAAATATTGAAAAGAAGCGAAGCAGCGTAAGTGACATAAGAGAGCTGGGACTGGGAACAAAAATTAATTTTTCTCTCTCACTCTCCAAAGCAGAACTGGCCTCCTACAGATCACTCACAATCTGGTCCTAAGCCTGCTCTAACTGTTACAGTCTGGATATAATTCAGGCCAAATGCAAACATTTGTATTAGTGGGTTTCATGTTTCACCCTGAAAAATTAAACACGCTTAAATGGCCTCGGAAAGGTGGCGGTGATATTCAGCAAATGGCTTACTCCACTCTAATCCCCCATGCAGTCATTTGTAGGGCAACAGAGATTTACCATGATTAAGATATTTGCTAAGGATAATATCCCTTTTATTACTGCCTGGTTTCAGAGACACTGGCTTAAATATAACTCAGTAGAGAGAACCCAAGGAGGGAACAGCTGCAGGCTTTTCTAGACACGTTTTTAAAGGTCATTATATGACACAATTGTAACTTAGCTCGGACAATTACAGGAAAACAATTATAAATGTTTCTAATAGAAAAATAGTCTCTCTCAAACAGTAAAGTCAATAAGAAGACCTTTAATAATTATTTGATGTGTACAATAATATTAACCTGTATGACCAGTAGTAATTACATTTATCCAGTGTCTTAAGAACATTTTCACTTATGGCCCACAAGAATTTTCTGAATGCATGATTTGGAAGCTCAAAACTAAATGTCAGTTGCAGCAACCTCTGCAAGACCTTAGACATGAAAGCTCCTACAGAGATTTTGTTTCTAACAAAATAATGAAATGTATTAATGCCAGAGGTTCACCTTGCCTAAAATTATATTTTTGAACAGAACTTGTGGAAAAAATTACAAAATTTGCTAATCAAAGTATTCATACTTCACTTAATCAGTTCATAATAGCTGACCCTATTTCTCAGATCAAAGAGCTGGAAATACATGTAAAGAAGAATCTGTTTTCTTCACAAAATCCTAAAGTATTTAAATCTTAGAATTGAGGATCTGAGCAAAGAAAGTGAATTTGTAGGAAACAGAGACGCTTTTGCCCAATTCCTTACCAGGTCAGAATCATTTCCCATACAAGAAGACTTTCTTATCTAGGTTATAACTGTTAAATTAACATGACTGCACCCAAGATGTCACTTCAGAAACAAACTGGTTACCATCTTAGCCAGTGATTTCTCTTTAACCCAATTTTTGCCTTGCTCACATTCGTCCCAGCTTTGTTATATGTTCCTCTTCATGCCACCCAAAACAAAGACTGTTTCTTGCCTTGAAACTCACAACTCCTCATCATATCCACCCACTCCACTATCACCTACTTCCCTTCAGCTGACAAATGACTATATTTAACTACTGTGTGTTGTTTTGTGCTGGTCTGTGAAGAAGGGCATAGGGCATGGAACTCTCTTCCCCACTCAGCCACTCTCTCCACAAGAGCTGTGTTAATGGTGGGTACATCCAATGCTTCCTGTCACTCTTCCCACCAACAGCCCTAATGCACCTATCAGCCATGGATTCATTGTAAAGTGGAACAGCTGAGATGCACAAGTGGAATACACAACCTTTGTGGCCACCAGTTAAAATTCAACAAACTTTTACAGACACTGGAAGCCATCTCCAATTAATAAAAATGGTGATAATGCATGTGGTGAGATTTTGGTGATTTCAGCACATGTCTAGGCAGAATACTTACATTTCAAAAGCCACCACATAGCAATTTTTTGTTAGCCTAATGCAAGAAGCCAAATCGAGGGTTAACCATGGAAATTCAAACTTTTTACTGTGGATGTAGTCACTCCAGACCATAATTCACTGAGTAACTGAGGACAGAAAGCACTTCTGGAGAATGTCTGGGCCAACCCCCATGTTCAGACCAGAGTGAACTAGAGCAGCAGGTGGCTGAGGGCCATATCCATTCAAGTTTTTAACACCTGTGAGGATTGAGACTTCACAACTTCCTTGGGCAAGTGGTTCCAGCAATCCTGTTACTCATGTGAGAAGAGTATAGTGAGTACCTGTTTCCATTTCTTCTGTGGGAACTGGGAAAATGAGTTTCCAAGGCAGGAAACCTATTGAACACTAGGACAGACACCTCTAAGCAGCATCCTTGAATAAGAGTGCTGTGCACAGGACTGCCCATGAACAGCTCAACTTGGAAATATCCATCCAGTACCCTTCCTAGTAACCTGTGATCCCTGTTTTTTTTGTTTTTTTTTTCTCCACAGTCAGCTAATTTCCTGGAACTTCTGTAAAATATAGAGAATACTTTTAGGGTTAAGTAGAACTAAGTCCATCCCAAAATTAAAATAAAGGAGTACATCTCAAAGAAGTGAGAGCAAAAGTGGCTTGGACAGCATTCACTACTACTAGATCGTGCAGAGAAGACAATTGTACTAAACAAGATTTTCCAGTCAATGCACCACTTCAAAGCTTTCACCCATGCTTCTCTTCCTACATTATATATTAGTTATTTTTCATTTGAAGCAAGCATTTATTATTTCAATATTTTATCCTCTTTTGCATTTTGATAGATATAAGCAGGTTCTGGCTTCCAAGACCCTGAATATCAATCGTAGATTTGTAGATTCCTAAAATGGTTTGGTTTGGAAGGGATCTTAAAGACCATCCCATCCCAAACCCCTGCCATGGGCAAGGGCACCTTCCACTAGACCAGATTGCTCACAGCCCCATCCAACCCGGCCTTGAACACTTCCAGGGATGGGGCAGCCACAGCTTCTCTGGGAAACTTGTGCCAGACACACTCAGTGTGAAGGATTTCTTCCTGATATCCAATCTGAATCTATCCTCCTTTAAAGAGTAGATTTAGATTAGATATGTGGTTTAAAGGCATTCTCCCTCATCCTATCAGGGGACAAGTCAACAAACATCAGAAGTTTCTCCTAATGACAAAAGCCTACTATTTACACCAGTTCACATTGCTATGGCTCCTTTCTTTTCTGTTTCCTTCTACAGCTACTTATGACATGCACTTCATATCCTGAAGTGCTAATAATCCTAATTCCTCCTAATCCATGTGAACCTGCTATTAATGAGAACTTTCTGTTCAAATCAGGATTTGACTATATCCATATCAATCCAGTCAGCATTCCCTTAGGCAGGTTTGGGTGGAGGAAACCTTTGCAGGACAGCAAAGGTCTCCAGAATCCTTGAGTACAGCCCTTGGTATCACTCCCCCACAAGCATTTTACTGGTGACTCCCTCATTTCAAAGGAATCTAAAAAGGATTTTACCTTTAATTTGGAGCACTGAAAAAAGTTAGAGTGTCACAAATTCATACATTTGCATGCAAATAACTTTTAACATTCAGTTCAATTTTCCCTTGAGAAAATTTTTGTGAAGATAGTCTTATTTAATTTTTAAGAACTGAAGTTTGCCACCCTCGGCAGCCTGGCGTGCGCCACTTACTTCCACAGGAGTTAATCTGAAACTCTGAAAGATACAATTCAGATGACAGTCCAGAATTACATTAAATAGGCAGCCTGCCAACTTCAAAAGTACCCTGAAAACTCAAGAGTGCCAAGTTTTGGAGGTCTGAAACCCTTTCGACAAGTAAGAAGATTGTTCTTTGCAAACGACCTTGTCAGATTCCTTTAAAATTACACTCCTGATGCACCCATCCAATTTGCAGTGTTTAAAAGGCACCTCTCCCCACTGTCACTTTCATTAGTCTGAAGTAGTTGTCCTTTTATATTCTGCTGTGAAAAGGCTGGCAGGGCTGCAAATTAACTGCTACATTTCATTTCCAAAGTAGAGTTCAGAAGCACCTAGTTGCACTTTCCTGATGGACAAAGAGAGGTATTTGGTTATCTAAAGAGGACAAAAAAGGGGGAAAAAATCAAAATATGTGCACTAGACTATGAGATGGGAGTTAAAAATAACACCTGGGAGCCCAGGACAAATTGAATTCTCTTACCATTTCTTCCATTAATGAAATTGGGCTGATTTCCTGAAGCAGCTATGACTTACTTGTGCTCTGCTGCCTAAGCCTCTGCCTCACCTTTTGTTAGTCCTGCTTCCAAAGACCTGCTGGCTAAAGTTCAGTGAAATTTGACAGAAACATCCAGAAGACAAATGTAGTGAAGTCCCTGTACATTTTTTAAGAACTGGTAGCCAATATCAGAAGAGACCCAAACCAGTGCCAAAGATGGTTGTAATCGTTGCACTGTCCCACCAGTCAACCAGCATGGATTTACAACCTGTAAACCAGCCAACAGCTAATAAACTGTAAACTGTAAACCTGGCCAGCTATCATGGACTTAAATCTGGACTAGCTACACCATAGGAGGCAACATGGGAAGCACAGCCAAACCTTTTGTACTCCAATGAAAAGATGGGAGAGATGCTAAGGAAAAGTAGCTTAAAGACAGAAGGAAAAAGTCTTCATTAGCACCACTGCTCACAGTAGTTTCGTTCTGCTCTTCCAGTGATTGTATAAATCTGGGGAAATGCTGCTAAAGTTATTATTAAAATAGCTTAGAACTTAGTCTTAGATCATTAAAGCAGTCTTCTCCAGATGTTAAAATAATGGTGATGATAATTCTGACACAGGAGCATTAAAATGATAACTGATTGGTATTTTACATACAACACACTGGGTTTCCTAGAGCATACACTATGAGAAAATGAGGCGTACTAGATTAAAAGCTAGTTCACTACTGTCCTAAATAATTAAATACACAGTATTTCCTCAATGGCTTTGCCTAAGAAGAAAAAAAATGTAGCTGGGAGAAATACAGTAACCAAATTTCCAAAATTCATCATGGATGCTTTAGAAGTCTCAGTTCACAGAGACTTGAATAGGTGACAACCTCCAGTGCCTGTGAAGTAGTCAGAAAAATCAGTATGTGAGAAGAGCTTGATACACCATTAGTATGATAAAACACTAAAAATATCAGGAGATACCTGTTTTAAAAATGTGATGCTAATTTGCAGATCAAGTGTAGGACAGATATTGAAAAAATAATGAGGAAATGCACAATTATGCAAAGAGTTTATTACCATGACAATACCCCAGAGAAGATTTACTCTCTTCTGCATTTTTTTTTGTCTTTTCCTTTTTCTTTTTTCCTAAAAGACATTTATTTGAGGAGAATAATTGGTCTATATTTTTGGTCTTGAATAAGTCCATACACAGGACGTCCTGCAAAAGTGCTGTAAAAATTTACTTCTCTGTTTTGTGAGTCCTACAAATGGAGTCAATACAACAGATCCAAACTTCCACAGAAGTTAACCTTTGCAGCACCTCAGTTTACTTTTAAGAATATGGTTTCTGGGACACACTTTTCATCTCAGTTCTTCACCAGTAGTTTTGTGAGTCCTACAAATCTGTCATTCGGAGCTTGCAAACCTCAATATTTGAAATAATACCACAATAGCACTGTGTTGGGATTTAGACTTTTAGGCTCCATTTTTTGCAACTTGCTTTCCTTGTGTTCCGCTTAATCCCTCCAAGGACGCTTCTTGATCTTCTGAGAAGACTCCCAGATCCCTTTCCCTCTGCCAGCAGCCAAAGCCATTTCTGACACCTGAAGGACCAGGTACCACACAGCTCCATTGTGCACACATTAAGGCATCACAGTGCCCAAGGATGGGCTGGATCTCCTGGAGGACATGGGGAGCTCCTCCTGGCACTGCTGTTGACTCACTTATCCCAGCACTGAAAGACCATGATCTAACCCTTCTTTGTCCTTCACTTAAAATACAGGGCTTAAAAAAGGGTATTGTTATCCCTGGTTTGTTGGGGCTTTTTTCCCAACCCCACAGAAAACTTAAATTACAATGGACAAAGAGAATTTATAAAAGTCACAGCTGTAGCCTTT
>VWYP01020116.1:132523-142998 GCA_013400435.1 Pycnonotus jocosus | reverse complement strand
TGTTGTGTAGGGTGCAGGTGAAGACCTGAATATCTGTCATTGTCATGCTCAACAAGGCAAGTGTGACAAGGCAATCCTTATTTCATTCACTGAAAGAATAACAGATGGATTTTATGCACAAAAAGTTTAAAACTAAAAAGCGCTGATAATCAAATCAAGAATGGCCAGCAGCGATACTGACTTATGTAATGTTGGCTTTTTTCTTTAGGAAATGAATTGAGAAAACAATTGCTGTCTCAGCTGGCTGCACTGTCATGTGGAAATAATGCTCAGCCAGTAGCAGACAGGTCTGGCTTGAACTCAGCTTTTAGCAGAGTCCTGCTATCCCATTGTTATTCCCTTAACCTCTACAGCTGTTTGATTATAAAACTTAGTCATGTGCCAATAATAAGTTCTCTGAACACCATGATGTGGAAAATGAATAGTTAAGTTTTCAATAGAGGTCTTTGATGGATTATGTTTGTCAGGAGATGAGTTGTTTTATTGGCTTCATTCTATACTGCTTATTTTCACAGCCATATATTTCTTAAGTCGAAATACAAGGTATCAGTTGCAGTCTATAATTTTACACATGCATCATTTTTGTGACTGATTTTACCTAATCTGCTAGATAGTAGTGTACAAGTATGTATCTAGATCTTCTGTGATTCTTGATTTTGGTAGAGGGTTGTGCGTCTCCATTGCAGAATAGTTGGATGTTGGCAATCTGTATGTTGGCAATCTGTGTGTTGGAAGTACTCAGGCATTTAC
Organism: Pycnonotus jocosus; assembly: GCA_013400435.1. Taxonomy (NCBI): domain Eukaryota; kingdom Metazoa; phylum Chordata; class Aves; order Passeriformes; family Pycnonotidae; genus Pycnonotus; species Pycnonotus jocosus. The sequence goes on along the minus strand of VWYP01020116.1, from coordinate 142,248 downwards.
TGAGGCTTCCAGGCCTGACATATGCAAAAAGTTGCTGTTTTTCAGTTTAATGGCCATATTAAAATTAAGCCACTTGGGCACTGCCAGATTTTTGTAAAGAAACTGTCTCTGTGGAAAGAACTTCTATGAGGGAACCAGATGTTTAATTCTGAATTATTTCAGCACAGAGCTTATTCTTAGTGTTTATTAATAAACACTGGTAAAAAAGTACATGCTTTTTAAGAGTCAAGTAGCATTTGCATATGTTCATTCTACTGGAGTCAACAGTCTGCAGCACATTAACCTTGCATTCTAAACCCCTAATGTAAAGTGCCCCAGAGGTTTATTGAAAAGCCACTACCAAAGAGATCTTCCATTTTCTTCAGAACTGCAGACCTTCAAAACTCAGACACCTGTTCTCAAATAAACACCTAAGCAAGAGTATCCTCCTGGGAAATCTGTGTTTTAGATAGTTTGTTCAAGCACTAGCGGAAATTAATACATGGATTTCTTGAAAATTTTTGAAGATAAAAATAATACCAGCAAAAGATGTGAATTTTTGGTAGCACTTTTGTTTTATTTAATTCCTGTAAAAAAAAATAAAGACATCCTAGTTTCAATATTTCTTCTCTGAGGAATGAGATTGTAGACTTGGGCTCTTCAATTTTGAAAAAAATGGTATGATTTGGGATACAAGAGCATATAATGAAATCAGGAAATCATAAAGAACAAAAATAGGAAATGACTGTACATCCACTTCTACTCCATCCACAAATGGAGGTCAAGCAAATGAACCTAGCAAGTGGCAGGTGAAGACAAAATAAAGGCTATGATATCTCACACAGCATGCTATTAAATCGTGGAACCCATTCACTCCTAAATATTTTGGACGCTAGTATTTTACAGAATTTAAAAATTAATTAAATTCATTAAAGAAAATTTTGTTTAGGATTACTAATTAGAAAGACAGCCTCAGTTCAGAAAACTTATTTCTGGTGGTTTTGATTTTCCAAGGAAAATATCGTTATACCTTTGCTCTATTCTTACTATTTCCTAGGCATCTTCTGCCAGAGACAGATATTGGTCTAAACAGATCAAAAATATGTCTCTTTTTCTATTCTGGTGGAAAAATTTTCCAGTCTGGTTAAATAATGGACTCTTATTGCTCAGGAAGAGATTGTGCTTCCTTTACCCTATCTTTAACGTATACTGAATGACTTTTTCATTTAGGTTGTTAAGTGTTGTCCATGGAGTAGACAAGAGAATTGAAATCCTTCTGATTTCCCATTCCAGGCTGTACCTGTCAATCCAATTAATGCATGCAGTGCACTTCTGACTTGCCCCAGTTATTTCTAACAATGCTTCCAGGATCATAATCCACTCACTCACCTAGCTTGGTCATAGACTTCAAAAGAGCTATGAGCTATGCAAAATGAACTCTGCCAAGCACCTACTCTGCTTTCAGTAGTTTCACAACATTAGGTGATGCTCCTCTCCCCTTTTTCATGTTTCATCTTTCGTGTGGGTTCATTCTAGCTTCATATCTGGAGAACACTAGCAATTGCCAGGGAAACTAATAGGTTTCACCTCTTATCTCTCTTGACTGGCTGGGCCACTCTTATAGCATTACAATACTTGATTCTAATTGTATGAAAACATGGATAATTGTAATGGATAAGTGCTCTAATCTGAGAGTAATTTACTGTTTGTACCATTTGCATCTATGTGGCTTTCAGTACCATCAGAAGGCTGAACAGAAATTGAACAATAGGTGTTAATTAACTCCTGAGAACAACTTCTGTAAACTAATACTCCTTCTTCACTTATTAGTACAAAAAAAAAAAAAAAAAAAGAAAAAGAGACATAAGAGGGTTATATATGGGAAATAAATTATTCAGAATTTGAAAAAAGACATGGCATGAAATATGATGTATTTGGTGCAGAGAATTCAGTAGAGCCATCTGAAGAGGCATTCAGTGTGATTGTGGTGGCATGGAAAGTGAATGAAGTTTATTTACCTCAATCTGTTGAATATGTAAGAGACTGAAGAAGGAGTTAGAATTAAGAAGTTAGTCCAGTTGGTATGGGATGAAGAACCCACATATTTTAATAATATGGAAATAAAGACACATCACATCATAGAGGCCATATTGGAAGGAAAATTCCTGGTGGCTAAAATGCTACTGTTGGATAGATAGGATTTACACTTCCTCATCACAGAAAAAGGAAAAAGGTACTTTTAATTTAGTTATTTAAATTGCCTCTTCTTTCTCTGTTGCACTCAGAGCAATCATGAATTTGGACATGTCCTTTGAATCACTGATTAGCTCTTTCTTAAAACATACATAATGAGAAGAAACAAGAGAGACCCAGATTTTAGGGACAAGATGATGATAAATTTAAGCCCTGAACCTCAACCAGTGATAGAAATATTTGTGTGTGATGTCACCCCTTTCAGTGGTGCTGCAATTCAGTAAATTGCAACACAGTTCACTATTAACCCTTCACGTACATGGTCCTCTGAATGCACTCCATATATGAAGTATTTTTGAAGAAACAGCATGGCTATGTGTAATCACAAAAATGAATAATCATATTAGTGTCTATATGTTAAAATTTTGCAGAATAAAATCTTTTATCATATGCTAAATGAAACACACAGAGCATTCAGAAATTATATGTCACTTGCCTAGTTTTTATTAATAATCACTGTTTCATTAGAACTGTTCATTATCTACAGCACAAAAATGCCAAATTAAGTTTATTTTGATTTATTAAAGAAGTCTTGCTAATTTGATTTTAGTTATAATTTTTCATTTAAGTGAGCCTTCCATTGCTTTTATTAACAAATTCAAGCAGTAAAAATAATTAGTAATAGAAATCCTTTTATCAGTATTACACTATATCTTTATTATACCTTAATCACTTGAAAAAGGTACCTGCAAAAAACCATTAAAACCACAAATGCGTTTATGATGAATAACTGAATCACATTGTTTTGACTCTACATTTTCATTATGATTTTTTGTTAGACAAAAATTGCTAACACATGGGTTCTTAGTACAAATCCAATTTTATCTACAAAGCGTGAAAAATGTTGAAAAGAATGAGAAAAAAACTTGTCAATTAAGACAAAGATAAAACTTTTCAATTTTATTTTCCTATTTTCTCTTCATCAGTGGGTTTACAACCTTTGTTTTTTACAGCTTTTTCTTCTGAAATGCTTAGAAGACTATTATTCATATACAATATTTCTGATATCAAAATCTTTTATAATGAAAAGGTCATTTCATCTGAGAAAAGAGCATATTTGAATAACTTGTTAAAAAATAAGTCAAGAACATATTCAGTTACAGGCAAAGCTGTATGGATATGGTGTCCATGAATTCATGCTGTCACACTGCAATATCTTAGGTTGGGGTGGTTATTCAATTCCACAGACCCATTTAGAGCTTGTGTATAAATATTATGTGACCTGGCATCTAAATCTGTTTCTCTGAGAAAGTTGATTCCCTCAGACATATTCCAAACATGCTCAAGAAACATTGACAACAATGTCAACAGTATATTGCAATTGAGAGAAATAATGGCTTATTCAGTACAATAGTAAAAAATCCAAGGGGGCTGTGGGTTGTGTTATTTATTATAAGTTGAGCATGCTGTGAGTATATGTGCTGGTTTTGGCTGGGGTAGAATTAATTTTTTTCACAGTTGCTGGTATGGGGCTGTGTTTTGGATTTATGCTGGACACAGGGTTGATAATGTAGAAATATTTTTGGTTTTGCTGACCAAGGCTTACACAGGGCCCAGGCTTTTTCTGCTTTTCATACTGACACACTGGGGATGGAAGTTAGGGGTGCATGGAAGGCTGGGAGGAAACACAGCCAGGACAAAGGAATGTTTCAGACTACATGACATCATGCTCAGTATATAAAGTGGGGGAAAGCAATGAAGTAATTCCTTGTTTTGCTTTGCTTTTATGGGCAGCTTCTGCTTTCCCTATCAAACTGTCTTCAATTCACCCCAAGAGTTTTCCAGCTTTTACACTTCTGCTTCCCTCCCTGATCCTACTGGTGGGGGAGTGAGTGAGTGGCTGCATGGGGCTTGGTGGCTGGCTGTGGTAAAACTGTGGCAGTATATATGAGACCTTGGGTTTTATGAGGATCTTCAGTCCTCTCTGTGGCCTGGAGCTTGATTTTTCCATGGTGAGCATGAAGCATCTCAAAAGGTTTTGACTATTTTCTGCTTAGTCAGAAATGAACTAGTAGGTATGTGGACGTATCAGATCAAAAAGAAAGGTACCTAATGGGTATTCCATTTATAGCCCTAAATTTTTCTTAAATCAGTTTTCATGTATCTAGGTCCTTCTTTATGGTTCAACAACTAGAATAATTATCTTCACAATGCTACATGTAGAGAAATATATTATTTCTTTGTTCTCTACACATTCAGTATCAATTGAAGTACTTCTGTTTATCAGGATATTGAAGGACAGTCAAACAATTGTCTCTCTTTATAACAAAAAACAAAGGAGATTGGTCTTCTGAGGTCCAGATTTCAGGCTTCCCTTCCTCATAACCTGTCCATACTCTTGATCCTTCTTTGCCTACCTTGATATGATATATCTGAAAAAGTACATGGTTTATTTTTTCGCAAGTTGAAGAGAAAAAGTGGAGATCTGTTCTACAGTAGGCAAGCTGTAGGTTTTTTGTCTAAAAATAGATTTAGACAAAAAAATTAAAAATACAAAGCTGGCACTCTATGTGATATGATAGGCAGGGGTAAAGTGTGTTCACTTTCATTAAAGATGTAGCAAGCACAAGACAACCATGTACTTAGAGCTCTAAATTTGACGTGCATTACAGGGTTGAGTCAGATGAAATATCTTGCACTCTAGACAACTGATGAGCAAATATAGCCCAGTATGGGCTTGCTCTCCCCAGCACCATTGTTGAGGAGCCCACCACCAAGTTAGGAGAGGTTCAGGGACAAATATTCCACATTCATGTGGTGAGAGGCACATCTGACTCTAGTATTGCACCTGACAGGCAGCTCCACTTTAAGGGCATGACCTGCCATTGGTTTGAGGAGAGGAAATGTTCCAGTCAGCTCTAGCAGTGCAAATTCAGGCTTTCAAGTTGAAAGAAAGGACTTTGCCAAAGTTTTATGCCTGAACTGAAACATTATCGGCTACTGTGGTTTCATTGGTGTTCCTGCAAATGAATGAAATAATGATTATGAAATGAGTGGTTTGCACCTCTGTAAATTCAATTGTAGTAAGTCAAAGGAAAAATAGGACTCCTACACAAGTAGTATCAGTAAGAAAAGAAATTCTTCTCTTTTTTTATAATATCAAAAAAATTTTCCAATTATCCTTATGTTCTATGTAATTTTGTGGGAATGGGGATTGTCAGGGGACATTGTAAAAATATTGTTTAGAGTTTGAGCTGATTTATGTTCTTGTTGTTTGAATCCCACCTGTGTATATTTTTGATTTTAGACTGTTTCTTATGTTGCTTTTGATTTCGAAGAGAAACAGGAGGCGAACAAAAAGCAACCTATTTTTTAAAGGATCAGGGTCTCAGCAGCCAGCTCTGGTATTTGGGGATATGTGAGAGGCTGGAATCTTACAGGTCAATTACTCAAACTATTGAGTAGCAGATGTCACCAGAGTGTACAAGCTGAGTGTTGGACTAGATAAAGGAAGGGGCTGAAAATCCTGTGAGATGGGATAGTGCTTTTTATTGTGCCAAAGCCCTTACAGAAAACTCCCCTCCAGGGAAGTAGCAGGACACCTGTAGACCTGAAGGTATTCTCCTTTCTGGTGGACGATAATTGACTCAACCATGCTGATGTAGGATGCAGCTGTAATGTACTAGAGAGTATCATAAAACATCAAAGACTCTTCACTTGATGAGAAGAAAAATACAAATAGAAACTCTAGTGGAATCTCAGTTCACTAGGTGTTATGGAATTACAAGGATAGAGGGAGTGAGAAGAGAAATTACACTAACATACCAAATCTGATATTAATACTTTTGTTTTGGCATCTAAAACCTGACATCAATATTATTGCCATATACTAAAACCAAGTCCATTTCTAGCTTTACCTCTAGTCACACAGCATCACAGAATCATAGGCAAGTCTCACATGGCTTTAATCTTGTGAAAGCTACTGAGATCTGCTCTTAACAGCAAGTGAAGAAAGACTTGTTCCTCTCATGGGTGATTCATCCCACCCCTCAGATTTTTATTTTAGATTAGGTGAACTCATCAGCAGTTACCAGTCTCTTTCATTGATAACAGACTTATCATGAAATGCCTTAGACTGGACACCTGACGAAACAGAGATAAAGTGAGACAAATCACATTCAGTGCCTTTGAGTGATACAGCTCCATATTCACCCTAAGCTTTAGCTTTTCTTCTATATAGTCACATGTCTTCACTGTGACCCATCAGGAAATCAGAAATACAGCCTCGGAGCCTGCTCACGGTTTGTTTTATAGATTTATTCTCATAAAGACTGAAGAAACAAAAAATATATAATACAGATGGATTTTTTTTTTCATTCCTCTACACATTAAGGCATCTCCAGATGCAGAAGTTAGTCCAGTTGCAGGAATCTTAAACAATAGGATTTAATTTCTTTATGTTGGTGCTACTCAACATTCCTGAAAGAGCAGTTGTGCCAGTGGGATTCACAAAGCTTTTACTACTTAAGTGAGGTCTGACCTATCAGAAAGAAGCTTAATGTAGTCCACTGTTTTCAAAAGAATCTGAAAATATGCCATAGTGTTGACTGCCAGAATGCAATAGTTTCAATTAAACACCTCAAATGCTGTTTTAAAAGCTGGTTAAATTTAAAGGTGCATATAATTTCTTGTCACTTCAGAATTCCTTGTTAGAACAAGGAAAGGAGTAAGGATATAGATTAATTCAACCATAACACTTAGGGCTGGAATGGAGGCTGTGAGGTGATTATCCTTGTTCTAGGCAGGATCAGCTATTACAGTGTCTCCCTTGACACATGTTTATCAAACTTTTCCTTTAAAAGTTACGAAAATTCTGTGAGGTCAAAAAATTTGCCACTTATTAACTATTTTTACAACTAGACAGTAGTACCTAACATTTCACTAAAATCCTGAAATATTTCTATTTTTTACTTTGAAAGTTGGAGTAAGGCAGAGAATCTGATCCCATTTTTATTTCTGCAGTGATAAGAGTGTGCACGTTTTCTTCTCTTTGTCCTCACACATCAGAATTTTAGTCAGCAACCAGAATCACATTTCTGGAAGAGATACACCATGCGGATCAAAAGAGTTGGAGCCTACTCCACAGGAAAAAAAAAATAAATTATTAGATATGAATATTCTTCCACATAGGGAAATCCTAGTATTGTTGCATAAGATTATGCTTTTTTGCAACACAAAGGCAGAATTATTAAACTCAGGGCTGCTGTTTGCAAGAAAACCTAGTGGTTAGAAAGACTGACTTGGATTCTATTCTGTCACAAGTGATGGGAGATTCAGGCAACAGAACAAATATTTCATAGAATCTTGTGGAAGGCTGAGACAGGAACTGTGGGAAGGAAAAAAGTTTTTACTGAGAAAAGAAGTTCAGGCTCTGAGCTTCTCTTCCTGAGCTTAGATAGAAGATACTCATCCCATGGAATAAAAACGATTATTTTTTTTCTTTGACAAAGAAAGAACAGTTGCATTATCTAATATTTGTTCCAATATAAAAGAAATTAAACTTATGAAGAAGCCTTTAGACACATTAAAAGAGCAGAAAAGAACAAAATTAATTAATTTAGGTAAGGAGTTGGTTTTCTGTCAGACACAATGATGAGATCTGGGGCCTTCTGCTTTCCTTTCTTGTACCAGTGAGAGTATAATAGAAATTACTTACCATTGAAATTGAGTTAGTGAATAGATTTCATTACATTTTTTTGTGTAATCCCACATATTTCTAAGTTTTTAAATTAGATTGGTTTAGCTGTTACTGTTTTGTTTTTGTCAGTTTTCAGATTAAGACAAATATTAACACAATATTATACATTGGACACCTGATAGTTTAAGATAAGATGACTTTTTAACTAAACTATCATTATCACAGTATATAATTACTAATTTGTTGTTGTTGTTGTTGTTGTTATTATATGTAAATTGAGGTGTGTGCCAAACCCCGTGCAAATATGTTGCAAATGATGGTTACTGATAACAACAATTAACAGAGGAACCAGACTAGAGGAGTTCAGGAGCATCCTGCTTGGGTACCTTGGCTGGCATGAGCTGGGCTCTGACAGACTCATGAAGCAAGTAATTCCCAGTCTTCACACACATGATGAAGCTCAACTCCACAAATACTACTGAGACCATATCTGTTGGGTGAGCTCATCACTTGCCTGTGAGGTGACAGCAGTTCAGTCCCCAGGAAGAGCCAAGCTTTCCAGCACATCACAGATGCAATCCTCCATTGTCTAATATCCACTGCATGATCACCAGTTTTCCAAAGAGCACTGAGATCATGCTGCAGAGAGGCATTTTTTTCCCCAGAGGAACTAGCAGTCAAAATTTAGGGTGATGTTTGTCCATCAGTAGAGCGTGAGACAGACATCTTGGTGTATTTGAGTGCTTGCCAGAAAACAGAGAAGGAAGGAAAATAATGCTTATTTTTTAGAGGGTCAGCAGATTGAGTTGCAGAGCTTGCAGATCTTTGCTGGCTAGGCCAGTTGATTCGATCACAGACTGATATCCATCACAGCTATTGCAAAAAAAAAAAAAGAAAAAAAAAGAAAGAAAAGAAAAATTAAACAAAAGGATATAAAGCCTGCTTGTGGTAGCAAGGGAAATGGCTTGAATTCCTGTTTTGAACATCAGCATTGTACATCCAAAGATAGCCCCTGAGAAATATTTGAAAAATTGAATGCTACTGCCCCAGAGAAGAACAGAAAATGCTTGACAGTAGTAAAATCTAATTTTTTAGCAGTGATCTTACGGTTTCTTGGTTTCTATTACCTCTGAATCACCCAGAGCCTCATGTCCTTTGTGCCTTGACTTTGCTCTCATCTGCTTTCAGTGTTGTCCTGCTTCTCATTTCTTCCTGGGGTGAACAACTACTTGGAGATCTGATCTCTCCTCTCTGAGAGAGGGAGAGGGAAGGAGAGGAAGAAGGGAAGGGCTTGTGACACAAAAGCAGTGGAAGAAGGGAAGGATTTAAGGACATGCTTGTATTTGTGTCCTTAATCTCTCACAATTATGTGTGTGATTTTCCACTCAATAGTTTTTCTCTGGGCATTTTTTTAATAAGTTTAAAATTGGTTTCATAAACCAGTGCATAGTTTGGCTACTTTGGAAGTCTGTCTATTAAGCCAAAGTCAATTTTCAAACTTTTAAATAATTTAAGTAATTTATTTTTAATATATAAACCTTAATTTTTAATGTACAAATATGTGCACATTTAATATGATCTAAGTTGTTGTCCTAGTTAAACATCTCAGGACTCCAAAATTTAAAATGTGTACAGCTTTTCCACTTTTTCACCTCCTGGAGAATAACAGTGATGGGGTTTATTTGAATCTGTGTCTCTTGAAGCTTTTCACACTAGGAAAAATCTGATTTTCAAAATCAAATACAGTGATGGTTAGCATAGATTCATCAATGCACTACATTAAAGTGATTTTTTCAGATCTCTGCCACATGTGAGCTTTCACACTTGGCAAAGTCAAATTTCAAGAGTCACATAT
>VWYP01020116.1:110623-132512 GCA_013400435.1 Pycnonotus jocosus | reverse complement strand
AAGAGTCACATATAACAGTAAATTGACATAGATTCATCAATGTTGATGGGAGAACAGTAACATAAGGCATTACTAAAGTGGGTTTATGTGTGTTTGTGGAAAGAAAAGACAGGTCTCCATCATTGGAGACTGAAACCTCTTATGATTCCAGACAGCATGGGAAAAAGAGAGTACTTAATCTACAAAACATTTTTTAGTTTGGCTGAAGCATATTTTGGCTGAAACACTATATTCCAGCTGGAGTTATTATACTCCATATAAAAGGCCACAGGTTAAAATATGAGAGCCTATTTCAGCTTTAAATTCCAGGAATTTACACAGGTGTGTGCTGAGAGAGTGTGCTTAGGTCTCTGCAGGTGCACATCCATAGGAGCCCAGGTGCCTTGCTGCATCCACACACACAGACATTTCTTCTCATCAGTCTCTGTATGCTTTTTTTTTGCAGTGACTGTCAAAGTGCTGATAGCTAGCTAGGGTGTAGCTCCATTAAGTGCATTTTTCAAGTGATACCTGTTTGAGCCACCAACAGGTAAGAAGTAAGACACAGTGTGAAAAACATGAATTTCTGGCATCTTGGAAGATAGCACCTCTGTCGTGTACTTGTGGATTTAATTATTGTTTGCTATTTCTTAAAAACATCATTTAAAGTGTGAAATTATTGGAAAAGGTCTTCCTTTGACCTTATTAAAAGCATCAAACAATTTAATTTGAATAATTTTCTGTCACTTAAAAGTTTTGGCTAAGATATTTATATGACCAAAATAAAACAAGGTTCTGATCTAAAAATGGATACCAGAATTTTCTTATACTGATAGTTCCACTACAAGCCTAAAGTCCTCAGCTCCATCCTACAACCAAGTTCTTTGCATCTTAGCTGATGCAAAGATTATTTATACAGCATATCAGTATTAAAGAAAGAGTGTAAGAGAATGATTTTAACACTCTAACATATGCATTTATCTAAATAAAAGCAGAGAATTATGTATTTTTGGAAGAAAAAGAATGACAGTAATTGCATGTGATAAAAGAGCCCTTCATAGCAGAGGTCTCAATATGAAGGGTGATAGCTGTCAAATGGGATCATGCCCAAACTTGTTAACTGCTCTATTTCTGCAGTTTTTTTGGGGGGAATTTGTCAACTAAATTGCAGAAATCCTTTTTACTATAGTGTGTCAATCACTCCCATCCATGACACAGTTGCCCACAAACAGATAACACTGTAAAATATCCCCATGGATATGTGAATTGGTCTCCCATACCTGGATTAATTCTGAAGTATTCTTGATTACATTGACTTGTCATTTTCACTAATTGTTATCCACTGCAACTGTGGGGCACCAACAACATTCCTATCAGCTGAAAATGCTAAATTATTTTTCCCTTTCAATCATTAACTTTTGGGCAAATTAGAGTCATGCTGCTGACTTTATTTTCTGGAAGCTGAAGCACCCAGATGTTTCATTTTCATGGCATTTAGCATTTAATAACCTCACTATTACTGGTGCTAATTTTCTAAATGCCTTTTCTGCTTTTGTTTTGAAAATAAACACATGACAAAATGCTTTGTTACTTCAATTTTCTCTTCCAGTCTTCGGGGAAGATTCCAAAATAATTTGCTAAATGATCGATCAGTTAGAAAAACAGTGAATTTGGAGCTGGATCCAAATGTCCTTATAATCTATAGGATTCTATTAACTTCTATTACATCTGCCCAGAGATGATAAATCAGTTGGCAAGGCATTAATAGGAAAAGCCCTCTTGACAATAAACTAAAAAGGAGAATGATTTGTATGATTTAAACAATAAGGGTATTGAAATCCTAGAAAAATGGGTATTTTAGTTTTTGTCTTTGACTTTTTTCATTTTTTGTGAATTTAAAAGAACTTTTAATGTTATTCAACTCATCACTCCAGCTCCTTGTTCTAGTTTTCTGATTTGATTTATCAGAGAACATGTCATTCCAGTTGAAATGTAGGTATGCTAGTACACCTATGTAATCACTTTAATGTGTAAGACCGCAGAACACAGTATTGACTTTCACACACAAAAAAAGCCATCAAGCAGCAGTGATTTATTCAGATTTTCTCAAGGCAGATTTATACACACTCACATCAAAGCAAAAGAGACTCAGCTGTTTTGGGAAAGGCTGGCTGCATGACTGGCAGGAAGATGCAGTTTAGAGAGGCACATGGAAGGTTCTCATCAAGTGGTCTTCATGCTGCCTTTCCTTCACTGAAACACTGCTTCTAAGCCCTAATTTAACAAAGTGGTACTCAAGACTTCTCCTTTGCATCGTTTCTTTTCTGAAGAAAAAGAAACCCCACAGGAGTTGGTTTGCACGATAAATGTGCATTTAGATCTTTGTCACTCAGCTGGAAAGTATGCCTGGAGTATTAATGTTAGCAGCTTTGTTTTCCCATTTCTTTGACAGGTTCAAAACTGAGGAGACTCATTTTGTAATACCCCTCTTTAGAATTAAAAAAGCAGGTGAATTAAATGTTTCTGTTACTCTTTACCATAAGTAAAATTTTTCAATTTGGTGATTCAGTTTCAAAAAAGATTGCTTTCTCTTCCAGCTAGAGCTTAGCATGGGATTCATGGGAGAACAAATTAATTTCTGAGCAAAATTTAGCATGAAAATAAAGAAACCTTTTAGAATTATGAAGGCAAACAGCACACTTAACAGGAAGAAATTTCTTATTACCTCTGCTACTACCCAAATTCAGCAGTTTGCTGTTTCAGCCACTATCTAATACAATTTTATTGGTGACTGGGACAAACCCCAAAGACTTAAGACATGGGCATGCTTATTACCATTAGGTGTTCTGAAAGAAAATTAATAGAACATTTCAGGTAAAATCAAATCTGGGAAGAAATTTGCCTGTTGGCAGAGTATCCTTTAGAATTACAGAATGATAGAATTGTTAGGGTTGTAAGGGGTTTTAAAAATCAAGTTCCAACCCTTCTGCCATGGGCAGGGACACCTTGCACTAGAGCAGGTATCTCAAAGTCCTGTCCAACCTGGCCTTGAACACCTCCAGGGATGGAGAATCCACAACCTCTCTGGGCAACCTATTCCAGATCCTCACTACCCTCACAGTAAAAAATTTCTCTCTAATATCTAAACCAAACCCAACCTCCTTCAGCTTAAAGCCATTCTCTCTTGCCCTGTCACTACATGCTGCTAAAAGTCCTTCTTTAGCTCTCTTGCAGGCCCCCTTTAGGTACTGGAAGACTGTTATTAAGTACCCCCGAACCCTTCTCTTCTCCAGGGTGAGCTGCCACATCTCTCTCAACCTATCTTCATAGGAGATCTGCTCCAGCCCCGTTGTCAACTGAATGGCTCCCTCCTGGACTTGCTCCAACACATCAACATCTTTCTTGTGCTGGGGTTCCCAGTCCTGAACACAGTACTCCATGTGGGGTCTCACCAGAGCAGAGTAGAGGAAGAGGATCATTTCCTTCGATGTGCTGGCCATGCTGCTTTTGATGCAGCCCAGGATGCAGATGGCTTTCTTCACTTCTAGTACACACTGCTGAGTCATGTCTAGCTTTTCACCTACCAGCAACCCTATGTCCTTCTCCCCAGGGCTAGTCTCTTTCCATTCTCTGCCCAGCCTAAAATTGTTCTTGGGACTGCCCCAAACCAGGTGCAGGACCTCACACTTGGCATTGTTGAACTTCATCAGGATGACCTGGGCCCACCTCTCAAGCCTGACAAGGTCCCTCTGGGTGTTATTCCTTCCCTCCAGTGTGTTGACTGCATCACACACCTGGGTGTCATCGGTGAACTCACTGAGGGTGCACTGAAACCCACTGTCCATGTCACCAACAAAGATGTTGAAAAGCACCAGTCCCAACACTGAGCCCTGGGGAACACCAGCTGGCACTGCTTTCCATTTGGACAGCGCACCACTGACTTCAACACTTTGAGCATGATCATCCAGCCAATTCTTTATCCACCCAGTGGCCCACTCATCTGATCCACGTCTCTCCATTTTAGAGACATAGATGTCATGAGGGACAGTGCCTTGATTCAAGTCCAGGGAGATGATACCTGTGGCCCTTCCCTCATCCACCACTGCCGTTACCCTATGGTGGAGGGCCAAGAAATTTGTCAGGCATGATTTGGCCTGAGTGATGCCATGTTGGCTGTTATCAGTCATCTCATTATTTTCCATGTGCCTCAGCACAGTTTCCAGGAAGAGCTGCTCCATGATCTTGCCAGACACTGAGGTGAGACTGACTGACCTGTCGTTCCCTGGTTCTTCCTTATCTTCATTTTTAAAAATGGGTATTATGTTTCCCATTTTCAAGTCAGTGGGAATTCCACCAGATTGCCATGACTTCTCAAATATGTTGGATAGTGGCATAGCCACTTCCTCAGCCAGTTCTTTCAGTACCCATGGGTGTATCTTGCCAGGTCCCATGGACTTGTGCACCTTCAGGTTCCGTAAACGCTTTTGAACTCGGTCTTTTCCTGCAATTGGTGGAGAAGAAAAACAGAACAACTTAGATTCTTCTTAATAAGAGAACAAGAATCAAGCCAAAGGGAACACAGGGGTCACTATTTGAGAAAGAATGTATTTTTCCCTTTGAGAATAAGCAACTCATCCAAAGAAAAAGACTCAAAGTTGTAAACAAATTCTATCTGTTGAGTATTGGTAAAAGAGCTATGTAATAAAAGTGGTATGTGGAAAAGGCAATTTTTACAATACTTTTCCCAAAGGAAGCATTACTGAGTGAATTGCTAGGCTTTTGGACCAGGCAAAATAAAATGTATTCTAAAAATTGTATTAATCTCTATCATAATAAAAGACAAAACTGAAAACTGAAGAAAATTCTTCTTCAGTGTGAGGAGTGTTTACAACATTAACTAACCCAGTCCTTGAGATGTGAGGACATCAGAACAAGTGGTTGTGTGGAGTATGTATCACAAACAATGTGCATACACAAAAATCCATAAACCAGGAGAAAAATGTTATTTCATTGTTTAATCAAATGACTAAGAATTCAGCTTTGGGAGGTATACTCTGTTTTGCCCACAGGTGAATAATATGACTCCTTAAGTATTTGGCTAATTGGGAATTTCTGGAGAACTTCATTTAGGATAAATGGATGCTAGACATCTAGTGACCTTTTCAGGTGTATAAATAATACATGTTTCATATTTTCAAATGCTTTTGTATTTCTTCCTTCTGGAGAACTAAAAGGTGGCAGAAATATCATCTCCTTTAAGATGAGACTTTAGCAAATACTACTTGCATGTATGGTTCCTGCCTAGGAACCCTCTTAAAGCATTTTGTATTTCCTTTTATTTTGTCAATTACCATCTCCTCACATCTTCACTTTCATCACTATTACTCATGTAATACTTTTAAATTTTTTCTTGGCTTCCAAGATCTTAAATCCCTGGAAGGAAGTGCTGCCAATGGTATGTAACCGAGAGCAGTTAGATGCTGCCTGTCTTAAGTTCAAAGCAGCTTAAATGACCAATGTTCTCCCTAAGGGGGTAAGTCTATTATTTCTTACTATAATGAGTGGTGGAAGAAAAGTTTTAAGATAGGAAAGTGAAAAGTGTTTCAGCTGTTCTCCTGAGTGCCTGTGTCCTAGCAGATAAAGACAACTTTCTAAAACTGCGCTTACTGCACTTCTATTACATTGTCTTAGAGTTTTTATCATGGAGAATTTGGCATTTAAACAAGACTACACTAAGTAGTTAATGGCTGTGTATAAAAAAATTTAGCTGTGAAGTTTTAGAGTTGAGGATTGGTGGGATAAATTTTTGTGGCAATGTAAAATTTACATATGTTCTGTCTTGTGTCCTAATTGGTGACCCCAAGTGTGGGACAAATAGCATTTTGTTGATTTTTTTGTAGGACATGTATAGGATCTCTGTAACAACCAGCTGTGGTGGGTCAGCCTTGGTTAACAGCCAAACCTCTACCCAGCTGCTCACTCCTGCCCTCAGGGAGAAAATAGGAAAAACAAGAATCAGAAAGCTCATGGGTCGAGCTAAAGACTGGCAGCTTGTTTACTAATCACTGTTGTGAACAAAGTCTCGGGGAAAATAAGCTCACAAAAATATAGAATTTCATGATTTGGATAGTGGGAAACAGAAAGGCAAACATTAACATTTTTCGTCCCCCTTTCTCAAGCTTAAAGTCACTCCTGCACACCAGTCCCTGTCAGTAATGGTTGGCCCACAGTGGCTCCTCTTCACTGCTTTGTCCTTCTCAGACTTTTCTTTCCTTCTCATCCTGCTATGGCATGGGTGTTTCACAGGCTGTAGGGAAATCTCTGCCCTGGTGTAGAGCAGCTCCTCTTCCTTCTCATCTTCTGACCTTGGTGCTCATCTTCTGCTTCTCACTCTTTTTGTTCCTTCTCTCTCTCCCTGTGGCATTTTCAAACCTTCCTTATAAATACTTTCCCCGAAGCACTGCCATTGTGGCAGCAGGTGGGTGCCTTGGAGCTGTATGGAATGAGCCATGTCCAGCCCAGGGCTGCTCCTCACAGATGTCACCCTGCAGTCCCCACTGGTGCCTGGGCACCTGCAATGCTGTGCACCAGCACAGTTAATCACTAAAGAAGACTTTACCAGTCTTTTCTTCTTACCCAGACTTTCTGAGCACCCCTTCACTAACTGGTGCAATAGAAATGAGCCATTGAGAAAAGCTCAGATTCACTGGGAGGTTTTAAACGGGTGAAATTGGACTCCAGCTGTGACATGGGTAGAGGTGTGAAACTGAACGGGGTCTGAGGGCTGGGGATGAGATCTGAGGACTGCACCAGCAAGAGCAAACAGTTCTGGCTCAGGCAGCAGTGTAAAACTTGTCTCACTGGTCCTGCTGGAAAATGACCACTCCTGTTGACTTCATCAGGATTTTAGCACCTCAGAGAAAATTGTGCAGGCAAACTGCAGAGTGACGCATCTCACGTGTGGGATGGCTCACCAAACTCCGCAGGGCAAAGGACTCTTGAAGCCCAGTGCAGAGCTGAGCAGCTTCAGTTCTATCATCTCCAGGCTGTAGTCTGTTTCCCACATCAGCTCATGTGCCTTAACCATTGCTGATATAGGCAAGCCATAGTTCCTCTGGGGGGTGGGAGTCAGGAATCTCACCATTTTTTGCGCTCTGAGTTTCTTGGTGTCCATTTCCCTAATTGTCTGAACTATAAACCTGTCATTGGAGATCACAGCTCTGTCTGTACTGGTTGTGCAGTTGTGTTATAAATAAGCACTTTGATGTACATAAATGATTTGGTGTAGATGAACTCCTACCTTGAATGACTGCAGCAAGCTTTACATATGCCAGAGTGTAATCAATGAAGTGTGTAAAAAGCTGGCTAAGTGTTGCTAAAAGCCCATTGGGAGTAAATACGATGCTGGATGGGTAATTTTTCCAGCCTAATTGCATCTTTATTATCAGAAGATTTCTGAAGCTTGTATACATAAACCTTTATCCTGCACTTTTGAATTCACAGAACAACATATCACAGCCACCAAAACAGGGTTTATATATTTTATTTTCCAAAATATATAACAATCAGCATAAGTTTTTGCAATAATTCAGGCTAATTTGAGTAAAACCATGCAAACCAGGAAATGTTTTAAAGTTTCCAGGTGAATTTAAAGAGAAAAACACTTGCCTCTCTGAGAGTGGACCTGGTTTTTTCTATTTTTCCAGGCAGTGACTAAGATTAGGAAACAAAATTAACTGGTTGATTTCACATCACTTATGCAATTATGTTAATTGTTTATATTTCCAAAACTTTCAGATATCTAACATTGAAACATATCTAATTGAAACATCATGGAAATGAGATCCAGAACAAATTCTTGTTATCTCCCATCTCAGACAGGAAGGAAGGATTAAGGCTAACTATAATGGAAAAAAAAATCCAAAAGAATTGTTGCCCTGATTATTTGCATTTGATAAAATCTTGAATTAACTGATTTTGCAGCAAGTTAAAATCTCATTTTTAAGACAGCTTTCACAGTAAAAACCTAGGGCAATAACATCCATCATAATATATACAAAAATCACAAATTGGGAAGGAAAAAGTTGCTGGAAATACAAAAAGGGACACCAAAAGAAAATTAAAGATGATCATTCTACCATTAAAAATTCTCTGTTGGCAGTGCTATCTCCAGAGCAGATTTCACAGGGGTTTGTGGGGACATTCACCATGAACACTCCTATCTATAGTGTGATTCTACAGAGGAATAGCTTCTTCTAAAGCAGGACCTGTTCCTGCCTCTTTCTGGTCACCACTGCCTGAACTGCTTGTGGCAGTGGCAGTTTTAGCAGCACATGACCTGTGCAACATCAGAGCACATTAAGACCAAGGATCCAGTTCATGTAGGGCCATGACCCATAATCAGAGAATACCAACTGGACCCAGCAGTGTAACAGCAAAGCTTTCTGAATTGCACTAATCTGTCAAACAATCAGTTGTCCAAAACTCATGAGTCACTTATTTGGTTAAAGTTAGATGGATGTGCAGGGAGAGTGTAAGAGGGAGGAGGCCAATGCTATCTTGGTCTATACTAAAAATAAAAAACTGATATATTGTTTTTGGGGTGTTCAGATTCTACAAGTAGTGGGTTTGCACAAAGAGGATCATGTTGCATCAGCAGGCAACTACATAACTAAGGTCATTGCTGTATATTTCCCAGATTAAATGCAAAAATATAATAAGGAAATGCAAACAAATAGCAGCTTGCAAAAATGTGCTATTTACATTGCCAGACATAGACCAGTGAGATGCCAATTTTCATTCATGTGCCTTTAAATGGATCAAATGCCATCTTGTCTCTATTTTTGGGCAACAAATCCTTTATTTCTATGTATATGCATAAAGGAAGGTTGAAGACAAGCACATCTACTTTCAGTTCTACTGTAAGCCATTTACAGTGCTGTAAGGAAGTCCTTTCATTTCATCTCGTAAAATGGGATACCTGGATTATTTCATGTGTTTGTTTCATTTTTTGCTTATTCTTTGTTTGTTTGGGTTTGTTTTTTGTTGTTCACAGATCTAAAATAGCATCAAATTCACATAATTACTGGAAATTTGGGTTTCTTTAGTTTTGTGAATGGCATCTCACATCCTAGCTTTTCATCTGGCTTAAGCTAATAGCAACTGGTTGGCTGGTATATTGTCCATTTACATGGATTTTGCTGCAAAACAATCTGATTTAGCCACAGGAAAAAAGTGGAAGCACTATAATTATTTCATTTGTTTCTTCGGACCTTCATTTTGGTAAAACATTTATTTTCCTAACCTTTGCCATGTGGTTTCACTTTCTCTTCTCACTTTGGGCCTTAGGAAAAGAAGAGCTTGTATTTCACCAACAGGCAGGGCAAACAGTCCATGCTTTTACAGTTCCAGATTAAATAGAAATATTCATCATTAACATGACCTGTGGAGTCAACTTACTGATAGTGTATTGAGCTGCTCCGAATACATGTGAGCTTCAGGCTGCACTGGTCAATGAGACATAAAAATAGCACCAGTCACAGAGCACATTTTCATGACTTAGTGAGGCATTTTCCTGTCAGCAATTTGATTGAACGTTGAGAAGAAATGGTTTAGGATTGCAGCTAGTCTTGCAATCTTGCTGATATAAGAGCTACATTCAACCCTTCACTCCTTAGATAAGATTAAATGGAAAACAGACTCACTTCAATGCTGAGCATGTAGGTAAAGAAAAACAAGAGCAAAAGAGGCATGAAAACACACGCACATGCTCACACACACAGTCACATCAATGCTTTGTTAGCATTGCAGCCTTTCCATGAGAAACTGGGCACTTTTACATTTTCTATCTTTGTTAAAAACAGTCCATTACTGCTTGTTCTGCCGCTGCCCCATGGAAACTTTTTCCAGGTACATGTGTGCAACTGGATCACGTTCTTGCAACGACAAGTACCACTGTAGCTACTGTGGACCTCAGCAGAAAAGATAAAGTGCAAAATGTCAGTGATCATAGGACTCAGTCTCTCTACTGCCCCGGTTTCCTTGTCTTTCTCTTGGAAGTCTTTGAGTGAGTCTTTTCTTCCTTGTTTGAAGGGGAATTAATAGGAAATTGCAGCCCAAATCCATTAGGTCCATTTAGGAAGACACATTGAAAGTAGCGGACAGGAGCTAGGAAAACAAGGAAGAGATGATTAATGTTTATGGTTTCCAAACAGGGGCCATGAGTCTATTCCATGTTCTTTCAGAAAACATCTCTATGATTTCATTCCCATCAGGTCAGTTATAACATCACAAATTTCTGGTGTGATCACAAGCCAGGTTTCACATATCAACAAAATTTTAGCTAAAAAGCTCAATGAGAGATCTTGTAGCACAAGATGAAAAAATGTTGACAATTTTACATTTAAATACCTCATTTTTCTCAGTGTTATAGTCCCACTTCCAGAATACTTGTGTTTTGAGATAGCCGAATGTAAGCCCCCAAAATTCACTCATATATTTTTGGTTTTTTATATTTCACAGTGATTTTCAGATACATTGAAGAGTTCCAGAAAGACTCATATCTCATTCATATCTAACTCATATCTATTTTATTAGACTTCAGGTGAATGATCCTCTATTGTGAATAAAAGGATCATAAATGACTGCACCTAATTTCTGACCTTTCACAGTCATAGATGTTTTCTCCCTTTTAATTTTTGAATACTATGCAGTCATACTTTCCATCATGTTTTAAAAGCTTTCAAGAACACATACTTAGCACAGATGGAATTGATCTAATTTGCTTCAAAAGCTAAGTTTTGCACTGTGAGATTAACATTGACAAGATTTTAAGAGACAGCTATTAGTCAGTTATCTGTTTGGGAAAATGACTGGAGGAAAGTTGGCATCTGAAACAAGTTAGTTTTCACACAATTGATTTTCTAGTGTCTTTTTCTTTCCCCTGCTGTTCATACCATATTAAAAAAAAAAAAAATTAAAAAATAATTAGCTGTTTCCTATGACAATTCTAAACTGAAATGGACTTAAAGGCTCTGTGCATTATAAACTGGGGTGCAGGCTTTATTTATTGACTTCCAGGTCCCATTAAATGGTGGAAAACAGAGCAGTGTGTCAGAAATGCTGTTATAATCAATCCAGTTGTATTATCCTCTAAGGTTCTCTTGCCTGATTCATGCAAAGGTTAAGCTTTTTTTTTTTGTCTAAAAGCACACTTTAAAATAAAATTGAAAATTAGATCCTTCTGGATCTAATGACTTACCGCTTTTTCACTAAGTCTAAGAATGGTAATTATTTTTTTCCCCCAAATTCTCAGTGTTTCTGTTTCTCTGTGAGATGAATCTCAGATTTTTTTAGAAAACAGAGAAAAAGCAACTCCCCTGATTAGAGTTCACAGCCCAAATGTGTCAGACCAAGGTTCTCCTATGAGGCTTGACAAGCCATGGACTGGGTGAATATGCTAAGTCCTCCACCACTGACTTTTCTATGTAGACACTTGGCAGAACCAGAAAGTTTCTGAGATATAATTTCAACAAACAGACTTATTCCATTCTTGAACTAAAGTAACTGTTATGAGTAAAATTAACTACAAGCAATATATTGCCACAAGAACCACTATGATTAAAACTGGTATTGCCCTACCAAAATACTTAGAGGTTTTTCAATCAGATCTTTTTAAAAAAAAAATCCCGCAAACACAAAATCAACTGAATTGTAATCACAGTGGATGCAAGATTAACAAAGAGATATTCCTTAAAGGAAGAAAAATGCCAATTACAAATTCACCTTCTACTGTTAAAAGGAAACTATTTTTATGTATTTCTTTTATGGATAGAAAAATGAAAATAAAAAAAAAGGTCAATTACACTTTTCTTCATGAAGAAGGCAAGTAGGGCACCATGCACTTTCTAGCCCAAATAAATACAAATAAGCATTTTACTTATGGGTAAAAAAAATTATTATCCCCCTGTGTTTTACATGCTATCAGAATGCAAAAATGTACCTCTTTTTTATTCACATGCATTTGCAAAGTTCTATAAAGGACTAACTTACACAGCTATATACTTGCAAGTATTTTAAACATACTTATGTTATTTATGTATTGCAATTATATCATACCTGACATCACAGTGTTTTCCAGAGGTGTTACCTGATCATTATTCTAAAACCACTTGTAGAACTAGCTGCTGCAATCATTTAATTTGGAAACCTCATGTATAATCTATTGTTAAAAGCCACTAAATTAATGAAGGAGAAAGGAAAGGACAAATTTTAAGATTTTTGAAACTCAGCCAGCAGCTACAAAGTAATTATGTGGTTCATAATTCTAAATTGGAAAAAAATAAATAAAAATTAATTATTTTTGAAAAATATTATCTAAGAATCATGTTTACTTTGGATGTGTAATGCTAAATATCACTTTATAATTGCTTATTTGGAATGTTAATGCTTTGTTGTGTTATTTCTATCTGCAGTGTTTGTGAAGTAAGCCCTTTTTTGGCTGGTATGTACTCATGTTGATTGCAATATGTGAAGTGATATTCAAATGTTTATATAGCCTACTACTTATCATCTATCTTTAGAAAACATCAGAAAAATGTTGCATAAAAAGGAACCTCAGGAGAAACAGGGATGGTAGTAATGACTTTTGTTAAATTTTCCTGCTAATTGTTTTCATAAGATGAACATAATTTGTTTCCAATTTGTGAAACTTTCAGTGGTGAAATTAGCTGCAAGCTATTTTTTAATTTTTCTTTTTTTTTTGGCATAGATAACCAAATACCCCCCAAAGGTAACAAAAACTCCCCCAAAACCCTCACCCAACAACAGGGTGTTTTATTTATTTCTCTGCCTGAAGAGTAGAAGCAAGATAGGATAAACAGTGTAAATAGGACAGAAATAAGAACAAGGAACTAGAAAAGGCAGGATATGTAAAACAGGTTTTAAGGTAAGGAGGAAAAAACCAATCATGATTCTTCCAGGATGTGCTGGTTTTGGCTGGGGTAGGTTTGTTTTCTCTGTAGCAGGTAATATAGGACATTGTTTTGGCTTTCTTCTGGGAACAGTGTTGATAATTCAGGAATGGTTTAATTCCTGCTGAGCAGGATTAACACAATTAAGGCCTTTCTGCCTTTCAACCCACCCCACCAGTGAGGGAGCTCAGGGAGCTAGGGGGAACCACAGCTGACCCTGACTGACCACAGGGATATTCCATATCATGGCATCGTGCTCAGCAGACACAGCTGGAGGAAGAAAGATGGGGTGTGGTGGCATTTGTTTTCCCAAGAAAAGGTTATTCATGATGGAGCCCTGTTTTCTTGCAGATGGTTGGGTGCCTGTCTGTCCATGGAAAGGAGTGAATGAATTCCTTGCTTTGCTTTGCTTGAGCATGTGGCTTTTTGTTTTATCCATTCAACTATCTTTATCTCAACCCACGAGCTTTGAAAAGACTTTTGTGATTTTTTTTTCAACAGTCTACAAAACCAAAAAAAGAGTCTGTATTAATAATTTTAAACTGGATTTTCCTTGGAATTAATCTGAAATGCTTCATTCTGAAAAGTCCCCATTTTCTTCAAATGTTCTTTAGAGGGTTAGACAAACTAAGGCACAATGCTTAATGAATTTATCCTAATAATAAGGCAATGTTAACACCTGATTTAAAATTCAAGCAGATTCACTTGGTAAAAGATTGAACTATTTTGATATGTTGTAGAGTATGTGTGATCTAGTGGCTACAGTTATAAGAGTACAAGATTTGATAAGCAAGATGTTATGCTTTCAAATGTAGGTAGAGAAAGACGTAATTTTCAGGTTTTGAAAATAGTCAAACTATTAAAAAGTCTTTTCCCCATACTATCTTTGTAGATTGTGTCTTATTAATTCTCCCAGTGCAAAACTAGTCACTTATAAAAGCAAATTTCATCATCATTCCACAATGGAAAGGATTATTTTTATATTTTAGCTAATTAGACAATCAGAGATTTGAAATAAACATGCTGCAAGTTTCCATATTTTCTGGTATCTCATTTTTTGGTTTTTTTTAAGGCTGATGAATTTCATACTTTTTTGTAAACTGAATTATCTGTCTCTAGCATGTTCTAACTTGTTAGGTAAAATAAAGTCAGCTGCCCATGTAGTAAGCCCATGCAAGATGAAATAGTTTCGATATTACACTTTTTATTATGGCTTCTTTATAATTTCTGTTTCATGTTACCCTTCTTAGGTTGCTTTATCTAGCAAACCTCAGCTACAAAACATGCAGATAAGAAATTCATTCAGAAAATACTGACATCTTTGGAACTATGTCCACAACAGTGTTATGATACAAACCATAGTCAAGAGAACAACTTGAATTTTGGCATGCAAATAAGAATACAAATACATCCCACACTTCCTTTGCAATTCCCACATTCAATATGAATGCAGAATGCATTTTTTCAAACTGAAGCAGGCTCTCACTTTGAACGTATTGTCTCATATCTTCAGAGCAAATATTATCAAAAAGAAAAAAGAAGGAACAGTAGGAGAAAAATGTGGTTCAACAGTAGACATATTAAATAGACATTGTTATCAGCTTAAGCGGGAAAAAAAGAGCCTTGTATCTTGGATACACTTTTGTTTAGGATGTAATTTGTGAGAATTCATATAATTACTTAAACTCCCTTTACGAGTGCTACTGAGGAAACAAAAAAGTCAATGCTGGAAAAGTGTCATAATGCTTTTTCAACGCATTAGAACTGATGCTCTTATATGAGGACAAACCCTCCTGGATTCAAAGCTTGTGTGAAGTTGTTTAGGGCTTATATAGTGGAAATGCTAAGTACCTTCAACAGTTACTCAATAAAGTATACAAATATTCCATGGAGCTTATTTGTGCTCTTGATCTCTAAGTGATCTGCATGTCACACAGGGGGTTGGTTTCAAGAAATGTGAGGAATATTGCAAAAGCACTGTCCTGGTGTTTTCAGTTCTTTAGCAAAAAGCAAGAAAGCATCCTTTGATAAATTTTAATAATCCTAAAGAGTATCAAGGTGTTCCTGTTTATGTATTACAATGATTAAAATCTCCTTTCTATAATGCTCAGATAGCTGTTTTTAATACAGTCATCAAATTAAATATTTATTAAAAAGAAAACTCTTTTAGCAAGAACAATTTGGTTATTAAGAGAAAATTACAGAGAATGCGTGACAATTGTTTTCTGGTTTGAATCCAATTTCTTCACTTAGAGGCTGTCCTAATAGAAATAAACAATTCAAAACCCACAAAAATTCAGACAATCACAGCATTATAAACTACTAATCAGTAAGCAATTACAAATAAGCTAAAAGTTTGAACAACTACACTCTTTTACTTGTGATTACTTCTCAGGAAAGCACATGAAGTGCAAACAAATTTCAGCAATAAAAACTGAACCACAGAACAGTAAAAAAATTTGTTCCAATGACTTGGAAGCCAAAGATTTTTTCACTTGCTGAAGGGTCAGGAACAGAAGCCAGTACTTCCCCCCTTGCTCCCTTTCTTTTCCTGTCAGTCAATTATGGCCCTGTTATGTAACATTACAGCATAAAAAAGTGACCAGACAAAGCACAGGGCAGATGAGGAAGGGAAATCATGTGGAATTTGTGATATTTTATAAATATCACAAATTTTTGCCTTCGCACTTGCTAAAAAGAAGAATGTAAGTCTTTGTGCTTAGTGGCCCTGTGCAATTGACATTTAATTACATCTTATTTCTTCAATAGAAAAGTTGAATGCTGAGGGCCTCGACAGGAGACCAAATACTTTTTTCTTTAGTTCACAACATGCCCCACAGACATCTGCTATTCAAAACAATATGTTTGAGTAAAAATTGAAATTATTTATTTTTCAATAAATTCTTTTCAACTCCTTTCCCTTGGTCATGCTGTACAGTCATACTACTGTCATTCTCAGAATTACAATGTTTAATGGGAAGAAGGATGGGAAAAAGAAGAGGAGAAAACATTTATATGTCTATTACACATAAAAAAGAAAAACCACTACCACTTTAAATCAATTCTACATATCTAAAAGCATCCTCTTCAAATGACATTTTTCTAGCATTGCATAGACAATGCATAGACAGAGAAAATAAAGTAATTATTCCATGAGGATGCTTCTTTTGCTTCTTATTTTGTGTCTTGAATAACAAAAGAAAATGAAGGATGTTTGGAAAGTAGGTCTCAAAGCCACTTTCAAAGTGTCTGTGAAGCAAGGCAATTAATTGCATATCTTTAAAAAGACCATCTAAGTTTTCATATCCATTTTATCAAGGGATCTGTCAAATAATAAGTTATAATGAAAAAGGGCTAAAGATGTTTGAGTAGCAGAATTAAATACTAGCAAAAACATTGTTATTACAGCCATGAGAATTCAGATTCTCCTTAACAGCTCTTTTTCAGGCATTGTGGGACTTCTCCAGCAAGGTCTGGAGAAGGTAAAATAGATTTATTTTATAAGAGTTAATATGCCTTTCCTCACAAAAATGCTCAACAGTGAGGAAAAAATCACATGGAAGATTGCTCCAAATGAGTGTCTGTGGTCCCAATTTGTCCCAAGTTTTGCTGAATACACAAAAGAAATCAACCTTTATTGGTGTTTCAAAGTGGAAAAAAATAGTATCAGTACAAAGTCAGTAGTACACGTCTCTAATAACACTTAGTATAAAAAATGATGAAAATGTATCAAATCAATAGCACTAGAAGGGCACTCTCTTTATAGTTAATGTCATTAGAGGGGAAAATATCACAACAGTAAAAATATATATAAGATTAAAGGAACAGAACTGGTTAAGAGCAGTTATGATCTGTCACTTGTCAAAATCACTGCTTTTTTTGAAACATAACAACAAAGTTCAATGAATGTGATATTTATTCTAAGAAAGCCAATTCTGCAACAGAAGGTGAAATTTATTGTTTCTGTCTTTTAGCTTGAGTATGATAGATTACATCTAACAACCATTTAAGGAAAAAAATTCTATATTTTGTTATCTGGCTCTTGCATTGTCTAGTAGGAAGGCTAAATGGATAAATAAGCTGTATGTTTATGGAATATTGTTACATTCCATGTTATGGTCACTGCACACAAACCACGTAATTCTCCCACACGTGTGAATATCCCCAAAGTGACATTCCCCCAAAAGTAATTTAAAAAATTCTTTTTGTTAGACAGTAAAACCATGCAAGATGTAACAGTGCAGCACATATGTGGTAATGCAGACACTTCCCACAAAGCATAGCAATAATCAGAGCACACAGGCTTTACTATTTTGCTAGCATTGAGTTTTCAAAGGAGTCCAGTACTGGCATGATTTGTTTTATTACTGAAACAACATAGGAGCAAATGGATGAATCATTCAAAAAATTATGCATAAGAGGGACCAGAAGTTATTGAACTTTTTCACAGTGCAACAGTAATTACAGGAGACTACAGTGGTTTTGGTGGGAAGTAAAATCGATTTGGATTCTCCTGCTATTGCTCAGTAAACACTGACAGCGTCATGGTAAGACACACTGTGTGCTGGTCACGAAATTTAGGCATGATGTTTTCTCTGTCAACTTATTGCTATGTCCAGTGCATTCAACGAATGTAATTTCAACATATTGCAAGAAAATCATTGTTTCTAAATAACTGTCATTCACTTAAAGATTGGTTTAAATTTTAGATACAAACACATTTATGTACACAAGAAAGGATAAAACCAAAGAAGGAATAAACAATCAGGAAACCTTTTGTGTTAATAAGAATGGATACCAAGTAACTGGAAGTTAATACCTTATATTTATTTCACTGTAAAGGCATGGGATAGAGAAAGGAGAGGAGGGGAGGAGAACAGAAAGGAGAGGAGAGAAGCAGCGTATGGTAAGGCAGTTAAGCAGCTAATGAAAGGGAAGCTGGAGTTTGAATAATGCAAGTGATTTCTTCATTTCAGTTACCATTCTAACTGAAATCTTTATTGAATAAAGGTTTGGGCGATTTATGGATTTTGTGTAACATGTTCACACACTTTTCTTCAATGAGAACTCCTCTGCTGGGAACAGCAGGACTTCTTTTATGACAATAAAAACTCAGTGAAGAGACAGTGTTGGACTGTCTGATAAACTTGAACTGCTGGTAAACCCTGGTAGAACTACATCGATCCTGCTTAACAACAGGCACTGGAGGCACTACCTTCTGGATTTAGCTCTAGCCATGTGACATCAAGCTGGGAGGCAATTCAGATTCCGAAGGGATGAGTAACCCACTGAAAAAGTTCCTCTCTGATTCACCATGGAGCAAATATGCTCTTTTCTAAGTGCTTAAGATTAGAAAAAGATCAGATCTATGCCTATGTGCTACTTACAATGAAAAATGGAGCTAAATTAGAATGTTTTCTTCACCCTGAATTTGCAGTTCTGGGAATAAGGAAAGACAGGAAGAAATTGTAGCAACTCAAAAGGCTGTCTTCTTAAAATATTTCACAACATCTGCTGCCACTGATTAAAAAATTGTATCACATAATTAGGATTTTTCCACTGGATTTCACTATACTGATGATAGTCTGGAAACATGAACTCCAATATCAGGATGCCTGCTTTTAGCTGATAAGTTTTTTAAAAACAAAACCTATGCTGATGAAAAAATATGACAGCAATTACTTCCCTAAAGCTGAAGAGGGATTTGAAGAAATGGCCATTTATCTGAAACAAAGATAAATAATCTCTGACTCAGAAAACTGCTGAAGAATTACATTTTGAATATAACTTTACTTCCACAAAGTATGTCATGGGAATATATAATATGTACTTTTCTTCTTTTCTCTTGCAATGTGATTTGCCAGTCAAAGATATGCCAGTCAAACCAAAGGGCGAAATGAACATAACAGTGTTCACTAAGATACAAGACGTTTATATTTTGTTTGTGGCAAAATTGTTCAGAGACTTATACAGATATGTTTTTGCTCCATTTGTCTTGAAATAAATTTAATACATGTTTACAAGTGTTTGGAGCCATTTAGTTTAGTTTTAGAAAAATGCTTTGACCCAGTTAAGGGGAAAAGAATTAACTCGGTTTTCAACAGGCATAAATAACATTACTAATTGGATTCATTTTTCAAATTCAGGCAAAACAGATTCTCTCTGCTGGACCTAGAGCAGTGTGTTAAATGATAGACTTTTTCATAGCCTTTTTTTTTTCCCCAGAGGCTGTGACCTTTGTATATTTAGTTACACTAATCTGTCCTTCATTTATAGAAAACGTAGGTGTTTAATAATTTGCTAGACAAATAAATTTTGGGATTAACATAATAAGGAATCAATTAGTTAATTGTAAAAAACTTCAGCTTTTGATCACTTTGTTAATTTTTAGCTTTTGCTTATCCTCCAATCAATTTTTTTTTCCAAATGTCCTTTATTTCTGGGATCACTCTCTGTGAGTTTTGCCTTAGAGTATTCTCTGGTAGAACTTTTTTTCATCTTCTTTTGATATGGAAAACCACCCCAAGCTCATGGGGCACATTATCAATTGTAGTGGGAGAGGTCTAATAATGTTTGTGGACCAACACTTAGGGTGGACTTCAGACACTTTGAGCAAGATTTAGGCTACGTCCCAGCACCCACATTTGAAGTCATGTGCACAAAGCAGGTCTTCAATGACAACAGGAAATATCTCTCCACTGTAAATTGCAGGGCTCTCCAGATATTACACTTAGTGCTGTGAATATGCATGAGCCACAGCAGCCATCTCCATACATTGCTAGGTATGCCTGGCTCTGACCTTGTATTTTAAACAGGGATTTGATTGGCAAGGACTCAATCTGCTTATTGATCTTCAGGATTTAACTCTTACAGATTTTAAACAAGAGTCTATCAATGGAATCTGTAAAGCATATTCATGGTTGTGGCACAGCTCAGATTTGCATAATAATCAAAAGTTCTCAATAGCTAATAATGTTCAAGTGTCATTAACATATAGCTAATGTTTAGTTGTTACACTAAATTGAATTTAGTTGTTAAACTAAACTGAATCATCCCTTCTTTTTTCACTATGTTGATAGCTGTGAAAACTTATGATTGCTCTCTGGGGAGGTGGCCTTTGAACTGATTCCATATAACACTTTTCATAGGGCAAAGATGACTGAGATTCAATCTCTGTAACTCCCAATTGTAAACAAATCTAGATAAATAAACTCAAAGCAATTAAATTACCAAATATAACCAAAAGTAAAAAAAGAGATTAATTTAGAGCTAGGGATAGATGTTGAAGAATCTCCTGTAGAAGAAATGACATGAACTCAAAGTGCTTGTAGATTCTCACTGTGAATTTTTTTGTTTTGAAAGATAAAACTTAAACCTTTGGCATTTAATTAGAATCCCCAGAATTCATAATTTAAATTATAATGCAACTATGCCAGGAGGTTATTTATACACTCGTCATTAACATAAAACCTGATATTTTGTTTCTCCTTTTGGTGTGTCTTTACAGATTTTGAGCTTCAAAACTTATTATAATGTATTAGAAATTTTCCAGTGACATTTAATCAGTTTCAGGACAGATCCTAAAGTTTTCATTTTACCTAGTGTACCAAAATATGACTGAAATTTCCCCCTAGGATGTCTTTTCTATGTAAAAAAATCAGCAAGATTAATTCAAGGTAAATTAACAAGAGATTAATTAATCCATATAAAATGTTGTGTAGATGCTCATTCATTATCTAAGTAGCCTCAATGAAAATTTCACAGTAAGTTAAACTAAATTAAATCAAGGTCACTTTAGTTCTTAATAAATGACCACTCCAGCATTTAGCATGGTTTAACTGTGCTCTTTAAACATATGCATCTTCTAAATGGGCAGGATTCCTCCATGTCTTCATTTAGACAAGCCTGACAAGATTTAGTCTCCAAGTATTTGCTTAAGAGTCAACTTCAGAATAATGGAATGACTAAAAACAAGTCGCTGGAAGGCCTGCATATTCAGGCTTGGTCCTCACAATTCTGAGCAACATGAAATGTTGAGACATTCCTGCATAGCCACAGAATGGAGAATGGACTTCTACTTGGATGGTTCTACATGGACTGTCCTGCAAGCAGCCTTAGTGCACAGTTCATCCTGCTCTCATGCTGAGTTTTTGCACTGATGGATGATGTATTGGCATGGCCCCAGAAAATCTTAATGAGAATAACCTACACAGACACAGGTCTTGTAAATAAATGAAAACAGATCTTTTACAACAAATTCTAAAACTTCTCAGAGTGTCAGTTCCTTCTAATGATACTTTAGCAGACAGTAGACTTTCTTATGTCCAGAAAACAACAATATAAATATTATTGATTATTGCTGAATTCTGGTGAGAAAATTCTAGTCAGTATAAGTTTGTGCAGCTGAATTTCTGGATGAAACTGCTGAGAGTGTACCAGAATCATCATACATCTGAGATACACAGACTGAGTGACAAGAAAAGTAGAGAATAGAGTATCTGCAGTTCACCACCTGTCTAGAGGTGAGAGCTACCCACACTATCTGCAGACAAAGTTCTTGCCTTCTAACTATTGCACAATATTTTAAAAAGTCATTCAATGCTTCTATATTATAGAATATTACCAACGTTCGTGTTTGATAAACTTGACAAAACTTCTACTTCAGAACAATAAAAAAAGATCATATTTCATTCCAGAGACTTCAAATGTTCCAGAACCAAGGAAAAAAATGAAGTGGTCTTAGTCTCTTTCAAAATAATAATATATGGGAAAAATCTCACACACTGCACTGCTGACAAGTTTACCTTCCCTTAGCACTGATGAAATCTGCTTCATAGTCTCCCAAACGGCTGTTATACCAAACCTCACGTCAAATAAAATGTTCTGCCTTTTTTTTTTTTTTTTTTTTTGAAATCTTTTTTTTTTTTGGAAATTATTTT
>VWYP01020116.1:48025-110480 GCA_013400435.1 Pycnonotus jocosus | reverse complement strand
ATGAGAGTAGATGTACAATTTTTGTAAGTCTATTTATGACATATCTATTTATAAGGAAGTTATCATGAGTGGTTTGGTTTTACTTGACCTTGAGAATAATCCAATCTTTTCTCTAATTTAAAAAACAGTACATATAAGAATACTATCAGATTCATTAATTCTCTCTTTTCATCCTCCTGCATCACAGTCTGTCTTTATTTCTGCCACATTTGCACATCTGTGTACAGTAAAAACCTCAACCCCTTCAACTAACTGCATTATAAATGCAATATGCATTGGTTCCAGAAGAGGGCAGTTGGAAAGTAATCACAATAAATTTAATCAACCTTTGATCCATTTAGATTTTCTTTCTCTGATATTAATCTTGAAACAAACTAGAACATGCATCAGTGTACAACTGTTCATATAGAGTATGGTAGATAATCCTCACTAGAGAATTGAATCTGTACATTCCTTTAATTTTATTCCCAGACTCAAAAAAACTGCTTATGTGTGCTTCCAAATACATTTGTTATAAGATAGAAATAAAAATGGAGTTCCCACAATTCCTGTTGTTTGGTTTTGTTGGGTTTTTCTTTGCTGTTGGTAAATTTCAATCTCTGTACAGGTGTCAAGTTTGACATTTAGGAGAGGAAAAATAAGAGGAAAGCTTTCTAATTAATTGCTTGCAGATCTACAGGAGAGTGAAATTTAGTGTCTTCTGCACATGGCACTATTATTTATGAAAGGTAAAATAGTGCTTAAAATTCTGTACAAACGCGGAGCATTCTAAAATTGCAGCTATATTCAGCTTTTAAAATTGCATGTTCTTCTCTATCTGATTGCTTTTTAATATCAGGGAAAGGCTGAAGGGTTCTGAGCAAAATCTAAGAACATGGGAATCTACTTTATTCAGCTTTTGAAGGCTGAATGAAGATTTAGTACTTAAAGTTTTAGATTAGCTCAGAATGTGTAAATCCTTTTCTATTTCCATTTATCAGAAAAAAAATTAGTATTCAGTGCACTGGAAAAAACCACTGGCTTCATCTGCATGCAAAACGGAAAAGTTATCAAGTTCCAATTCAACTACATACCTGTTTGGACTTGGTCTAAATTTTCAAATTCACAATTTGAGCAAATACCTAAAAACAACACCCATAAACGTGTTCTTCTTTTATGTTCTATGTCTGAGTTTGACGTTCTTCTGGAAACCTTTCATCATCTGAAAGCTAACTATTCTTTTCAGTGAACAAATAATATTTTGAAAACACTTACAATAGTAGGTTCTATTTGCAAAGCTAGTTGTGAAGGACTGATTTTGCACAGATCTGCTTATGATATGCGAAATATCCAGTCAAAAATAATTGCCCAGTGACAACATACAACTAAATTAAACAATCATTATAATTAATGTAAATGAAAGCCACAGAAACACAGTTCTTGAGTGATGTGAACTTTGTTGGAGAGTGGTGGGCAGGAGAAAGTCCAGTTAGAGAAAATTTTTAGTACATTCTTGTTTTACACTATATTTGGGTTCTTGATGCATGGGAAAAATCTTTTCTCTCATAGAAAAATCTTTGGTTTAATATACTGGTTATATATTATGATTAGCACTTCCTGATCTATAAAAATTCTGGGTTAATTAAATACCGATAAATTTTTAACAGCATGGATTCTACCTTCTCTATCTGTCAATTGATAACATAATAATCAAGAGGAATTAAAGTCTATATCTGAATACATATCTCTGTGTTCCTGATTAAAGAAAATAAGATAAAAAAATCCAAGCTGTTTTTATGTAAATGCAGTTGCCTTTATAAAACAAAGTGAGCCATGTGTGCAAACATTTTCATATAATACAAATGGTCACAAATCCAAGTTTTATCTTAGCACTTCATTTGTATTTTCTCTTCCTTGAAAATATATTGTTCTGCACTTGTTTTATAGTTAGATATCTTTTTTTTATTATTCTATGATTTAATGTTTCTACATATGGGTAAATAGATATTTCTAAATAAATAGATACACATAACTGCACATATATTACATATGTTACATCATGGATGTAGGACTCTAAATTATTCTCCTTACAGTAAAGAGGTGAAAAAAGCATGTGCAACAAAATAGTCTGGATGATTAAAAGTGAAATACTTTCCTCAGTAGGTTAGACTACAAAGTTGAATTAGGAAGAATCACATTCACATGTAATTCATATCTACTATATAAGCCAGTTAGACCTCAGGTGGGGTTAAAGACTTTGGTTCTTGTTTGTTATGAAATAATGCAGTTCCACTGAAGTCATAGCTATTAATTCAATTTATACTAGTCAAGAATCTGGAACATATATTTTCTTTTGCTGTAAACTAGTAAAAACATGATTACACAATGGAGGGAGATTTTCTCCTGAGATGCCCATTTTTATTCACCATTTTTGCTGGAGTGGAGTTGGGGCGGACTGTGATGGGAGATAATGTTTATTAATGTGAGAGAAAACAAACTGAAGAGGTTTCTCCTTATGTCCCTATGACTTTATTACAGGAAAGATTTTCTATGAGGAGAAAATATTAGTTTTAAATACTGCACTGCCAAATTAATTACAGTCCTCTTGTTTTATGAGGTAATCAGATGAATATATGTTTAAAAATTTAGGAAGTGGTAAAGCAATAAAATTTCAGCAATTCATTCTTCATAGGAACAAGATTTATGGATTTGATTTGCCTGGCTTGTCTCACATCTTGTCCTATAGACTTGAATTAGAAATGTGAAAATATTATAAATGTGATCTCCCCTAAAAAAAACCACCAAAAACAAACCAAACAAAACCAAACTACAAACCACAACTTTCCTGAATCTTTTGCAATAAAGGAAAATCATGTACCTGATGTCAGGTTTTGATGTCGTGGGTCTTCTTTTACTGGTGGGACACATTAAAAAAACATAGATAACAAATTAATCTACAGTTTTAGGTCAAAATACTGAAATAAATTTCAATAAGAAATATGTTTGTTTCTTGGAATCATCTCTCAGATAGGGATTTCTGTAAACCAGATTTTTTAAGCCTGGCTTTCCTAGTAAATCACTTAAACAGATAAATTTTCTCTCCAGTAAAACCATATAAGCAAACAGTAGTTTAGTGAACTTGCACCAGTGCCATTGTTATCATTTGAGGTTCGGGATTTCAATATACAAATTTTATGTACAAGTCACTGCATTTAAGCAATGTAGAGAAGATATTTATGACTTCAATCACTTTCTTAATAAAATACTGTAATTTATTGCTATTAATTATCTTTAGAGGTATAGCAAAAACCATTTCTTCATTTGCATATTACTGTGAGGAAACAATCAAGGCAGTGCTGTGTACAAGAGGTTAGCCAGAATATCATTAAGTCTGTCTGGTGCAGGAAAAGAAATGTTTCTTGTTATCAGTGTGGTTATTTTGCAGCATGAAGCTGGGGACCTAAGGCATCACACAAGCTGGGATGAACTTTGCACTCCCTCAGCAGGGAGCACAAGAGCAGACTGAGTGGGGGCTGCTAATCCTGGGCTCCAGTGCTGGGGGCTGGACAGGTCACAGGGAGGGCACAGCTGCAGCCAGCTTGGATGTGCTGAGGTAATCCTTGATGCTCATATGCAAAGAAGGCACCAGACATTCAATTACTGGGGATTTATGTACAATTTCATCATTTTGGCTTACTTGCATGTGTGTAGAAAGACTAAAACATCTCTTTCCAATCCCATAAAAGCCCCCAAACCTAAATTGTTTGCATTTTTATTGCTGTTTGCAGAGATTTTAATCCCTTTATTACCTTTAGTTTTTTCATCTTTCAGCAGTTTCTTCTCAGTTGTTTTTTCTACAAAGAAAAAGTAGCACAGTTTAAGTTCAGTAAATGCACTGCTGAATAGATTTTACCTAGAGTTGTGAAGTAAAATCCTTTGAGAATGAACACAG
The DNA here is from genome assembly GCA_013400435.1 of Pycnonotus jocosus. NCBI lineage: Eukaryota > Metazoa > Chordata > Aves > Passeriformes > Pycnonotidae > Pycnonotus > Pycnonotus jocosus. Next base: position 106,549 of record VWYP01020116.1, on the reverse strand, counting down.
ATATTTTAGAGATTGTCTCAAACAATAATACAAGCAAATTTTCAATCTCATTTTTATTGTGATCTTCTACATATATAGGAACAAATGGAGTAAATTCCTACCTTCTCTTTCCTTAGTTGTCTTTGGTTTTTTTGTTGCTAGAAAGATTTGCAAAGAAATAACATTAAGTGACAGGCATCAGAAATGCAGGGCTTTTACAATAAATACATGGTGCAAAGATTCTCTCCCTGGTAATTTCCCTGGAAGAATTACTGTGGTTTCTCATGGCATGTTGACAATGTCTGTAATAATGCAACAGTGCCTGCTATACTTAGTGACAGTAGCAGTTCTGGGCTTTGTGTAGAGTTATTAGATATTGTTTGAATATTGCTGGTTGCAGAGCAGTTTAGAAAATCCTAATAAAGACTTCAGCATTTGAATTCTGTAATTCCCTAACTGCTGCCAGATTTACCTATTTTTTTGTGGCTGAAATACATTAGGGAGGGCCTCTGCCTATTTCTTGCTTCTTACTCTTTCCCAGAGTGATCTCAAATAGCTGAGAGGAATAAACAAACAAAAACTCTCAGGATATCGACCTAGATGAACCTTTGGAACAGCCATAGTGACCATTCAGAAGTCCTGCAGCAATAGATTGTGATTAATTTTATTGAGGGGTGTTTTTCCTAGTCTACATTCACTTAGAGCATTTTCCTCTCCCACATCCTTTCTCCCCAGCTGCAAATGCATTTGGTCTGTGACTCCATTTAATAAGGCAGTCACAATTAAGCAGAGTATATCACTTCAGGCACCTGAGCCCATTTCAGTATTCTCTGTTGACTACAGCAGAAAAATAGCTGGCTGCCTTCAAATGGTTCATTTGCACTTTGCATCATCCAACCAGCTGTAATAATGCTTTCTTCAGTGTCCTCTGCTGCATGTGTCACCTGAGTCACACCATCTCTTTTAGTGAGCACCACCTGTGTCTACCTCACCAGAACGTGCTGCAGAAGGTGGACTGTGAAAATCACATAACCAGATGAAAAGAAAAGAGCCTATGGCAGAGACCTGTGTAGCTGCAGTGCTGTCACTTCACCCAAGCTGCTTTACATTATCTCTGTGCCTTGCTGATGAGCAGCATGCATTAATCAACACTGCTATGTTCATTAGTTCTTTCCATGAGGCGTACTAGAAAAATGTAATATTTACCTGATGTTGGGATTTCAGCTGTTGACTCTCCAGGAAAATAACCAGTAATGAAGAGAAAGGGGGTGGGGAAGGGAAGGAAAATAATAAGAATTTCAGTACCATGTCTTTTCAGGGCAAACAAACATTTAAACGGATCTCTTTCATCTGCAACTTTTCTGCAGGGTATTAATTTACAAACAAATGTGCCTTAACAATGGGCATGCATGAAGAATTTCACACTGAAAGCTGAGCGTCTCACTCTTTGAAGTGCTGTAATCCAGCATGCAATGATTCCTGCAAATGCAAACACTGTGCCAATCAAAGCTTTCCAGCAAGCAAATATTTAAAGAGACTTGTTTTTAAGTGTGCCTTCAAGGTTATAGCTGACTATGCCATTTTCCAAAAAATGTATTCAGTTTGTTACTTCTCTGTTCCTGTGGTCCACAATTCCCAACCAAAGACTGACACTGACCTTGAACAGCTGGCATTGACCCCTAAGTGTTTCTCCCACGCTAGTAGTTTGGCTTGCCTTTAAAGAATAAAATCTCTTGAGGGATTTTGATTTCATCTTTCTACACCAACTAGCACAAGAGAAGCATATATTCCTGTTCTATTACAATACCCAGAATAATTGATGAAGATTGGTCAATCCAACAGATAGAAAATCTCTGGTGTAAATCATCATCACACATTTTAAATCAAAGAAATTAATTATATTGTCATTTTGAATCCATACATTTTTTACCCATCACTACTTCATTACTCCCAATTTTATGTAAGAATACAATTTGAAAGAGAAAGAATGACCTTGCTACCAACCAAAGCCTCTTTTCCTAGAACTTAGAGAAGGACAAAAAGGGAATAAGATCACAAAGCATTTAAGAGTTTTCCTTTGACTGAGTTTTCTCTGTACTTTCTTCCTGCAGAGTTTTGGCTTCAGATGAACATGAACTCACACCAAGGTGAAAATGTTTCAGTCAATGTTTTTCCATCAGGAAGACTGAGCAATTAAGCATCATTTTCCCTAACACATCCCAGGAATCTTTCTCTCAAGTCTTGGCCCATAAGGAGACCTGTAAATGTCAGTGCTCAATGCTTAGGCACCATGGGCATTCAAAAAAGGCCAGTTTCACTGCTATTAAATGCTCACATGCTAAAGTTCTTTAATATTTACCTTTTTGTTTATGATCTTTCTCATAGCTTCTGAAAGATGATACATTACTGCATTGTGACCCATGGAATAATTAATATGTTTTTTTCATTTTCAGAAGAGAAAACAAAGATTTTTGACTGAGATGCTAAATCTAGGAAACGGCTTTATGCTCTCACTTGATAATTGAGGGGATATCTCTCTGAGGGATCTGGATGGGCCCAGTTATTTGCACGTACTCTAATTTAGGATTGATTGATTTCCTTAGACAGTCAGGTATGAGAAGACTGTTGACCTGAAGTGCAGTTGGTTTGACCGTCTGTTGCAGGAGATGTAAGGGCCATTCCCTCCTCTCAATGCATCAACAAACTTCCACTTGCTCTGAGAACACTGGGAGATGTATTACCCCTCCTATGGCACTTTCATTATAAACCAAAGTGGGAATATAATTTGCCAGTTCTTAGGGTCTTTTTAAAATATCAGCCTACATGTTCTTCCTCTTGACTGCCAAATACAGTTTGGTATTCCTGCATGTATAAGATCTGCCACCAGCTTTGTTTTCTGTTCAAGGTAATGTCTCACAATTTGTGGGTCTTTGGTCAGTATGCAGGGAATAAATTCTGTTTCATTATGGGTTCAACTTTGATATATGGTCAGTGGCTGTCAAAGATCCTCCTGAACACTAAAATAGAAATAGTGAAAAATATGATGATTTACTAATTGCTTTAAAAACGGAGTGAGTGGCTGTGTCGTGTATACCTGCCTGCCAGGTTAGGTCATGGCAGCAAGTTGCTACTATGAAATGGTATGTGTTGTTAATTTGGGCAGTTTTCAAACTCAGCCTTATCATTCTGTTTGTAGCTGCATTTCCTAATGATCCGATTTCTTTACTAACTTAAACCACATTTGCTTTCAGAGTAAAACTGAACAAGATACAATGTGGGAATGAATTCAGCCCAGGATAAATATATTAATTTATTTTATGTTCCCACTGGACCTGAACTCCAAAATCAGTGGGTATTTTTTGTCCATTACCACATATCATAACTGAATTACAAAATAGCTATGTCCATGTTATGGTAAATACACTGTACACCTGGTTAAAAAATACATGAAGCAAAGCTATATAGACTTCTATAAATAAAGAAGGCAGTGATCCAACTAAATGTTCTTCTTTAAGTGGAGAAAATCACTTTAAAATAGATAGCTCTTGTGTTTAAAATCTTAAGCTAGATCTGTTCAAGGATGGTTTGCTCAAAAAGGGGCAGTGTATTACTTTTGTAAATTACCACAGGTCTGCTTGTAACTGTTTTCCCTTCTTTTTATTTTTCTTTTTTTTTTTCTTTTAGTTTTTCAAAAGGCACTGTTAACCTTTATAATAATTTCAAGAAGCGGAATATAAGCTCAAGAATGTGATACAAACATCCCTCTGCAAAGGTCAAGAGAAAATATCCTGGCTATTCCTTGTATTCACAGTATAACAGGGTAATATAGCTCTTGATAAAAAAGCATTATAAACAGTGTTTTTTAGTGATGCAAGCATAAGGAATTAGTTAATTAAGTCTGTGATGAGCCTCTAACAGCAGTGAGTCCCATCACCAGATCTCTCAGATAAACACTGCAGAAGACAGTACATCTCAGTGAACAGATCTGGTGAAAACAAGACCGAACAAAAGTGAATAATAGAATTAAATAGAGCAAAATTTTCTTAAAATACTGTCAGAAATGGAAGTAAGCCCATGGATAGCCTCACAGAGATAATAATTTTGCAATAATAACTTCCTTCTTTTTATTTTTCTTTTTTTTTTTCTTTTAAACCTTCACCGTAGGCACATTTCAGATGCCTTGTGCTCACCCTTTCACTTTAAATCTGGGGTTCAGTGTAACACTGTTTTCTTACAGGTGTTTAAGAGCAGTATTCATCCTCTCTAAGCACCTAGCACAGGTGACTGCTCTGGGAAGTTTAAGCGAATCATTTTGCTTTGCCTTGTCCTCAGCTTGCTTTCCATCAGAATAACACATGGTTTAGTCTTGGTGTGCCAGGCACAGCACCAAAGAGAAAACACAGGTCCTGTGCCAAAGAGGCAACAACTAATGCATCTGTGAAGGTCCATACTTGAGCATTTTCACAATTCAAAGCACGCAGTACAAACATTGTCCTTCTGATTCTTGTCTGACCATGCTTTGCAGTATGTAATGTGTGATGACTTCCCACAAGTATAGATCCCAGCCTTCATCTGTTCAGAAACCTTCCTTAAAAATGACCTTAAAAAGGACATTATCCCATTACTTCAGTGGAAGTTTTTGCAATGTGACAAATTCTGCTTGAATCCTCCTTAAAATTAATCTAAATTGGAAATATTCCTTTCTCTTCTTTAATTTAATTTAGGGTTTTTTATTAAAGAAAGCTTTTATTGGAACAAGGCCAACAATGTGCTTAGTGAATTAATGATGTAAGTAATTTCTAAATGGTAAAAGAAGTAAGGAAAGTGTTGTCTAATTCGGTTATGCTACATACTTTTTTATTTTCAATAAACAATATATTTGCATAAAAATAAATTCTACATCTACACTCATCTAAAACCACCAGAATATCAGTTTTGCTACTAGTGTAATTTACATTATTTTTTAGGGAGTAAAAATTGCAAACAGAGTTTGAATCTTTCAACTTCACAATGTTGCATTATAAATGTGCTTGGTTTTGTTGTGTTTGGCTGTTAGTAAGCAGACAGAATGCAAGAGTATCTGTAGTATAAAAAAGAAAATAGCATTATGTAACATGACAAAATTACAAAAAAGCAAATTGAGAGAGCATGCATCTGAAAAGAAGGTTTATATTCCACAATAAATAAATTGTTGAACGTACTTGCAGTGTTTTTCGGTTTGACTGGGAAGCAGAAAGAGGAAAGAAAAATTATCAAAACAGTCAGGTTCATCATAATATTGTTATGGCAGAGAACGGTTGTATTTTTTCTATATGTTTCTGCATATCAGAACATATTTTTTACTGATCTCACAGTGATTAATAACAATCTAATAATGAATGTTAATAGTAGGGGTGTTTTCATTTACAGACTGTAATTGTTTTGCTAGAGTTAAGGATGACAAATATTAACAGTAAAAATATTAATTCTTCACTTATTTCCTTCCATGAAGAAGCAAGGAGCAGACATTTTTTAAACTCCTGATGATAGCCCACAGTGAAACTGAACAATGCTCCTTCCTATACCAGCATCAATTTTGCTCTGTCTTGTACAAGTGAGACTGTGCATGAGCTATTTACCACAGATGATGGATGGTGCCAGATCAAGATCTGAATAATATGTTATATGATACCTGCCATGGATGAAAATTAAAGTACTGCTCATCCTGGGAGGCTAACCTTTTTGTGAAGTCCAAATAAAAGGCACAACCCCACAAATACCAAGATGGAGCCATCTAAAGTAAGCAGTTTCAGAAAGCAGTTCAAATTCTTTGCTAACATATGCCTTTGACATCAATGGAATTCTGCTTCTGTCATAAGCAGAACTTTGACCTTTGATATATACATATATCTATATCTTAAAATAGCAACCACCATTACAAGTATGGTCTGTGCTATTTAGTTTGTGATACAGCATGTCAGGACCATTCTATACATTAAAATGGATCCCAGGGCCATGGTTTTGACATTTGTCATATGCAATTGTATTTCACTATTTCTTTAAACAACATTTTCAAAATAAATATGTAAAATAAAATGCAAGAGTGCTTACCTGGTTTTGTAAGGTGAACATCTTTTTCATGTCTGACTACTTCATGCTCTAGACAAAAAACAACAGCATAATGAAATTTCCATAATATTTCTACCTTACATTTTGCACTGGTGGTGTTTTTTGGGTGGTGGGTTTTTTGTTTGTTTGTTTGTTTTGTGGTAAGAAGGATTGCATGTATGTTTGCATGTTTTTCAGGATTAAACATTTCCTTTCTCTTGTTTCATGCTGTTATTTTGAAAAAAAACCCACAAATGAATAGTTACTAAAAGATTATCTACTGAGGGATCTGCCACAAAATAACAAAGTTCATTAGTACTGCACGCAGCTTCACAAATATAGCAAGAATTAATGCTACTAAGAGTCATGCATGTATCTTAGGGAAGAAGTTAGTAGGGTGTCCTATAATTTCTTAAATATCATTTTTCTCTATTTTCAATTTTTTATTATTGGAAAGGAAAGTGCAGAGTAAACTCAGCAACAATTCACTCATTGTTCTTAATTCAGATATACTTGAGTTGAATCCCCAAAGTCTTGGACACTATTACATATGAATACATTATATTTAGGTGTGGAAAATGCATCTCATGTCCACATGCATGCTTCCCTAGCCTTCGTCCCATCCTTCTACTTCATAATTATTACTGAAAAAAATTATTATTCGTGTTATGTTCCTGGAAATAGAAAAGTTGAAGAAGCTTTTTTCTTTTTTTTTCTTTTCTTTTTTTCCAAATAGGTCTAGCAAACAAAAGTCAGACTTAGAAAAAAAACCACCCCACAGATCTCATAGCACAGTAGCAACTATACAATGGAAACTGTGGCCAAATTACATTTTAGGGCTATGGAATCAATGGATAGCTCTGCTGGCACCTTGTTTCCAGGTGATGTTTCCTACAGCTTAAGGATTGTACATCACTTTCCTTTTGAGAAATGAGGACTTAAAAACATACTATAAAGTGGAAAGTGCTAAAAATAAGAATGGCCTCTGAAAAAAGGGCAATATGCCTCAGCATTTCTGCTACTCAGATGAATAATTGAACTCCTAGTATCTGTGATTTCAGGTGAGGAGACCAGTTGAGAAATGTTGAGATGAAGGCAACACATGGAATTTCAAATAGGAAACAGGTGTATGAAGCATGAATGAAAAATTGGTTCAATGAAGAGAGATTAATTTCCCATATCTGGACTATTTTTGTTCATGAAACTATTTGGTGAAATAAGTGACAGTTTTAATTATTATTATTACTGTAGTTTAATCTACATTCTGAAGGTGTCAGAGGTACAGAAAATCAGGCTGTGATTTTCCACAAGCAGGCTGTGTGGTAAGTTAAGCTATGGACTCTTTTTTTGAGTTCTTTTTGACTGAGAAGAATTCAGGATGTAGTTATATTAAATTAATTTCTATTTTTCTTTTATTAACTTAGCAGGAGCATTTATTCAACCCAGGTAATTTTTACTGGTGATTTTTAAAAGACTTGTAACTCCTATATGAACTTTTGTTGTTGGGACTTTTGATATGTAAAGTGTAGAATGAGTTCACCCCCTCACTCAAGCAACTCATTATGCCAAATGGACTTTTAAATAGCAATGACAAGACAGTATGTTACATGGAATGGAAGACTTGGTGATAAAGACATTTTAATTTTAAGCAGAACTAGAAATTGCCAAGGGCATGTTTCCTTTATGTAAAAGTGCAAAAAGACACACAAATCCAACAATTTTACAGGATTTTTTCTGATTAAGGTAAGAATCACATACTTGCTGGCTTTGCCTGGGCTACAGAAGACAAGAGAGGTTAAATTGTAAAAGTTAGATACAGAAAGAAGAGAAAATATACTCTTTTTCCCCCTTCTTTTTAATATTCAAGCATTGTATCAGAGTCAGTTCTCAGTTTTTCTTAGCTCCCCCTACTTGTGCAAGGATGCACAGCACTCAAACCCCTAAAGTTTAGACAGCTTTGTGTTGACCACCAGTGATGATGAGAATGTTATTCCTTGGCTGACTCTTCACAGCTTCTAGAACACTCGTTATTACTTGATTTTTTTTCCCTGTCAGTATCACATAAAAAAATAATTTAAAAAAATACTCTAAAATTTAGAGTTTAGTCCCAAAAACATATTCTCCATAAGACTGATCCAAAGTCCTAATCCATTTTGTAATTTATCCTGATATTTGGAATCCCTTCAGAGGTCTGATTTACAGCTACACCTCATTTCAGTAGCCCAGCTCTGGCTAATGAGAGGCTGGAACATGCAGCTAAGGAGCTGAAAGGCCTCCACCTGTTTTCATCATTGGAAAGACAATTCTTAGTTGAGCAGAAGCTGCAAATGCTACACTGCTGGTTTTGCTTTGTTATCAGTTATGTATTTCAAAATAAAAAAATATTGCAATGCAAATATACTGCACTAGATGAGTGCTGAATACTGTTTAATATCCCCATCCCCCTCCATGAATCAGGAGAGAATCACTTATTCTTACCTGACTTCTCAGTGGGAGTTGTCTTTTGTTGCTTCATTTTCTCCTCTGTATCGTGAAAGCAGCATTAAAATCACAATGTGTTAGCATAGGTTCATATAATTGGAAAAATATTTCTGCAGGTGATATTATGCATATGGTTCACAATGACAAAATCAATGCATATCTTCAGCATCACTATCCCATTACAGCACTGTAAAACAGCATGCAGGCATTATGAGTTCTGACTGCATGGTGAGATCATACTCATGGAATAAGTAAATTACCAGGGCTAAAGTCTCAGCTGCCGGAAAACAGCCGCACACCCTCAGCGTCCTTCAGGCAGGCACTCAGCTGGAAACCATCCCATTCCTGCATCCATTTCACCTTTGCCAACAACACCTTCCTGAGTGTCTAAGTCCAACAGTTTGGTTGGTATTAAACAACACTAAGAACTTCTGTTTAGATACTGCCTAACCACAAACATGGGTGGAGGCATCCACATGTGTCTACACCCTGAAGATGAAGCCATGAAGGCAGCCAAGCACGTCACAGAGGGACACAGGACAGTCTGAATGCCAGTCCATACCACCTGCTACTGGACAAACCTACCCAGACCTAGCTGGACATCTGCCACAAGACCTTGGAGCAGCCTTCAACTTCTGCTAATCTCACAGGAAAAGCTGCCCAAGCCCACGTGCTCCTGAGCTGCCTTGTGGATTTGCTCAGCACAATTCTCAGATGATGCGAACTCACGTCGATATCGGCCACCAGACATGAACTTCCTCTCCTCCCAGTAAGTTGGTGGGACTACACTTTCTAATCACATGTGGCTCGTTTTACCTTCCCAGTATCCCAGTCACGTGGAAACTGGGATGTTTATGTTCAGATTTCTACCTGTCTAGTTTGGTTGATCTTAAATTCACCCTACGTCATGCTTTTATAACTCTACTCGATTTTATGTCTTTTTCCATAATTGAATCCAAGTCCATCTCCTAAACTTTACCTTTCAACAATCACATACATTACTAAATTCTCCTTAAATATGGTAAGACACATTCAGACTGTATTTGCTGTTCTTGCTGAAAGCAGTTTGCAGCCACCTGCATCTGGCCCTTTCCTTTCCACTAAGACCTCAGGAAGGCATCAGATCGAAGATGTCAGTGATTGGGTGGGGATCAATTTGGACAGACATGTCTTGATCTCCCTCTCTTGCTTATTTGGTCTATTTCTGGAAGAAAATCAGTACTGATGTGGTCAAATATATAGAAAGATAACACTATATGGTTACTGATATTTTCTATTATTTAGAAATTAAATATAGCTCTGCATTGCTATGCTTTTCATATGTTTTCTGGTATGTGACAATTTAATTTCTCCTAAATTGTATTAAGTTTAGGACATTTTTTATCCTCCCTACTCAGCTATTGTTACTGTCAGTTTCTTATGAAAGCAGTGAATTAGAAATCGCTTCTCCCTGTTATGAGTGTCTGTAAAACTGGAAAGGTTTTATAGCACAACCAGGAGCTTGAAGATGCAACTTATTGAGAAAAAGTGTCTTTTTTTTCGCTGTTAGAGGAGCTTTAACATGTAATTGTGCATTTCTCTAATTTAATTTGGAATATTAAACTTTCTATGTATCAATACAGAAGAAAACCTGGTTTGCTGACTTTAAACAAAGGCTCTGTAACATGCACTGGATTAATGACAAGTAAAAATCAAAACCTTCTCTTTCTTTGGATATTATCCTGACACATTTGAACACCAGATAAAATATCTTTCCTTTCCTAATTCTGTTGAGAATGTACAGCCATATTTGCTTTGTAACTCTGGGATAACAATTCTGTGAGGAAATAAATAAGGAAATAAGTTTGTGAGTGGATGGCATATCTGATTCATTTGAAAGTAGGGGCAGTGTTTCTTCTCAGAATGAATTTATTCTTGAAAATTGGACAGGTCTGTGGATTTGCATTCATCTGGGAATGAACACAGTAATTTTCTGGTATTCATTCACCCACCTATTCTGCAGCCTAACCACACAGCAAATATTGTTCTGTTAGTCCCACTGGAGAACAAACACCCTGATGCATTCCCTGGCAGAATTACAGGTGGTAGCTATTCAGATTTTTCTCTCAGTTTCTAGCCACTGGTTGTAGCCAGAAGGGAAACTGAAGGAGCAGAATATCCAGACTTAAAGGGAACAGTCTCTATAAGAGAATACACTTCAAGACATCAGGAAGCTTCATAACATTTTTCACCACATTCAGTATGAAGAAAAGCAGAGAAAAACATGTGATTGGATAATACATATTATTTTGACAAGAATAGAAATCATATTTCTAGTTTTTAATGTATTTTTTGTTTACCATATCATGAAGAGTCTTGCAAATAAAAAAAATAAACGATTTTGAGGACTTCATAAATCTATGAAGAGTAAAAAATAAATATTATGTATATTTAAAAAGAAATGCTGATTTTGACTAAGCCAAAAGTTTAAAGTTCTGAAATCTTTCACAGGAGAGAATTTATTTGCTCTGCAGGGCTCCAGTTTTGCAGCACTTCAAGCATTAATATTAATTTTTTTCCCCTGATGTACCTAATTTAAATGGAAAAAATAAGGCTGTAAACATTTCTCTGTGTATTGCAGGCAGTTTCAGCAGAATTACATCAGGAATGAATCCCCTTGCTTTACTTGCTTTCACTGACATACACAAAACACTCTTTAATTTAAACTTTTCCCTAAGGGATCAATACATTTTTTGAAATTCTGTAGCATTTCAGTCATGTGATACTTCTAAGTCTGATGACAGGAGGCATAGGAAAAATGGTTTGAAGCTGCACTGAATCAAGGTGAAAAAGGAGGCCACTGTTTTGTACAGAATGAAGCTTTTATAATTCAAGCTGCTAACTCAAGAGCACTCATTGGCACACAGCAGGCAGAAGCATTATTACCACCAGTGCCCGCAGATTAATACTTCCAGTCATCAAATGAAACTCAAAACAGCCACTGTTCTCCAAAGCAACCATTAATCACCTGAGAATAGAGATTTTATGCTAAAGGAAATTTAGCAAGCATTCTTCTATATTTTTTTCCCCTTCAAGCACTTAAATTCCAAGGGCTTGGGGTCTGGAATGTACTGTATTTATACTAGAGTAAAATCCTTATCAGTCTAATATACTGGTTTGTGACACAGTGCTCTGATGTTTGAAAATGCCTTACCAAGGAAATTTATTTTCCTGCTGGAATGTGGATGAGATTGGGCTAATTGTGCAGCAGGACTGATTTAATTTAACAGGAAAGGTGAGTGGTCATGCCACCCACCCAGGTAACCCACTCTCTGGCTACCTCTGTGGCCACCAAGCTTGGCTTCCTCGCTAGGACATTCCTGCCTTGGCTGAGCTCACCTAATGCCTGAAGCACTCTGCAAGCCGTTAATACACAAAAAGTGATCAATTAGTTAAATGAAAAGCCTGGCCTGTGTGTCTTAGAAAGAAGAAGAGAGAAATATTATTTCCCTATTGACTCAAAACAAATACATCTTCACTAAATGAGATTCTCGAGGCTTCCAGGAAACCTCAAAATGTCTATGAAAATACATAACTTACAAGGTAGAATATTGTACATTAGAAAAATGAATGAGAAAAATACTAAATACATAGGAGAAATTGATTTCTTAAAAAAAAAAGTAGGAAAAAAAAGTAATGAAATAAAGCCTGCTTGCTTATCATTGAACATATAAAGTTTAAATGGTTTATTTAATCACTTATTCATGAGCACTTCACTTCAATGTGAAGTTCAAACAGCAGCACTGCCAGCAAAGGTCAATGGTATGTGGATACTTGCTTTCCAGTCCCCACTGCTGGAGTGGGGATTGGAAAACTACTCAGGACTGATGCAAGCTGAGCATCAGTAGCTGAGCTTTCTCTGAGGTTACCCTCTTAGTCTTGTTAATTCACACCAGACCCGACTGTGGATCCTTGAGTGCCTTCCTCCTTAAAAAACATTATTAGGATGGAGCCCTGGTTTGAAAGGGGGCAGCTTTGTCCTGCTCACTGCAGCCAGTTATAACTTACACTTTACCCAGGTGCACTGTCAATCCAGGATTAGCACTGCTATTCTTAGTTCGGCTCCTGTTACTTTGGAGTTTCAGGAACTGGAGGCTGACTCTACTGCTGAGTGTGTACTCTGTGAGACTGTAGCTTCTGCTTTGTGGAGGGACCACACTCACTCAATGTAATAACTAATTTACTGAAAAGGTTGAGAAGGGTTAATTCCCAGTACACCTCTTTGATGTAGTGCAGGGCAGTAAAGCACTCCTTCCTCACACTCAGGAAAATGGGTTTTGCTAATGCTTTTTACTACGCCAGTGAGAAAAGTCACAGGAACAGTCAAAAACTGTTAAATTTCACCATAATTTTTGTTCCTCTTGAAGACACTGAAAAAACCCAATGGCACAAAGCAAAACACCTGTGCCTACCTCAAGGAGGTCTCCAAGTTTTGCAGACCACACAAATCCTCATTAAGTGGAGCTGGATGTAAGCGGAGGTTACTTTGCCAAACCTACCTGGCTTGCTCTGAGAGACAGCTTTTTCACGTTTAACACGTTCATGCTCTGAAAATAAGAACCCCTACATTAGAAGGTTATTTTAGTTTTTGGAAGATTTTAAAAAGAAAACACTCTCATTATAGTTTTAAAAGATGACTTTGCATTACAGATTCACACTAGAATTGAGAAAATTATACGATAGCTACATTTCTCAAGAAACAATGTTTAACTACTTCTTCTCTATAAAATTAAAATAATGGAGAGTCTTCTTAAACTTTTAAACATGATTTAATTATTTTCTGTGTATTTTTAGAAATATAATAGAATTTCTAAAATTGTTAATTGCTTCTAATATTAATTGTGATTGCTATCATTGCTCTTCTGTGTAGAAAATTTCTCCTTGATGTTTAATACTGAAATGATGGCACTTTTTGTTACAACAGAAGTGGGGTTTTTTTGTACGGAATGACAAATAAATGTTTGGTATCCTGCATAAATAAAAAGAAAAAAGCTTTCCATGTTTCTCTGTGTCCAGGATTTGACAGGATTAGAGCTAATTTTCTTCATGTTAGCTACTACGGGTATCCCATAAATATAATGTGAAGCACTAATAATAATGGATATTGGTCTGTATTATGATATGACATGCATGTAATTTTGTGTAATTTAAAAACAGTGTGCTATTCAAATCCCAACATTATGAGACAGAATTCAGGGGAATTTTAGAAATGTGTTTAATTCGGACTTGTAGCTCTGATGTCTAAGCTGTGCGGCATACTGGGAAATAAATCTCTAAAACTTGAACCAGGGGCCTGGCCAGAAAATTGCACAGACTCTTCCCCATCTGTGGCCCCCTTGATTGTTTCCCAGTGCAAAGCTGCCATGGAGACAAAAGGCATTGGTGGGTCTCAACTGAACTGGAGAATGGTTTCCATGCACACTGGATCCTGTGAAACACACCTAGTCCTGCATTACAAAGCGAGTCATTGAAAACCAGTTTCATAAGTCAAAATGTAACCTGAGTTTGTGTTGACAAATTCCACCTTAGGCTGCTAAAACTTTGTAAAAATGAGGAACTACATTCCTTCTGTAAGTCAAAAATACCATATTCTATATCACTTTACTGGTACTTACTTTGTTCATGAGGGTTCTCTGAGGTAGCTAGAAGTAAACAAAAAAAAGGCATATTTTAATATTTTTGTAGCAGTGATGCAGAATTTAGTTCATTTCTTAATGACATTTTAGACACACAAAATTTCAGTGAAATCCGTACTGAAGTGTGCAACAGTTGCATTGTCTCACCTGCACTGCCCCTCTCCAGATGCATAAACAGGACACTTAGCTAAGGAACACAGGCACACTAAACCCATAATTTAGCCAAAATTTGGTACAAACACCCCTGGAATGCTCTGCACCTCTTCTGAGGGCTGAGTCACCCTCACTAAATGCTGACCATGTGCCAAACCTGGGGAAAATACCTGGCTAAGTAAGGCGCTCACCTAACTTAGTGCCCACTGAGAGACAGGGCAAACTCAGACCTTAAGATCTCTACTAGACAAAGACAGAAAAATAATTTTAGCTTGAGTGAGGAAACAACACCCAGGGCAGTCTAAAGATGAGAGTCCCTGACAATTGCACCTGCTCTTATGAGGACAATGAATTTCAGATGGATTCAGTGATACTCCAAGAAGCAGAAAGATATTTAAAAATGTTCGGTAACTTCATCAGGCTTCTTCTAAACGAAAGCATTTTAGTGTTGCAGCTTCTAAACTTTGTGCCATTTAATTTTCTTCATTTTTGCAGGAAAAATCCCAGATGAGACAAAATTGAAAACTGAGTGAATACTTTCCATGGATGTTAAGACAACATTCCTCAGGTAGAGAGACCTTGGCAGCTGTACCCAATGTCATTATTGGTTCTACAGAAGGAAGCAAAATGTCAAGACCTAGCCCTCCAGCTGGATTTTTCTTCTTGACTTTTGCTACACAGCTGTTGTTTTCAAGAGGAAAAAGGCTATACCAGCTGCATGTCTTCTGTGTGTGAGAGGGAGAAATCCCTCAGAGAGATGCAGCAGGGCAGGGGATGAGCTGCCTCTACAGCCCCAGCAGCACAAGCAATAAAACTGCTGCTGTGAGCTCCCAGGCTGTGATTCACTGAGCTCCTGAGCTCCCCAGCTCCCACTTGGGACAGAAACTCCTGTGCACGTGGGTTTCGGTCTCGCTTGTTTTCCCTGCAGCACAAAATCCACTCCCATTTTATATCCAACCTCTCATCCAAGTTGTTGTTGTGCATTTAAGGAGACAGCAACTAGAGATAGTATACAGAACAAAGTGAAAAAAAAAAGAGAATATTTTTGTGGGTAATAAAGACTAATGATACAAAGTAAATATATATGCTTGCTCTGAACTGAGGAATCAGAAATATGAAATCAAAGGAAAAAGAAGGTCCTATGACAAAGCCACATTTGTTATTCTTATGTATGTAAGAAAACCTTTCTGTAAATTTAGGCTCATTTAACACCCCAAAAACAATGAAAAAGTAGTTCCCTAAGCATCACAGGCTCAGGCAAATTTATTGCAATTGATTTTCCGTGAAATATGTCAAAAATTTGTAGAGGGAATTACTTTTTAATTGTATGAAAAGACACAGTGAGATATGCTCAGGTAATATGAATTTCAATTTGCAAAAAGGAATTTCAGAGCAAATACTTAAATCAAATCTGAACATGACACCAGGGGCTAGTATAATGACTTACATACCTAATGCAGAATATTGTGTCAAACAACTCTTTTAGTAATCACCCAAAATAATCAGAGCCAGGCCACATATGAACGGTGTTAATTTAAAGACTTTCTACTGACACTGCTTAAAAAATTTTACAAATAAACTTTTGTAATAACATCCTTTTCTAAGATCTGCCTAAAATCAAAACAAAACCATTACTCCTTAACGTTCCACTGAAGCCAGTACAGTTACTTCCCTTTTTATGATGGTAGATATCAGTCACAGAGAATGTGTAAAACAATAGAATTCAGATAAAGTCTGGTTCCTGAAGTTTGAAAAAGTATCTCTGTTGTCCTTTTCCGTCTTTTCTGTGGAGGCATTAATTAGACAAACTTGTATAATATCAGCATCAAGACAGATTGAACACTGAGATTATTGCTATTTGTGCTTTGCCTAAAAGTCCAGCTTTCTTATTTCTGACATAACACTCAGAGATATTTCTACCAGATATTTTTATGAAATAATGAATATATTTTAAAGTTAAAATTCTGTAGAGTGTTGATTATTCTAAAACATATCTATATGTTTTCTATTAAAAAAGCTAAAATGAAACACCAAGGTGAAATTTTGAAATGGTATTTGGACCATAAAAATAAACCTTTATGTTTTGCTAACTGTGATTTCAGTCCATTCAATATTAATATTATCCTTCTTATGTGTCATTTTCTCATAAAAAATGCAATTCAAATGACTTACAGACTAAGCAGAAAGTTAAAAAATTAAATCCCAAACCCATTAGATTAATTTTTTACAGTATCACAATTATATATAACATGAGTATCTTGATTTTTATTCTATTTAGTGAAAATGTCAAGATGACAGTCCAGGTCAGACTTTGCAAAATGTTTAATGATATATGTTATTTAGCCTAGAGAGTGAGAAATTAAAGGCTGTGTTTTGCAGCTCTGGGATTCTCACACACTTCGTGTAGTATCTTACATTGAAAGAGCAAACAAGGTTTTTTTGATTTGGCCATTTGTGGCAAGAGGGTGTTGGGCTAAATCAACTCTTGGTCACATTTCAAATAATTGTTCTGATGTCATTAGGTAGCTGAACTACCTACTGGGTAAAAAAGAACTTATTGTTCACAATGTTAGAAAATTCAGTCCTAAGTAAGTGTTTTATATTCATTTGTTTAACATTTAAACTGTACTAGAGGAGGAACAAGGTCAGATTTGAATTGAATGAAAACAGTTGGATTTTTGATGAAGTATTTGAAGCTACATAAGAACTGTGTCAATGAAATTATCTGGTTCTACTCTCAGCAAAAATTTGAAATGTCTTTTCTGCCATTCTAAATTAAACTTGAAAAATAGGCTTCATAGATATTGTGCTGTTTTTCATTTCAATTTTTTTTTTACTTGCCTGTTATTCTGAAGGCCGCAAGGGTATTAATTATATATGCCATATTTTTGTAAATTAGATTCTGATACAGGTTCAGAAATGAAATCCTGCATTTTATTGAACCATAAATTGGTAAGGCTAAAAGCAGAATGTGCTTTTTGATTATAACATGTCTATTTTTCATCTGGGTAACAGTTATTTGCCATTCAGACAGCAAATACATTTGTGAGTGTGCACATTCTATAAGAAAAGAATATGTTGTATATAAAATAAAAGCAATGCCAGGAGTACTTGTTTTAGTTAAGAAAAACAGAATAATAACACATATTGTAGCTGGGAAAAAGTTATTTCCCATTAGATAGTTACAGGTGTATTGCAAATAAGAAATTTACTTTCCATTAGGCAAAGTAAGAGCCTGGTTTATTTCCCATTAAGGAGAACATGGACATTCTTTACCATGTTTTGGACTGGACATTGCATACACAACACACACATAATGTTAATCTGTAACAACATTACAGGCCAAGAGAGACATCAAGATCAATAGGAATCTTCTAATGGAATTATCGAAATTTGAAATGTATAGCTTCCAGTTCATGCCTCATGACAAAGGTAAAATTTGATTTCCATATTTAATATGCGTTCATTCTCCCTGAACTACAGACAAACTAACTATTCGTCCTTCAGAAAAATTAGTGGACATTACTCCTTCCAAATTTAAGTTTCAAGAACTTAAGAAACCACATCATTGTGCATAATTTAAATCTGACAATTTTGGTCTAGTTAGGTCAAGGTTTTTCAAACTGTGAAGCAACTGTATTATAAAGGATTCAAACAGAATAAAATATATTCCTTACATGTCTCAGAAAATAAACTCAGAAAAAAAAGGACTATTAGGATTTACTACTCTGTCAAGGAGCAGTTCCCTACATTTGTGAAGTTATTGTCTACACTCTTTGTCATTCAAAGAAGTCAGATGTTCGCATAAGGTTTTAGATGAGCAGACCTGCTCTGTCATATCTGCCTGTGTCTTACTCAAGCTCTTCTGGCTAGATGAGCAGCTGGCAAACTGTGTTGCAAAACCAGTCTACAGAGCATATGTCTAAAAAAGTGACTAAAACCCCAGATTAGCTGCAGCAGGATTCCTAAAAAAAGAATGGCTTGTGCTCATCCTGACCTCTGCTCTATGTTAAAAAATTGCCTTGGCAGAGTATGATTGAGAGTTACTCCTTGGATGAGTCAAAGTAAAGAAAGCAGGAAGTGTGTGGTGGTGGCATAGATAGGGGAATTTGGTATATGATGAAAATACAGTGCATGCTGTACAAGCCTTGTCCTCACAGGAGCTCTAAATTCCCTACAACATCCATTTTACATTTCTGGCTTGCCTTAAACATAGTATTTCCCAGGATATTTGTCCAGGTTTCTAAACATTAAGGAAGTATTATTCCACATTAACACAACAAGTATGAAATGTTAAGTGATTAAGGCTACCTGGATTATTTATAGGGAAGCAGAGAGTTTGATCTTCTTACCCCTACTCTTAGACTAGGAATGCTCCTCTGAGTCTGTGCATCTCCACAGACTTCCTTGGATCACCCTATCAGCAGTGGCTGAAGGATGATAATAGGATAAAAGGTTAAGATAAATCCTACAAAACCATAGTTTGGCTTTTTAAGCCACAAAAAGCTGTCAGGCTGCTCTCACAGTCCTTACTGCTTTATTTTCCTTACCAGAGCAGCCTGGCCCAAGATATCTATCTGCTTTCCTAGAGTTGTCATGTTTGTGTCCTTGCTGTTTGGTTTGTTTTATACCTCGGGGCTGCATATTGAAAAATGAGCTGACTTGGTTTTGGAGGATTTTTTTTTGGTGTTGTCTAGAACAACTTGTTTTTTAAGACTAGTTTTTAACTGGCAGTTCAGGAGTACTTTATATAACAAGGAAAACCAAATAGTAATATAGAGAGAGGAGGGAAGGGAGAAATTTCATCGTGCTGTAAATATAATAGAAGTAGCAAAGAAGTACAGACATTTCCAACATTTTAAAATGACCTTTAATAAGAGGAATTGCTTCAACTTCCATTTGAGATGGATGCCTTTAGGAATCATCAGTAAGGATCCCAATCTTTCTCTGTTTCCCAGTTTGCCACTCAAACAATAGAAATGCTCTGGGAAATGTAAGTTGTTGAAACAGCAATCTTGCATGATGGCACTGAGAACTAATATCTTTAAAGTACTATAAGTCCTAAAATCCCAGGAGAACAAATCTTCCATCAACAGAGCTGGAAAGAATAAAATTTCAGTCAAATGTAGATGAAGTACATCTGCTGCATTAATGCATTTCATCTTTAGGCACGTGTGGTGAAAGACCTGAAGAGCTTCCTCTCAATATCATCCTCAGCTTCTGACGTTTTCATGTGCTGCTCCCTGAAATTGTGGGATGGGAACACACAGATGAGGGACAGTATGCTAACAAGCTTTCACCTTTAGAAATATCAGTTTTAGGCTTGCATATAGCTAAGACAAAACACAGTGGAGCTTGAGCTGTTTTTATTGCAACATGAATTATTGACTCACTGAGTGAAATCAGGCAGACTGAAGTTTATAGGATGTTAGAATGATTTTTCAGTATATAGATGTTAGTTTATGCAAAAAATGGTCACACTTTATATTAAAAGTTGGAGCCAAAAATAGCACCTCTTGCTGATGTTAATATTTGTTACAATGGAATCTTCAGTCATAATGCCTGTTATTGGTGAAAGCTGACAAACTAACCCTCTGGGTCCAGATTCCATGCATGCAAATACTTTGAAAACTAACTTCTTAGTTGAGGTCCTTCTTATCTAAGACTGGATTTGTAAAAATATAATAATGGCTGAAAATATATTTACATATGTTATTAAATAAATGTGGAATACTAATAAATTAGAAAGAATAAGAAAACTATGGAAATCTAGAAAAGAAGAATTTTGGAGGAGAGATTAGTTGATATAAGGGGTGGAGAACAATAAAAATTAATTAGCTTTTATAAAAATGGACTTTTCCCAGTGTGCTACTCAAATTAACACGATGATTAAAGCAAAGGGCTAATTACTAACTTCTAGAGGCATAACGTACTGAACCGTCTTTGTTCTTCATGAAATGCTACTGATCACTGCTTTTGCTTTAATTACAACTTTGTAGAAGAACATCTCTGCAAATGATGTCTGCATAGATAAGAAAAAGAAAGGTAGATTGATGCTAGAAGAACTATTCATTCTGGAATTACATCTGAATAGAATACCTCTGAGCATTCATCTACACACATCTTTGTGCAGTGTAATAAAGTGATAGTTTATCCCTTGGGGAAATTTTTAGCCAATTAAACATGTGCTATGTGGATATGCAGGTGTTCAAGCATATTATGCTGATTGACAGGTGTGAGTGTTTCTGACATGATGCCAATATCTATGTGTTATACCTAACTTACAGTCACAACACAGGCCACTAATTACACAGTGCACTCTTTTTTTCAGAAATCACAGCTGTTTCATAATCATTGAAACAGTAGTTTAACTGACTCTAGTTTTTAGTAGCAGGGGCTGAATGAATTACTGTTGTACTTTAATGCAAGCAAGAATGATTAACTCAAGTTGTAATCATAACTGCAATTGAAATGCTATGCCACATCTATCAGTATGAATCATTTTGCAGGTTTGTTGTTATATAAAACTTCAAAGAGTGTAGTCTCAATTTTACCTTTAATAGATTACAAAGTTGTAACCAATGTCAAGATTTTGTTTAAATCCTACTAAGAATAAAAGTATCAGCATTTTTTGAAAATATATGGATGCAAGGTAGCATCATTGGTTTTATGTGCTTTAACTGTAAGGACACCAAGGTGTTCTGTAGATAAATGTGGCAATTTCACCTTACTGTTAAAATGTCTACATTAAATATTTGCTTTAGACCCTCCACCTAGGGATAGTGAGAGTGGATATACAATCAGTTATTAAGATCTACAAATGAATTGCTCCTTCTTGTCACTTTTCTTTCAATGTCAGATTCTTAAATGGGAGGGAAAGTTGTTAATTAGCAAAAAACAATCCATATATCCATTGACGTTTGTTTTCTGTTCTTGTTACTGAACCTAATCTATGTTCCCTGTTATAATTAAGTGAGAAATATAAATATCTCCAGAGGGGCAAGTAATTGCATTCTGACACAGATACAAGACAGATGAAACACTCTTTTAGGGCTTATTTCTCTCCATCAGTCCTAAACTGAGACTAGGATGAACAGTTTCAACATAGATGCCTAACTTTAGACATCTAAATTTGCATGAGGTAAAGTTTCTTAATGATTACATTCATCTGAGTATCTAAAAAAATTCTTAAAATATATGAATTTAGTGAAAAGTCATGAGCTTCAGACATTCATCCCTCTACCTGCTTATATTGAATGGGTCATGTCTCATCCCACTGAAATATCTCCAACATGGAAAGTTCTGTCCATCTCTGAACAGAGGTTGTACGGATCATTAAGTCTCACATAACTCTGTAAAATGAACGTAAATTATTTATACCCTTACGATAGCTGAGACAAGGCAAATAGTGGTCATGCAAATTTCAGTTAACTGATGCAGTCTTCTCAGATAATTTTCTTTATTTAATATAAAATATCTGTTCATCAATATTCCTTGAAAATGCTAGGGACTTGTTATTTTAGCATGGGAAATCAAAGCTCACCAGTGCATGGGTAGCCATCTATTAAATTGAAAAAATCTTTAGTCAGGAGTTGATTAACATTGAAAACCGTGTTGTCTGTAGTTCAAGATTCCTGTAAAGTGTTCTTCAGTAAAATCACTTTATTTAACTCTACACCTGATGCAGGATGTCAACATTAACTACAGTTTGGAAGATCCTTTGGGCTCCATCTTGTGGCTATTTCAGTGATTGTTACCTTTGAGAGACCTGCCTGTCTTGAGCTGGTCAAAATAACACTAGTAGTTTCAACAACATACTAGCACATGGCTGTATTTATTTTGTTTTCATATATAATACAGAATTTTTGACCCTATTTTAAGAAAATGGTTTTTAAAGTATTTATAATGATTTGAGTTTCTTTAATCCCTTTGTTTACGACTAAAATTCTATTAAGAGTCTGAGTGATACACTTTGCAGTTATAGAATCAGATAATCTATTTTCTTATCCTTTGATGTGTGTTAGAAAATGGCATAATGAAGCTGTGGTTCATCTTGAACCAGTGGAATCTGCAGTCGAGCAGAAATCCCGTGCTACCATGACCATTTGCTTCATGAATAAGATGGCTGACTTAGAATTTTTCCAGTCAATTACAAAACTAAACAGTTTTGAAATCCTCCCCCTGTTTTGTTTTGTTTTCTGGTTTGATTTGGGTTTTTTTTGTTTTGTTTCTGTTTGTTTGTTTTCAGTTCGGAAAGCATCTTGATTTTTTATTTATATTAAGGGATGCTGCTGTGCCTTGGCCAGTTTATTTCACACTCTGTGTGCAGAACAGCAGTTTCCAAGCCATACAATACCATTACAAGGAGTACTAGAAAGAAATTGTTCCGTACTGAATGTAAAAGATGTAGTTTGGACCTTGAATGTACATGGCTTCCCCATTTTCCCCTTGTGTTTGATTTTAGCTGTACTCAGAATATATACATTGTTTACACTACGACTGATTTGTTAAGAAGAAGTCTACCTTCCTGTCAATTGATTAAGCTTCCCTCTGTCAATTTATTTTGATGAAACTTGTCACACGACTGTGATTTTGATTTTGCTTTCTAAAAACTAGTAAATGAATTTAACAGCAAGGTGTCAGAGTGTTCATCTGAAAATCAGAATGGGAGTGTTGCTACTGACAGGCAACCATCACTTGCATCTCACAAACTTACAAATCCTCATAATATCTGACTGTAGGCAGGCTACAGAGCAGATGAGGCTCACAGAGGTCTTGAATTAGATGTGCTCTCAGAAGCAAGGCAGAGTTTGTTCTCTGTCTCTCGTTCATTAACTCCAAGGAGCCTGGAGAAACCAACTCCCTGGCAGCTCAGCTTCATGACTCACTTTCAGCAATGGGAATGTTCTTACACACACTCATAGGAATGAGCAACCACAGGGATCATGTCATGGCTGAATCCTCTTTGGTCCATCAGAAACACAAATGTAAAGAATCTTTACAAAACAAGACTTCCTGACACTGACTCACTAAGCTCACCTAGAGAGGACTCACTAAGCTTATTTGCTTGACATCCCCAACTCAGTCCGTGTCCTCCACTGTCAGAAATAAATAGGGGATAGGAGGTATGAACTGAAATAAGAAATTCCACTTTGTCCAGAACTAGGAAAACTTGAAGTTTTCTTTGATCTGGCTGTATTCCAAACAAGGGATTTTTGTAACACTCTGTAGTTATAAAACATTTTTGAAATATGAAAATACTCTCTCCGTTTATAGAAACAAAAATAATTGTTAATATTTCTTTCATTTAAAAATGGCAATTAAATGTGAAAAAATGTTGAATACTTCAACATGTTATATTTCAGGTTTTTTTTTTTTTCTGGAGATGCCCTGGAAATGATGGGATTTATACCACTTCACCAATACCTGGGTTAATTCATTTGATTCCTTGATCATGGTGCTTTGAATTATTAGCAATAGTTAAAAAGGTTTTGTGTACTCGCAGCCAGATTTGCTCTTGGGAAATTTAGGAAGTGCCTTCCTCATGCAAAGGTTTGCTGCCTCTTGCCCTTTTGGAATTGGCAACATTTAAACATTTCTGTGACAGCTTCTCTATCCCACACAAGTTGAAAGAAGGCATAACATGATGCTGGAAGGTAAAGCTGACCATTTTCTAGGACTTTGGTCACAAAGTCCTAGAGACCTAACCTGTGAAAGAGAAATAGTGAATGCCTAAATTTCATGCATTAATTAAGCCTCAAGGTTCCTGTTACTATCATCCATACTTGGAGAAATCAGCACAATATGTAATCTTTCTCCATCTTAATTTTGTTCTTTTCTGTCTCTTGCCAGCTCCTTCAAGTCTGATTTATGCTCTGCACAGAATGTACCATCGACTGAACGTGTCACTCCATCTTCTTCTCTTTTATGATGGCTTGTCACTCTGTATGCCTCATTATTCTTGTTTTTCTAGATGAGGGATGTGTATTTGAATAAGAAAAAAATAATTGGAGAAAGCTTCATGTAGGGTACAGTGTCTGTGTACTGCATGATTCACATGAGGAATGGTAAAGTGCTGTTTGAAATGTGCATGCTACTACCACAATATATTTTGGATAATGAGCCAGTCAATTTAGAGCACTGCCTGGCTACTTCTATTATTTTTGCAGCTGTGCAAAAATACTGTATCCTTAAGCAAAACCAGTGAACATTACCGTTTTTTATTGCCAGTCAGAGGAATACACATGCAGCCTAGAGCAATTTCTTGTGACAATAGAACAAGCAGAAATAAATAAAACCTTATCATATTAGGAGTTAGCTAGTAACATGCAATATTTTCCATGTGGGGCCTGCAGAGAGGGGGAAGCTAGATGAGAAAGCATGGCAACTAAAGCATGGTATGTTCATTTTTTGGAAGAGACCTTATTACTTCTCTCCAGTTTTTCAGTTTAGTGCATATCTACTAAAGGCAGGAACATCACTGAACCAGTTTTCCTTAGTCACTGGAAGATTTCATTTTTTTGGCTTTTTTTTTTTTTTTCCCACTAGAATTATTACCTTTCTTGCCAACAATACTGGTTTTTATCTCAGAAAACCAGAGGGAAGCTTAATCAAGAAAAAAACATAAAGGGATGATATCATATGAATGACTAAATCTCAATTTCAGTTCATACTTCCATGTTTCTGTGAAATAGGTTGGTGGTAACCAGCAGGATGAGATACAGCCTGAGCCAGGTGCTTGAAAGTAGTCTACATGTACTTGTTGCAAAATCCTTTCAACTAAGAAATCAAAGGATTATTTTTAAGCAAAAGAAATACAGAAAAGAAAAAGAAATGGAAAAATTGATCTAACTTCAAAGAATGTTCATGAAAAATGCATTTTTCAATCAGTTTTGTTGAAGAAGATTATGGTTAAGGGGGAAGAAAATCCTAACTGGTGAAAAATGAGCATTAGGTATTTAAAACAAATTCCCTTGATGTTCTTCTGTAAAAAAATGGACCCATAATCGATGACAAAGGTGAAAGAAGTAGCACCCTTAACAATTACCTCATTCTTTTCTTTCCATTAAGGATGTAGCAGTTCATGTTTTTGAACATTGCAGACATTTTGATATCTGAAAACCAATGGCTCTAAGTGTAGCTGCCAGTTTTCTGATTCTCCCTGCTTCATGTGCTACTTTTCATGCCTCAGTTGTTGCAAATTAATCTTTGGACAAAATATCCTGCTTGATACCTATTAAGCATGGTTTTTTTCTGATAACTGAAATGAATTTTATTATTCTGTTAAAGACATGAAGTGAAATTTTGGCTTCAGTGGAGTGAATGGGAATTTTGCCACTAACATCAACACGGCCAAGATTTCACTCATGAGCTGATAAAACAGTTAAGACCATTTTTTTTTCCAGTTCAGTTAATGGCTCTGTACAAGGATAACAGAAAAAAATAATAAATTAGTAGGATTGCAAATGTCTTCATGTATAGACAGTAAAGGTTGGCTCCATTGTTCAATTATGTAAATCATAGAATTTCCAAATGGCAAAAGACACATCCTACCCTCTTAGCAAATCTCCCATCAATAATAAAGAGCTATTGTTTTCTTATTGAATAAAAAAAAAATCTCAAATAACCCTAAGAGATATATGAATATATTCTGAAAATGTTCCCATTGTTCTGTTTAGTGAGAAAGACAAGATTTATAAACCCAATATTCAATGGTTGAATAGGTTAAAAAAATACCATCTCAGTGCAAATATTTCATTATTTTTGCTGTTTGAATAAAATTAGAAAATTAGGAAAGAAAGAGTTTTAACTCAGCAAATCTTATTCCAAAACGCAACACTATAAATAGATATTTAGGGTCTGATACATACATTATGGTTACCTTTAAATAAAAGTAATATTTTAGGTTCTGATTTAGGGTAAAATTTTCCACTAATCTGTAAAAATATCAGAGAATTACTTCAGCAAAGGTCACAAACAAGCTCCATATATATCTGAAAAGAGGAAATTAAATGTGCCTAGAAAAGCAACTTCTGCAAAGAACAAGCAGCCAGGTCAGCATGCATGGTGCACTGCAAGTTCTGTTCCCTTTGACAAATCCTAGCGTGGCAACAAAGGCCTTTCATTTTCCTTCCCAGCCAGAATGATGAAGTGCCTGATACTGGTCTATATTGGCCTGTTTTAAAAAGGAGCTACCAATAGTGGAAATGACAACAGTGTTATCACAGCAGGAGCAGATAAAGTTGGCTGATGGTAGCACACGAGGGGCTGTGTGTCATCACAATGCTGTATATCATCGCAATTGTATCACTGAACGAAAGAAACATTTCTCACAGCAGTCACAGCCTGAAAGACGTTTCAGTCAAGGGAAAAGATTGATTTACCTTTCTTCTCCCCCTCCTTTTTCACTGCAGCTGAAATAGAAACAAAAATACCGTGGTTTCAAAATGGAAGCTAATAGCAATATTGGTAAAAATAATTCAAACACCTATACAGCTATATAGCCTTTGTGTACATATCTCAAACCACACACATATTATGCCATGAAGGAATAAATTTCTTTTCCAAATGAAGAAACTGAAGCAGTTCCTCACACACACCCGGTTCTACTATTTATGAGAGGAAATTCCAGCTTTCTACATTCCCACACGTAACTTTAGTCATGGTCATCCTTCCTCCCAGACATTGATAATAATGGGAGAGAAAGTCATAGAGTGAATATTTCACAATCAGCAATGAAGGAGGAGGACAGATTGAAATGGCAAGGCATAAAGCACTAAGAGGAGTATAGAGAAAGGTTATGAGACATCATCAGTTTAAAAGAAATGTGTGCTTTTTTTGCTATTAGAAATCGTAGTATTAAAAATATGTAAAAAGTAAGAAGGAAACAACCTGCCTGAAGTTATGTTTCTAAGCCTCTGTGAAATATTGAGATTTTCAAGACCTGATTATCCAGCAATCACACCTCAAAATCTCATAGCATGAGTGTTGTGGGAAGGAAAATGGAAAAGAGACTGGAAGAAAACCGATACTTAAAAAAAAAAAAATAAACCAAATTAAAAAACGCTGGAATTAGTTCCTCAGTGGAAGCCATGTTGTGTGCCCAAAATATTCAGTCTCTGCAGACAGATTAAAAGTCCCCTAAAACTCAGCCCAGTATTCCAATAAAACTTTGCACACCTCTACAATAAGTGCTGTGAAGTTAGAACAAAATTTTACTAAATGGGATGAGGTGGCTAAAATGAGAGTTACCTGCATTTAGAGATGACTGCTGCAACTCTGATGGAGATGAGCCAAGCTTATTCTTAAATCTATTCAAAATCCATGCACTACCCATTCCCCAGCCTGCATTTATAGGATTGAAACTTCTAAAAATGTAGTTACAGATGTCACTTTATTTTGAAATGTCTGTTAGAAGTGGTCTTAGTAAGCCTCAGCCTTAGGCTAGCATTTGCAGGCAAAAGAAGAGAGAGGAATTAAGATTCAGAGCCCATACTTCCCAGGAAAAGGTGTTCAGCACCAGGCTGCCAGTATGAATGGATACCATGTGTCACTGGAACTGGAACTGGAAATGAAACAAGCAGAAGTATAACTGTGCCCTTCACTGGATAATGTGCCCTGGTACAGGACAGAAATCAAGCATCATGAGGTCAAAAGAGGATAGACGCTCCCTAGCAGTTTCAAATTTTTGCATTTTGGATGCTGACCTCTGTCTCTTCAGGTGTTCTTAAAATGAGAAATCATTTTACTTCAAATTGTTTGTACATTTGGATAAAAGAAGGAACCAGTTAAACCTTGAATTACTAAAATGCTATTTACCAATGGCCTGTGGCCAAAATATTCTGATTTCAAAGATTTTTCATGTTTTCTACCATTTACTTTCATTTGTGAATTAGATAAATTTTAAGCATCTCAAAAATGTGCTCAAAAAATAAAGGTTTCATGACTAGGATCAGTGAAAAACTGCCACAATGTTTCTAGGATCTAGTCCTCTTTGCAATCACTTCATTTTTTAGGTAATGTGTGTATCAAAACTGTGCTGTGCACCTTACAACAAGCTGTTGTTACAGCAGATTTAGCAGTTTTTTAACCCCAGAGACTGCTATAGGAGCCAGAAGAGGCCTCATTCCTACCACTGTAGGCAGTAGCATTGCTCTGGTCAAATCCTGTGCCTCAAACATAAAATGACAAGGAATAAATGAAAAAGAACAGAACACTGCCCTTTACATTGTTCTTTCAGAAGCTGAGCAATGTGTCTGAATCTGAAAAGCATCAAAAAAAGATGGATAGTTTACTCCAGGAAGTTGGTTTGCCAGTGATAAAAGGCCAGATTACCTGCTGGATAATGTATAGTAGCTAGGGACTGGTAGAAGGACATGAAAGAGAGTGATGAAGTAGATGTAAGAGATGCTCTTCGCCATGTGCTTTTTACTTAATTTGGGGAAAGAACAAATTCTTGAGTCAACTTGTTTTGCTCTGTACTGATGAGACTTGTCTTGTAGTTCTTGAATTAGGTATTTGTACACACGAAGCTGTCCAAAGAGGACTCTATTAGCAGCCTTAAATCACAGTCTGTCTTTTCTAAGTCTGTCCAAATCAAATAATACTTTTTCAGTTAATATAGATAGCATACAGAGCAAAACACATTTGTCAAGAATATATATACTAAATTCTGGAATTATAAATCTAGATTGACAACCAATCCAGAAAACAGAAATGAGCATTGTCACATTTTAGGTTTTGTGAATAGGTTAGAAAAATCATTACAAGCCATGGAGGACTTTGTTAAAACTTTTTATGTAGGGTGGGAAAATAAAGGTGAATTTCCAGTGGTGGAAAGATCAGAAAACTGAGATAATGTAGTAGGCATTTTGAAGGAGGGAAAAAAAATCAAGTTTAAGATTGTTCTATTGTTTTGGACTTTTATCAGAAACTTGAACACTGATCACCAGAAATCCTTCAATCTCATAGTGGTGTTTTCAAAGGATTTTTTTCTGAGCTGGTGAGCAAACATAAACCTTTCCAAAATTGAGAAGATGTCTTGAAAGCAGCAAAAGTCCTGAAAACACTGGTTCCTACTCAACAGTCCTTTATATGTAGCTTTATGACCCAGCAATAGCCAGAAACAGATATTTAGTCTAAATACTGTCATAGAAGTGAAGTATTTAGAAGTTTTTCTACAAATTCTCACTTTATTTTCTTACAAGGAGAAACTGGTTTCCATCCTGAAACATGAAGTTTATTTCTAAATTTGCAATAATTAATTATGAAAACTACATTTCCATAGAGATATCCAGTTCCTCTCTATCATTTCTAAAGAGCCCTTGACTTAGATTTGTGATTTTCATTGTTATCATGATCGTACTAATTAATCTCAAAGGGAATCTTGAATCTTTCCTATTTCCCTTTGTATGAGATTTTGTTTTTCCTAGGCCACTCCAGTGCCACATTACCATGTAAGGGTTTTGTACACAACACTCTAGACAAGATGCAGCTTTGATTTATGCAATAGATTTAGAACATTATATGCATTTTTCCTAATGCATTTGCATATGGAAGAAAGTTTTTGGCTGACTTGTCTGCAGCAATACTTAGGTGCTTTCCTGAATTTACGTAGTGAAATTAGAGATAAATACTTCCTTAATATTTTCCCTCCACTACATATTGCATTCTATTTACTGACACTAAATTTTCTTTGACAATGTGCTGTCTGTTCAGCTCATAAATTCAGTGTATCACAGCCCCTCCTGATCCTGGATTCTTTTTGTCATCTAAGAATTTCATTACATTGCTATTTCTATCTTATCCTGTTAGTAAAGGAACATAACATGAGTCCAGACATGGAATCATAGGCAATTATTCTGTAAACAAGGTGCAAAATGAAAATTAATCAATTACTCTCAGTGTCCTAACCAGATATTTATCTTCTTTAATAGTGTAGATCTTAGGCAGAAGATACTTTGCTTCTGCAGTAATTCTTATGCAGAAACCTTATAAAGGTCTATTTAAACCATTAAATAAATGCTGTGCTAATTATTTTATTAATGTATTGAAAACAGTTATTACTAAGACATCATTTCCATTTGTAGATACAACACAGGCTGGAACTCAGTGTTTTTCCAGGTATTTGGTTTTGTTCTGAATTTAATTATGAATTCACCAAATTTCTGACAGATTTTTAAATTTCTGAATTTCTGGGGTAATTTAAGTGTATTTGCTCTGACACGGTAACTGTTTTTTCTGAAAGTGATTGAAGCTTTGACTGAGTCCTTAAATTTATTTTTCTTATAGACATGTAAGCTGTGGTGAAACAAGATCAAGTGCAAACTCATCCCATGTGTCAGGTACTCTGTGATAACTGTTCATATGCATGCTGCTATGCTGAAGTGAAAACCACCTCATGTAGACAGCTCCAGCAAAGCATCTGGCATCCTCTGAGTTGATACTATCTTTGCCCATCTCACCATAAATTGTCCATCTGTTCATAGCTTGAGAAGAAGATACTGTTTTAAAATATTTAAGAACCAAATAAAGTGATATTTCTCTTTCAGACCTTCCTGGAAGATATTTTCTCTCTTCCTTTCAGTCTTTTTGAATTCAGAATTTCTCTTTTCCACGTCAAGTGAAATCTTACCCATGTTAAGAAACCACAGTTAAAAGAACCAGTATAGTGGGAATCAGAGAGGAGAATTTAGCCTTTAAATTGGCTGCAGCATCTGTTATTTAGAATGATTCTCATTCAGTAGCAGGAAAAACCTTCCCTGCCCTTTTCCTCCTCTGGTCCAGATTTTAATGAACAGATTTGGAGAAATAACCTCTTGTTCAATTATATTCATTTTTTTAAAATCATTAATGGGCAAGAGTGATGTTACAGTTGAACTCCCTCATAACCTGCCTAGCCCTTTTGCCTTAATTTGTAAGACATAGCTGCCAACCTACTATGAAAAAAATTATCCACTAGATAACCCCCCAAAAGTTTACAGTATTTACTCCTTATTACTAGCAATGCCTTAATGAGAATACACAAAGAAATTGTCTAGAAGGAAAGTGTGCAAACTCTCAGACATTTGCACTGTATGGATTATTAACCCCATGTTCTGGATCCTGCTATGACAGGGTTAATTTTACAGTAGCCTGAAGGGAACAGAGCCACGACCCAGAGGTAATTCTATACCTCCTCAGGTCATTTTCTGGGGATGGAGATGGATTCCAGGTTGGGTAAGTGGTGAACAGAGAGGTCGTTTATTGCCTGGAATGTCCAGAGGCAGCATTTGTATGCAAATCGTGCATTGCTTGTTTTTGTCTTGTACACTCTGCCATTAATACCATTGCTGTTATTGTTCATTATCTTATTGCATTGCTGTTTCCAGCAAATTGTTCTTATTTCTAACCAAGATCTGTACCTTTGGGCTTCCAATTCTCCTCTCCTGCCTGTCACAGTTGGGGAGTGAGGGGAAATTGAGTGAGCAGTGCATGATTTGGAGTGTTCCAGTGGGAACATTGAATTGAGGAACACCATTCCTAAGCCACAACAGTCATCTCTCTGTAAAGACACTTGGTAGAGGTGGCAAGAGTGTGATAATGTCCCTGAGCAAATTCCCTTTGGCTGTGTGTGGAGCCTGGTCCAGTGCAATTGGGGCCATAAATCCAGAGGGACTGTGACACACTTGAGGAATGAGCTCATGTGAACTCATCAAGGCCAAGTGCAAAGGCCTGAACATGGACTGGGGCAATCCCAAGCACAAATACAGACTGGGCAGAGAATGGATCGAGAATAGCCCGAAGGAGAAAGATGTGGGGATGTTGGTGGACAAGAAGCTCAGCATGACCCAGCAGTGTGCATTCACAGCCCAGAGAGCTAACCATGTTTTGGGCTGCATCAAAACCAGTTGGACCAGCAGGGAGAGGAGATTCTGTCCTACTCTGCTCTGGTGGTGAGACCCCTCCTGGAGTACTGTGTTCAGTTCTGGGGCCCACAGTTTGAGAAGGACATGAAGAGTTCCAGTGAATCTAAAGGAGGCCGTGAATATGATCAGAAGGCTGGAGCACCTGTGCCATGTAGACAAGCTGAGAGAGTTGGGTTTGCTTGGCCTGGAGAAGAGAATGTTTTGGGGAGACCCTATAGAGGCCTCCCAATAACTGAATGGAGCCTACAAGAAAGATGGAGAAACACTTTTTACAAGAACATGTAGTGACTAAACAAGGGGCAAGGGCTTCAAACTGACAGGGAGTAGGATATTAGGAAGATATTAGGAAGACTTTTTTTACTGTGAGGGTGGTGAGGCTCTTGAATAGGTTGCCCAGAGAAATTTTGGATGACTCACCCCTGGAAGTCAGGTTGGATTGGGCTTTAAAAAACTTGGTATTGTTTGATTTGTCCCTGCCCATGCCAGGGAGGTAGAACTAGATGACCCCTCCTAATCTAAACTATTCTATGAGTCAGTTAGAAAATGGCAATAAAACAGAATAAGCCTGATTCTGTCAGCTCTTGAGGGACACATTGTTCCAGTCAGAGAGAATCTTTGTTTCTCATCTAAAATAATATGTGAAACAATAATATTGTACATCAAGGATTTTGATTTATTGCATAATCATGCAAAAATAAAATGTTAGATTCCTTTCTTGGCCCCGCACTTCAAGGCAGACACTGAAGTGCAAGAGTGTGTCCAGAGTGCATCCAGCAATGAAGCTGGTGAAGTGTCTGGAATACAACTCTTATGAGGAGCAGCTGAGTGAGCTGGGGGCATTTAGCCTGGAGAAAAGGAGGCTCAGGAGAGACCTTACTGCTCCCTACTGCTCCTGCTGAAAGGAGGGTGTAGCCAGGTGGGGTTGGTCTCTTCTCCTGGGCAACAAGTATCAGGACAAGAGGACTTAGCCTCAGACTGTACCAGGGGAGGTTCAGCTTGGACATCAGGAGGAATCCTTCACAGGAAGGGTTATTAAGCATTGTAATGATTTCCCAGGGTGTTGGAGTCATCACCCCTGGAGGTCTTCAAGGAACAACTGGATATGGCACATAGTCTAGTGCCAACAACTGGTTATGGCCATGGTCTAGTTGGCAATGTGGTGTTCTGTCTAAGGTTGAATTCAATAATCTTGGAGGCCTTTTCCAGAATAAACAAGTCTGTAAGTCTGTCATTTTGTGATTCAGAGGATGTTTCAGGATGCTGTTATGGAGTCCTGGGTATACCAGAATGGAGCAGTCCCTACCTCCAGGAAATATCTGAAGTATCTGTAGACGTACTTTCATTTAAAAAACTGTTTTTACTACCCAGACTGTATTTCTACATATATATGCAGGTGCTACTTATACATCTTGAATATTTTTCTATCAAGCTATACATGAGGATAACTTTACACTTTGCAGTTTGCCATAAAACATAACTCATCTTTAAATAACCCACTTTTTGGGATTAAAATTTTAATTCCTTCCTTTTCTAAATTGGCGTTCATTCACATTATGTATGTTACTTCTGTTCTTTTTCTCCTGTTTTCTAATGTCTATTGAAGAATATTTACAGAGAAATGCTGACTCAAAATGGGAATTTTATACCTGCCATTATGACTCAGTCTTGGTTGTATATGTGTCATTATCTTAGTCTGACTTTTAAAGCTCTGGTATTTTCTTGAAGTATTTCTTACTGACAATGTGAAGCAATGATGTTCTGTGATGGATGGGTCATTTGAAAAGGCTGATTTTGAGATTTTTGTATACCAAATATATCTATCTTACATTTTAGTTATCTAGTAGTCAGGATTTTATATTATAATTCTACATTGAACTTGTGTGAATTTTATTTTTCACATTTCAGAAATGTATCTATCATTTCTGAAATATACATATCAACAAATGGGTTACACTTAGGCCACTTCTGTTACTGCAATTTACACTGGATTTGACAGATTTCTGTAAAGTAGCAAGTGCTAGTCTAAACACTGCTATTTCTCAAGGCATTTTCGGTTGGCTAGTTTAACCTGAGTTGTCCTCTGAGAAAGCATCCCACGGACTCTCAGTTGGCTAAAAAACCAAAGTGCTCATAAAGGTGATCTCCTGCTCACACTTGGTTACAGGGCAATGGCCACAAAATTTCTGGAATATTTTTCCTCAGACAGGCTTTTCTCAAACTGTCTGCCTGATGTATGTGACATGTCACTTATCATTGTTAAGAAAGAGAGGGTCAGTGATGCACAGCATCCCACATGAATGCTCAAAGCCACTTTACACATCGGGGTTACACTCTTCTGACAAAATGTCAATGTCTTGTCATGCATATTCAGTGTCACTGAGTTAGTTGTATTTGCTTTGGGAAATGTTGCACTTGTTTGAATCTCAGAAGATAAGAAATAGCATATCTGTCACATGAAACAGAAAAGACAGAAACAAATTTTAAAAACAAAATTTTAAAAACCTGCAGCCACTGAGCTGAACTGCCTTCAAAAGAAGATTGTATAAGATTTTCTGTGTCACAAACTTTGATGACTAGCAAATTACTGAATCCTATTGTTGACACAAAAGTGATGTCACTGTGCATGAGGATGCAACCTGAGATCTTCCCACTCAAGGTCAACTCTCCTACTCAACTTTTCTGTTGCAGTCCTCTTTCAGGGGCCTTGAAGGATCTGTAGTCCTGCTCACTGGGCAGACTTAAGATATACAAGACTTAGAAGGCAGTTGGCCTAATTGTGTGTCTGACAGAATCTAATCCAAATATTTTAAGTTCTTACAGAATCAGCGAGAGACAAAGAGAAATCCTATCTCAGGTGTGGGATATGATTTTTCCTCAGTGAGCTCTGCAAGGCATCAAGTACATCCACAGGCGACATACTAGGTTGTATGCAATCCCTCAGGAATAACTGAAGTGGGTAGTACTCATCTCACTTGGGAAGATGGTAAAGGCTGTGCAAACCCAGTGCTATCAAACTCCAGTAGATTATGGCATTGCTCATCCAAATATGCTGCTGTAAGTATAAAACCAATCAATTCTACTTCAAACTACTTTAACAATCATGGATGTCTCTAATGTGACCTTAAACTGCAGTAGAGTTAAACTCAGCATACTTCACACTAAACATTCAAATCTTCATTCTTGTATTTTGACAAGCAGGAAACTATAAAACTGTAAGACAACACAACAGAGATTTCCATGTTTCTTTCAGTGTTTTAATCTGTAGGTTAAAAAGTTAGGCTGGGTAGAAAAGATCTGCATGAAACGAAAATCCATTTCTGAACATAGCTTGTACTTTCTACTGCTATACAATAAGAAAAATCTTGCACATGTTCTATCAACTACTACAGGAAGAAGGCTTCATTTTACTATAAAGAAAAGAGAGATACTAGAGTTAATCACCTCTGGGTAGTAACTTTTCTTCTCAAGTATGCCAAGCATAAACCACTTCATGTGCAACCAGTGGAATTCTACAGTGTTTTGATTAGACACATCCTTTCTTGAAAAAAATCAGTTTTGGAACTTGAAAGGAGCTGTTATTCACCAGTTGTTTCACTGTCTGATCAAACTGAGTTAATGAAGTCCTTTTAAAATACTTATTCTTTGCATAGTTGGATGAGTGTTTGACACTTCACTGAAGATAATTCACTAGCATTGCAATTTTACAGACATGTATTTCTTTTTTACAATTCTTGATCTTTTGATGCAAATAGGATTTTATTTTCATTATCACTTAATTTTAAATAAATCAATCTTCCAATTAGAGAAGAAACTCAATGATAAGGTCAAGAGTTAAATGTTTCATAGACTTTCTTCCTAACAGGAAGGCCATAGGCCTTGCTTGCCTCAAGCTTAAAATAAAAAACCAAGTTCTATTAAACAAATCATCAATATATAAAAAGCTGCCCACACTTAGAATCACAGAATTAAAGTTGTAAAAGACCTTTAAGATGAAGCTCAAGTGTCAGCCTAGCATCACCACCATTTTTGACTGTTAAACCATATTCTCAAATGCTATATCCGTGTCCACGAAGGATGACTCCGAAGGATGACTTTGCATGGCCTCTTTAACACTTGCCAGCCCTTTCTGCGATGGGTTGACTAAAGTAAACTAAATGTAATGGTACAATAATGTGTCCCTACTTTTCTAATGTCCTGGACCTTGAACTGACAATTCAGGCTCATCTACTTTGACTACTACAAGGAGTTTCAGACTATTGAAGTCCTAGTTCATTTTCACAGAAATATAAAATGATTTAGGTTGAAAAGAACCTTTAAGATAATGTAGCTCCAACCCCCTCCTGTGGCAGCAAGGATGTGTTTGACTAGGCCACATTACTCAGAGCCCTGTCTGACCTGGCCTTGAACACTTCCAAGGATGAATCCACAACGTTTCTGGCAACATATTAATCACCCTTGCAGTAAAATATTTCTCCTCATATCTAATCTAAACCTACTCTCTTTCAGTCTGAAGCCATCCCCCCCTTGTCCTGTCACTACATGTTCTGGTGAAAAGTCTCATTCCATCTTCCTTGAAGATTGCCATCATGTACTAGAAGGCCACAATTTGGTCACACCAAAGCCTTCTCTTCTCTTGGCTGAACATTCCCAATTCTCTTAGCTTTTCCTCATGGGAGAGGTACTCCATCCCTCTAATTATCTTGGTGGCCTCCTCTGGATTTGTTCCAACAGGTCCATGTTCTTTTTGAGCTGAATGCAGCACTGCAGGTGGGTTCTCACCAGAGCAGATCAGAGGGAAAGAATTCCTTCCTGTGACCTGCTGGCCACACTGCCTTTGACGCAGCCTAGGATACACTTGGCTCTCTTGTCTACAGCAGCGTATTGATGGCTCATGTCCAGCCTCTCATTCACCAGCATCCCCCAGCCCTTCTTGACAGGGTTAGTCTCAACAGCACTTTTTTCTGGTAGCACTTAAGCCTTTAGTTTGATTTAGAATGATATAATTATGCAAAGTAGTAGCTGATTTCTGCTATTCTGCTATACAACAGGTGAAGTAGCTGCACTTAAAAACTTGTGACTGTTGTCTTTCATAATTTTGTCAAAGAAAATATTGCCTCAATATTTCTAGTATTCCTTAGGGAAACTCTGAAAATAGGAAGCAGTATTATTCAATTATCTGAAATAGTTTTCAAAACTGACCGGAAGATTTTATGATTGACTACTACATTCCCATGACTTAAATAACTGTTATTAGCTAACGAGTTATTAATTTTTTATCCATGTTAAATTATTTATACATTTAAACTCAGTGGCTTTTTTATAATTAAAAAGTGTTTAATCCATATGCAAATAGGATAAAAAGTAAAACTAAGGTTTGTTTTGATTTATTTGATATGAATAAATAAACCTGAACATAGTTGGTTAATTATAATTATGGTGCCTAGAAATTCCTAGTATTTGAGATGTATTATAAATTGTAATTGATTTTAATTTGCTGGCTAGTGCTGATATTTCAATATAAGAGAAGAAAAGTACAACCAAATAATACAGAAGTAGTAAAATGCAATCTGAAATGACTAATTTGAATAGAAAGAATAGACAAAGCCAAGAAAAAAGAAAATAAGTCCTTTTGACTTTAGAGTCTATGAAATACCACTTCTACAACTTGCTTGTATAGCCTCATATGAACCTGTCACTTGTTCAGACAGGTAAAAAGAATGTCCAGCAGCAAAGGATGCCATTCAAGAATATTTAGGAATAGCTAACCAAAGAAACTAGAATTTAATTTGTGACTCCTTTCACAATGGATTTATTTTCTCAACTGAAATTTATGTTAAGGTTCAATTCAACTTGGGATTGTTACCTTTCTCCTTAGGATTGGTTGAAGTCTTAATTTCTTTTCGTTTTGAAGAGTCTGAAAAAGAAATCAGACACAAAAAGGGAAGTAGAAAGTTAGCAACATAAATATGCACTCTGCTCATTGGTACTGTAACAAATGTGCCTGTTAATACCTGACCAACCAAATGTGTAGAAGAGATGTGTCAAGAGTTAGAATTTCCATTTAATTCAATAAAAGGCACAAACTAAAGTTGAAAGCAAACAAAAAATATTTCCCACTAATTTGCTGGCAAAGTTTCTGGAGGTCAAACTATGCATTCCTGTGCAGCCTGTCATTTCAGCCTGTCATGTGCATTCAGTAGCAGCTCTGTTACTAATTCACTCAGAACAGACTGGCACTCCCACTGCAATATTGGCTGTGTAGGTCAGACAGCAGTTAAAGAACACCACAATAAGAAGGGCTCTGTCTGTATTATTTCTGAATCATATCAGACACTGCTCCTTTCAATATTTCAGATCTATTAAATGAGAAGAATCTAGGTTTAGTCTCTTTTCACCAATAGCCTGTACTTCAAAATATATCAAAACTGCACTGAGATACCAGCAGAAGTCTTGTTATGTCCCAGCCACATAATAATAAGACATTACCCTTTTCCTTTAAGGTTGCTGGAGACTTCACATCTTTTCTTTTACCAGTCTCTAGAAAGAAACATTTAACATTTATCACAAGTCAGGTTAGGGAAATAAGATGACAGTTGAAAAGAAAGCAAGTCAAATAATTTGATATGTGGAGAGCAAAAGAGATGTGATAATTAAATGGATTTAACAACATGGAAATAAAGAACAGGACAAAAAGCAAGGTCATTCATTCATCTTCCTAGTCTTGGATATGCAAAATAATAAGCCTTCAATATGTCATTAGTTTCTTTGCATTTTGAGGAAACTGTGGAGTCCTCTCTCAAGCAGGCAATCAAAAATTACTTACAAAGAAGAAAGAAATTCTATAGAGCAGTTGGCAGCAATGAATTTTTCTTTTGTTGAACCCAAAAAATATTAATCTACATTGATACAATTGAAATATTAGGAATAATGGTCTTGACAGCAAGAGGCTGCTTACAAAGGTAAGTGGGAGGGATTTTTTTTTATTTAGGAGTGACAAAAGGACCAGCTACTCATTCAGGACTCCAATATTCTTTTAATATCAAACAGGCCATATGGGTATTACCTGTGAACACAATTTCACTTCCTGCATATATATAGCCTTTTAAAATGACAGGCACGCTGGCTATAAAGAAGAGCAGTGCTCATCTTTCAAATGTAGATTTGTATATTTTATGTTAAAATGAATAGTCCAGGGAGTTAATTGTGTCTTTAATTTTTTTTCTTCAGTATATGACAAAGTATTAAAGGAGAGCAGAAAAATATTCTAGTTCTGATATTCTAGTTCTCTCTTTCCAGTAACTGACAAAGCAGAAGCTAAGGATGAGAAAAACCAACCAACCAACCAACCAACCTTCTCAAAAGCCCCTCAAAAAGTTCAGGAGTTAGCTAAACACAAATAAAGGAATACTATGATCTTCTTTTGGTGCCCAGGTGAGACACAGGGGCTGACAGCAGTGTCACAGAGGAGAATTCTCAGCTGCAAGTGGTATCCTGGCTTCATTTCCTACAGATTTCACAAGGAATAAAGCATTCCTTGCAGAAGTGGGTAATTTTGCTCTGTATCTATTCAGCAGCCATGCTCTGGACTTCATCGAACATCTCCAGTTTCCAAAAAAATGGGCCTTTGTAACCATTTGGACTTCAGGTGTGCTGTTGCAGCTCAAGAACCAGGCACAGTTCTGACAGCCTTTGCTGTTTAGCTTAAATTTTTCAGCTGTTTCAGTACTCTCCAGAAGGAGAGCATTTGATGCACATTGCATTGCAACAGTTAGGGTTTTCTCCAAATAGATGCCATCAAGCAACCCATGACCCCTGTGTGAACAGTTAGCAGTGGTCTTGCAACTGGAAGGATTAGAGACAGAGATGCATGTGCCCATGTTGCCAACAAATTAAGAAAAAATCTTGATATATCAGTTACCCTCAAACACCTGGATCTGTCAGTAGTCTCAGCCAGTTTCATTCTCAGACACACACATTCCGAAGCTATAGCCACATGGACTAGATTTAGTCTAGTTCCCTTCAGTAATGTTCCCATTATGTGATTTAGACAACTCATTTTTGAGAGATTAACATCCAAAAGTGGTATAAGAATAAATTTTAGTATTTCCCCCAAGATGCCAATTCAAATATCCACATCTAAAAGAAACCCAAATGATTTCTAGGGATCCTACTGGGATCTGTACAGCACAAATATTATTATTAAAAAAAAATCATGGCTAAAACAATCTAAACAGGAACCAGGATGTGTTTGGTTTTCCATACTTCTATATTCCTACTCAAAAGCTCCTTCTAGACTGAATAACTATTGTGATATTCAGGTCTGGATTTCTTACTCCATTTACCTTTTTCACTTGAGCTCTCTGGGTTCTTGGGATTTTTTCCTTTCGGGGAATCTGTAGGGAGATAATTATGTTTCTGAGACTTAGAAGACAGAACTACCCTTCTATATTTAAAAGAAAAGTCAAGAAATATTTAAATACCCAGACTAAAAAATAGATGCAAACTTGACCTCTCTTTACATCCTCTCTAGAGACTGTCTGATATATTTAAGGTACAATAATGTAAGTAGCAAAAGCAAGAATAGATATTGCTTTTGATGACTGTCTCTAGAGAACATATAGATGAGAGAAATTCAGGAGAAGTGGAAAATGCAAGCAATGACACAGGATAAGAAATTTTTGGGTCTTATCCAAAGCTTCATGAGGACAGTTTCTGCCTTCTTTGTCAGGAATATATCTTTTGCCTCAGTTCTTCAGGGAATATGTATTCAGGGTCAGCAACCACAGGAAAAGCAAACATTGTGTTTTGTAAACAACTAATGTTTAAATATTTTTTTAAGCAACAGTCTCTTGACATCTTAAGTGTATTTATCAGGGTAATTAGGAGAAAATAGTTTTTTCAAAAGTGAAGAAATAATTTCATAGGGTTTTGAATGTATGTGGCTTGAGTGAGAGAATATCACAGCCTGCAGAATGGTAAATAGACCCAGCTGCATTTCATCTGACAGGATATAGCATCTAAGTATCCAGAAAAAAATGCCATTTATTCCAAATTAAAGTAAATCAAATCTTTGGTAAACCAGAAAAAGCTAAAAGAAGATGCTTTGCAAAATAATTTTAACTCTGAACATCTTCCTGGCTGCCATGGTACCAGGAAGCAATCCCACTTATCCATCTGGATTTAAGTGTGAGTTGTAAAAGAAAAAAAATCAGTTCCAGGGGGGCTGAAGCTGCTGGAGAAACCACATTGTGCAGGGATAGGCTATGAAATTAGGAGCCTGATCTTCACAGCACCAAGTGGACTCTTCTTCAGGGGACTGAGAGAAAACTTCCAGTGTGAAGCCTGAAACCCTTTGAAGTAGCCTCTATGTGGACTATATTAAAAGATTTGAGGCAAGAGCTGCCCCACTTGACCACTTTACTCTGGGCACACTGGTGATCTCAGTGATCAGCAGCCACTCTTGCAGCCACAGCCGCAAATCTTTGGCCTTGTGGGTTTTATGCCATATGCCCATGCTTGTTTCTTGCCATCCATGTAGCAGATCTCCCTCAGATTTCCTATAATATGTATCTCCTAAGGAAGGTTCAGCACACTTGACTCTTACAACTTTGGGATGCAACTCTCAGTGCAGGACACTTTCCATGGTGCACCAAGTTCCATGGTGCACCACTGAGCCAAGGATACTGAGATCACCAGTTCTGCTTTTCTTCCGGGGAGCAGGTTTTCATTTTCAGAAACTTAAACAGGTGCTCACTGAGGACTTTTCAAACTCTGCTCTCAACTGACCACTGCATTGCTGGTTCAGATGGGGAAAAACATCAACTGGCTTAAAGCCAGCTCTCACCATAATGCTTTCCTCCTGTGTTCTACAGCAGGGGTGAAGCTGGGTCAGATTAGGAAGATGGTATAGAATGATGAAGCAGCAACAGTGTGTGATATCCTCAGGATAAAGATATAGTTCTCACGCAAATGACAATGACAAAAAAATAAATGGAAATAGACAGAAATGTGAACTACAACTGCTCACAATAGAACTCCATTTTTAAGGGAAAAAAAACATGTTACAAGTTAAGATAAAAAATGCCACAGGCAAGATATTTCACGTTACTTTTGCTTTAAAGGAAACACGAGTATTGCATAGCAAGTGCAAATCAGCTCATTTGTTTCTTTAATGACAGTATACTATAACATTTATGGCAAGAAAGAAATACACATCACTGACTTATTTCCCCTATCAATCTGTACCTAAAAATAAATAGGTTTATGATCCACACATAGCTGACATAAGAAAATAT
Source organism: Pycnonotus jocosus (assembly GCA_013400435.1). NCBI lineage: Eukaryota > Metazoa > Chordata > Aves > Passeriformes > Pycnonotidae > Pycnonotus > Pycnonotus jocosus. Next base: position 63,973 of record VWYP01020116.1, on the reverse strand, counting down.
TCAAATATTCATCCCAAAACATGTCAAAAGGAAAGAAGAAGAAAAAAGAGCATTTGTTTGCAAATAAATCATGGAACACAGGGTAAGAATGAATTTATATCATCTATACAGGACAAATGCTGGCAATTTAATAACTCAGTACAATGCAAACACCTCAGAAAAATTCAACAAGGAGTTATAGATGAAATATTATGAACTTGTAGTGCCACTGTTACATCCTCTGTATGAATGAACTTCTACTCTTGTTAGCTGAGTAAGATACCTACCCAAAACCCACGTGGCAAATTATACCTTAGAGTTTAATTGTGCACAAGTTATTTGGATATGCTTATCTCAATGGAAAATCAGTTTTTATTTTTGTGAGGACAAATGGGCTTCTTTACTGCAAGGAAGAGCTAAAAAGGTAGTTATAAATTCAGACAGAGTCTTGAGATGCCCTGTATTACTAAGAAGAGGAAAACATATTATTCTAGTGTTCTCTTTAATTATTCTCAATAAAATTAGGCTCCAAGACTGAAGACATTTTATTCACCTCATAAAATAGATAAAGTAACTTTGTAGGGTTATGATCTACAGAATATCCCAGCAACAACTCCAAATTCTGGGATTTATTTTTCCTCTTTCTGCTTTAAATAAAATCATTATGCTTCAATTTATGAAAAAAAAGGCCTGGTTTAGGATAAAGCTTTTGGTCTGGACAGCCCCTTTTTTCATTCAGACTTAGCCCATCCTTGAAAGGGAAGGAGGTGTGATGATACCTCTTTCATTGCATAAGGTGCCAGACTCATTAATCATCACGAGTATTTAACACTTCACCTAGAAGTGTTCCTTTATTTAGTTTACATGAATAGTAACAAACTCCCAAGATACATATTCAGTCTTAAAAATTCTTACTTTCCTATGTCCTTTGATATATTTGTATTTTCCAGGAAGATCCACTTTAAGAAAAAAAAATTCAAAATACCAAGTTGCAAAGAGTAAAAGAATCCCCAGTGACCTGGTCAATAACTTTTACAGAGGCTCGCTCATGAGGCTTGAAGAGGTGATGGAGAGGGGAAGGAATGACATGCAAATAGGCTTTGATTAATTTATGAATTACAGTTTGGGTAGATATGATAACCAAAACAGGGGACAAATCATGCTAAATATATGCTTATGAGGCAGAGTAATCCATACTAAGAAAACACACAGCTAAGAAAGGCATAAAGATTTCTTGAAGTTCCTGCCCACAGGTTTATAAGTTGCCCCATAGCCTTTGATTCTGATATATCTTCAACTGAGCTCTACAGCTCACTAATCAGCACCCTCATTTTTAGGCACAGGCACAGAACTGTGCCAGTTTGATGCCTATTATGGGAAACAGTGATGGCTGCATCAGCAAGAGCTCTCAGGATCTGAGCGACAGGCTCAGCTGGGTTGGACATCAGTGCTACTGCAGAGGCTCAGGAGCCTGTGATGTCTTTACAGATACTTTCAACAGAAAGTTTTCAGCTGTATTGACATTTAAAAGAAATTCCTGCCTGCTGTTTTCTGAAGGTTGGGTGGGTCCTTTGTCATGTTAGAAGGACCTGTAATTACTAATTACTAATAAATTAGCAATTGAAGTTTTTGATATGTTAAACATGAGCACAGGAGACAAAAAAGCAGTGCTGTGGCCATTCTCAACAAAGGACACACTATGGAAACTTTTTCAGGGCTGGCTAACCACTGCACATTTGCTCTAAAGAAACTCTAGTCAAAAAAGAAAAAAAAAAATTGGATCTTCTCTCTTTTTTCTCCTCTCCCTGCCTCTCTGTAATCGCTTGAAAGGAGCAGCTGGCTGAATAAATATGGTCCATGCAGGGAAAGAGGGGACAGAATTGTCAGTCAAGTGCTTCTTCGAATTTTCCAGCACAACATCATCAGGCAGACACAGATTATAGGCAGTCTGTGAAGAGGGCCACAGGACTCCGTAGAGTTTGGATATACTTTTCTGGTCCAGATAACTAAGCTCACGTTAATGGAGCAAGTGTATATTAGGAGTAAAACACACACAGAAGGACAATATATGCACCATAGAATTTGCAAATTGCCATAATTTAATTTAAACTTTGGAATAAAGGAAGTGAATGAACATAGCTTCTAGGATTTTGAAAATATGTCTAGCAATAAATTATTCCTCCTTTGCTTTATATGTATTTGTAATCTTTCAATATTGCTTGAATTGGTCTCTTCATTCAGTTCTTCCTTTAAAATTACATAGAATGACTGTAACTTAAAATAGTTGTAGACTAAAGTCTATATATTGCAGACAATATCTATCTATAGCTATAAATTTGTAATAGTTATAGACTATAACTTAGAATAAATATTGATTTGACTATATATACGGTAGATCTTTTTATCTGAAGATGCTGAAGAAGACTTATCCATAAGTAACTTCTTCCAAATTAAGTTATTTCTAGAAAGGAGGGAAGAAATAAGATGTGTAAAAAGCACCCAGTAAAACAATTGATGAAAGGAAATTTAACTAAGTTGACCATCAACTCAGATCAAATTGCCAAAAAAAAAAAAAAAAAAAAANAACAAAAAAATGCAAAAAAAAAAAAAAAAAAGAAAAGAATACAAGAAAGATTTCAGACCACCTCTCATGCTGCAGATGGTTGACTGGATGAAGCTCTGGGGTTGTAGCTATAACTTTTATGGAGTATAGAAAGCAAGTTTCCCACTCATGTGCTCATTTCCTATTATATTCACACATTTGTGAAATGATTCAGTTCAGAATTTCTTAACTGGGCCCTATTAAAGACTTGGCATTGTTCAGAACTTTTTTGCGAGGTTCTTGACTATTACACGGAGTGGTTTATGATATTGATTTAATTAATGTTGAGACCTCTGAATTTTAATTGTCTCAATATATTCTATTTATATTCCCCTTCTCCCCACCTTTTTTAATGCTATAGATCCTATAGAATATTTTAACTAATTAAATTTTGATTGGTTAAGATTTATAATGAGAAAGACTGAAAATGATTGTTTAAAAAAATAGCATCTTCATTCTACTTTGTGTGGTTTTAGCAAGTTTCATATTTTATTATGTATTCTTACCTTTTTCTTTTAAAGGTGTAGGATTCTTTCCTTCCTTTTCTTTAGCATGTTCTGTAAAAAATAATTTAATAATCTTCAAGCTAGTGTGTTAAACAGTTAACATCTAATGCCTCTAGGATAATGATTGATTGAATAATTGGTGGTTTCTAACTGACACAAGGTACCAATTAAATGTGTAGCACAAAACTAATTATCATCAGTTTTACCATGCTCACAAAGTGAAACCACAATTTTTCTTAAATTTGATGAAAGAACAAAGATCACGCAAAACTTATTTCGCATCGCAGGTAGAAGTAAATATTAACAAGTGTTCCTAAATTCTGAGTTTAGCCTTCCGAATCTTCATAACTAGTGTAACCAGTGGTCTCTTTGCACCTCTAATTCAGGTAATGCCAATGAAGATTCATAGTAAATTTACTGAAATAGTATTATGGTTACAAATTCCTAATTAAATTATACTTTAAAAACAGAAATGGAAATGCATTCCAAGTTATTTTTTTGATGGACAAGTTATACACCAATTATATGTGCATATATATATATATATATATACAAACACACATTTATATATATATATATATACACACACACACACATACGGGTTATATAGAAATTCATCCTGCCGTGTTACCTTTGTCTTTTGTGGCAGCTGGAGGTTTCAGTTCTTTCTCTTTTCCAGGATCTGTAAAGGAATTAGTCACACCAATAAAGTGAGAATCAGAAACCACAACTGAGTGAAACAATGAGATTTAACTAGAGGAGAGAAGAAAGCATATAGATAGTGAAAGAGACTAAAACTATATATTGAAAGACATGGTTAAAAAACGAGTTATTTGAAGGTTTATGCAAAATTCACCAGGTATCATCCAGAAAGTTCGGTCCACAAAATGTGTTTTGTAGATTAACAATTGTAGATTTAATTATAAAATTTGCAAACTTTTCGTACGAGACAAAGGACAGTTTTTCAGTGATCTTAACCAGAAAGGTCAAAACTGATGCTTTCCAAAGTTGACTCATTGTAGCTGACTGTGACCTACTTCCCTCATTTGGGATTGCCCTTTCTCACTGAGCAAGGCCAAGGGTCTTCTTACTGGATCTATTCTATTCTAAAGGCCAGATGCTGATCAAAGTGGGTGAGCAACACAGCAGTGGCAAATAGGTGGGCAAAGAGTTGCTTTCATTCTGCCTACAGACAAGTAGAGAAGATGGCAAAGCCCCAACAGCCTTTCTCAAAGAAGTGTAATGCCCTGAAAAAAAAACCAGAAGAAATCCTTTGCACCAGATGGAAAACAAGAATTCAGTTTCAGACAAAATGTGAGATCATTATTCTGGACTGATAAAAGGTCTCCAAAGTTTTCCACCACAAAATTAAAAAGGCAGATAAGACTGTCCCAAAACAGTCTATTTGAAAAGATCAGAGACTTTTTTGGATTTTGACTTCCTCCATTTTAAGTAATTTAACCATCTGATTGCTGGTTAAACTGTTTTATACATGTCATCTGAGAAATGCTAGCAGGTGTTTTCCGGACAAAATAAAAAAAATTAGCTTCTCCACCACATATGAAGCAAAAAATGCCTTCTATTGAAAAACTCAGCAGCATTTCAGAGCCAGAAGATATTAAACAAAACTGTTAGAAGACTCTCTTGTCTTCTACACATAGGATAAGAAATTGAGACTCCCGATGATGAGGAATTTGTGTTTAGGAGATGGAGGCTGTGTTTAGTAGATAGATATGAAACTTGTAGATGCTACAGCAGGTAGTTTTAGTGGTAATTGTTTACTGCCTTAATGACACACAGTTCACAAATTGTCTCTTTTATTATAAAAGCATAGACTGTGTCCAATAGCAATTTATCATATCAATAAAGCTTCTTGTTCACGGTTTAGTATTTGTCTCTGACTAAGAAAAGCTGAGGTCCTGTGGAATGTGAATTGAAGGAATCCATAAATAATAACTTTTTTATTTATGGTAGAAATAGCTATAAAGTTGAAAAACCTAATTTGCTATTGACATTGAAAGTCCTCTTCTGTTGGGACTGATGTCAAGAGATAAATTTTTCATTATATTTCTTCCTTCTATATTGTGTTTCTAAAAAGGCAATACTAGATACTTCCATACAATATAATTTTTAAAGGAGAAGACTTGGGAAAGAAGTCTGTTGAACAAGGTCAAAAATGCAATTTTTTTTAAAAAATAAAGCTGTCTCTTCTATTTCACACTACGCCTCAGACATCACTTTGGAAACTACTTCTGCCCTCTTGCTTTGACCTTCATGTTCTGTACTCATCAATATATTATTCAGTCCCTTTTTTTTGAAAATGAGAAAATACATAATTTACTGCACGTATCTGTATATCTATATATCTGGTGGACATATTCAGATATATTCATAGTCCTAATAAAAAAAATTCAAAATTTTAAATATTAGGTTAATCACAGAAGACTCTGTGAACAGCAATAAAATTCAGTAGGAAGACTGAAAACCTTTTTCTTCTCTGCTCATGCATGATGAAAAGTTCTCAAGAAGTTTCATGTTCAGAGGAATACTGTCTACAAAAAAAAAAGAATACAGCTGAAGACAGAGCTCCAGACAAAAAAAGGGATTTAAAGCATGACAGAAGCCTGCCTGTAAGAAATTAATGTTGTTGTACATATCCATTATTAAGAGTATAGTTACCCAAACTCTTGTGGAAAATGTTACTTTAATGAGTAAAACTATAGCTTACTTCCTTGTTTCGTCTTTGGTTTATCTGGAGAAAGAGAAGGGAAGGGAAACAGAAGTGAAAAGAGAAAAGAAAAGGGAAATGTTAGAATACATGCTCACATGGATAATTTAAAAAAATATAATTAATTAATGAAAATATATTAAAATGCATGTTGACCATAAGTGCTTAAATATATCTTGAACCTCCGCTCTTTCTTGCCAGAGTATGTGAATAAAGTTTATTGTTCCCACGAACTGCCTTTCATATATGCACAAAGAACATGAAATCCCCTAGTCTGATATGATCTTCTTTAACTGATAGCAAATCTCCTTTCTTAGTACTACTGGATACCATCAGAAAAAGAAAATTACCATCTTATCATCTCTTTTAAATATTAATTTTCAGTAACAGGCATTAACTTCCTGGAAAACATCTGATATTTGCTCATGACATTTTTCAAACAAATAAGTAAAAGAGTTAAATGCCTTCTTGTTCATCTTTTAACAATTAAAAATATTTCCTTTAGTTTGGCTTTACAACTAATAAAAGATGAACCAAGGTGTTGCTACAGTCTTTCAAGTCCATTTACAGATGTGGGGATTTGAGGTCAAAACTGCAATAATCACAAAAGCCTTTGTTTGAAACAATGAAGTTATGTCCTGATTGCTAAGCAAATCTAGCCTCAAACACTCCAGATTTTCTTGCAAGTTTCCTTATACTGTTTTTCTCAGATTGCAAGTCCCAGTTTTGACCAGAACTAAATCCCTCTATTTTTTGAAATGCATCCTGATCCAAAGTACTCTTCTGTGAGTAGTATAAGTACAGGGTAATATTCAAAAAGCATCCAGAAAGGTTTTTTTTGCTTGTTTGTCTGTGGCTGATAAATGTGTTGGCAGCAGCTCCATACATATAGGGAGGAGAAACAAGAAGCAGAGGGAATTGGTGTGTGAAAGTGTTTGTGCTCTCTTCTGTGCTTTAGAGGAACTGAGCTGCTGCCAGCACTGGGAAGTAGCAGCAGAAATAGTTGTGACAGTCATTACATGTTGCTCTTATTCCTTTGTCTTGGGGAGACAACATAGTGCTGGCATGGGGACACAGTGCTGCTGCTGCTGCTGACTGCTGTCACGGGAAACAGTTTGCCTCCCTTCTGAGTTCCTTGGGTGTCACAACCTATGGTTTAGAAAACCCTGCTACATGCCAGCCATGTGGAACTATAGTTTGTACTGCTCAGTCCGTGCTCTTTATGGCACAACTGGTTAAAATGTCTGGCAGATAAAATGCCAGCTAATGGTGATACATTGCAGAAATGACAAATCTTACAGCAACCACACACACCTCACTGCTGCATAAGACAGACAAAAAGGGGGAAGCAGTGCAGATGTCTGGAGAAGCACTTGTGTGGCAATGGAAAATAATGTGGAGATACCCAGCCCAACAATGACTGAAATCTAGGCCAAGGCCCACCTAATTATAACATTTTCCATGACAACTACCAAGCAGCTGACAGCTGCTGCAGGGTGTCTGTGCTGGCTTGAGTAATTCTGAGTAAAGCTGAAGCTGAGAAACTGGAGAAAAGAAAGGGATAATAGCTTGTCTGACTAAACCTACACAAGTAAACATGTCTTACACCTTATACTAAAGGTTACTGCCAAGTTCATCATCAGGGCTCTAGCTGCCAATTTGAGCATGAATAAATACAAAAATCACCTCGGTAGGTAGTTAGGGTGTGTATCACATAAAGGAAGGCTGAGCTGATGAGCTTTGGGGGTTTAGACTGTCTTTTTATTACTTTGCTTCTTACCATACTAACCTAAGAAAGGATGGATTGTTTTAAACAAGTGTTTATATATGCAAGATATAATGCAGAAGGTAATAATAATAAATAATAATAATAATGTATATAATAGGAAAAGTCACATCTCTAGATGGTTCAAGGCATCAGTCCTTCTCTTTTTTTGTTCACTCAGTGGCTTGACTTTTGTTTTGGCCTTGGTGTAGACCATTCCTCCTTGGTATTCCTGCTGTTGTTGGCTTGGGACACTGGATATAGACTTTGTGTCCCTCTGAACAGTGTGCCATCAACACGTGGTTCTTGCAGCCCTTCTTCTGGTGTTTCCACTCAGACATTCACTCTTGTGCCTTATCCATACAAATCCTAAGATTTTTGTGAAAAATTTCTACAAGGTCTGGTCTCAAAAGTTTTTGAGAGTCTCTGCAGTGGACCTTTGTGACTCTTCAGTGGGCTGATGTTTCATCTGGGACAAGAAGGGGAGCTCAGCTGAATTCAGAGGGCCTCTGCTCCTTTACTTCATTGGAAGTTACTCTCTCAGAGCAGCAAAGGCTGATCCCTGTCCAGGCTGCAGGAACATGAAGCCTCTTGCAAGATCAGTGGGACACCAAGTCCCAGCACAGAACCTTTCATCTGAAGTGGGCAGCCATCTACTTGAAGCTTTTTGTTGGAATGGCAGTTTTGTGGAAGTGGGACAGAGCCAGTTTTATAATGGAAATTCCCGTTGCTCTGGCAAACACAGCAGAACTCTGAAAAAATACTGGTGAAGCAATGGATTTGAAGGTTGCTGTCATCCAGCTCTCTGAATCTGAGGTTATTTTTTTCTGTGCAATTGTGTTTTAAGAGAGATAACGCTAACATGTTTTGTTTTTACCTTGCACGGCTGCCTTTGTTGCTTTTCCTTCTTTTTTTTCAAGTCCTGCTGCAAATAAATGATATGGTTTAAGTAAGATTTCTAGTCAGAGGTTTTGCTACATCAGACAAAGCTCTTCTTAAATGCTTACACATTATTTTGAGACAAAAGATTTCAAAGATTTCAAAGATTTGCAACCTTGAGATTCCCCCCAAGATATGAATACATAATAGATATTGTCTGTCTGAAAGAAAAGTGATTTATTTTTCTGTTTTCTTTCAGAAAATAAATAGTCTATTTGATCAAGAAGAATGTGGGGCTGCCCAGTATAGGGGGCTTGGAACTAGGTGGTCTTTAAGGTCCCCTCCAACCTAAACCATTCTATGATTCTGTGATGTCAGGTGAAAGAGGGGCTAAACTGCAGCCGTAGTTTGTAATGGAGAAGAGAGCAAAGCAAGCAGGTCTTCATCTGGTCCAGATATTTGAAAGTTCCCTAAGAAAACCCTGTTTTCTGTTTGCACCAGCAGAAACCTCCACTCTGCACTCAGACACAGCAAAACATTGTCCCCTATTCTCTGTTTTATGCACATGGTCAGTCTCAGTGAAGGTAGCAGGCCACCAATGGACTGTATGTTATGACATCCAACTTGATCCTTACTTGAATACTGAGATTTCTATGGCCAAGCAAGAAGTGTGAACCAGAACACTTGTGCAGCAGGGCTGTTTAACCTTTACTGACACCAGAGGAAGCAACTGTAGTAGTCCAGGTCAGGATGCACAGACATATCCAACTTTTTATTCACAAGCTTCAGAAGCACAATTCATAAATTCTTTTACACATCTTGAGAGACAAGGGATATTAAGGATGAAACTATCTAGGAGGTGGTGCAGGAAGGGGTACCATTAGACTTTGCTCACATAAATATGAGTATCTTTTATAGTTTCTGACAATTTACACTACAGGTTTGGTGATGTACGACATTATATCTTTCAGACAACCTATATATTTCATATCTCACTGAATTATTTGGGGTTAAATATTGTAAATCTATAAATATACATGTTTAGCTATGGTACTTCCAACACTTCTGTGAAGACAAGCTTTTGTAGCCATAATTTATAACTATTATGCTAAATAAAATTCTTGCTTTAATTTAAAAGGCTATCCACTTACAGTGTTTGAGACAAAAAATGTGGCATTAAGAAAATAAGCTTCACTGTCATTATTTGAAAGTAAAGAACAAACAACCGGCATAAGTGGCAGGACGTAAAGTGGGCAGTGAAAATTAATTTACCTCTGATGGGTATAGAAAATGTTTTTGCAGCTTCAGGGTCATTAGCACATATAACAACCTCTCAGCTTGTTATTTCACCCTTTTATTAGAACAAATCACAGTTGAAAATTAAGGGTTTGGCTTTCAGAGACAAAGTAAATTCTGAGAGTCACGATCTGTTATCATTATTTATGATGAGAAAGTCAGGGAATTCAAAGGACCTATAAAGTGCCTCCATGTGTGCTTCCCTGCTGCCTGGACTGCAAATCTGGCCACAGGGGCACCACCAGGACATCCTTTCAAGAGCATTCAGAAACTGCTGGGCATGATGGCTCAAGCAGATCATCTCAGTTAATAAACTGCAGCCTGTCTGCAGTGTTTGCTGATGGGCTGGGGGCCAAAGGAATGATCTGTTCCCAGATTCCCTGAATCTGAGATTCAGTGAAAAGTCAGATGTTGATAGATGAACTGATTCGTGTTGAGTGGGATGAACCCACTCACAGGCATCAATTACTCCCTTGTGATGTGAGCAGGTGTTTGTGAGCAAGCTCCATGTAAACAGTGAAATATTGCACTTCTGCACCTCAGTTACCTCAGGGAACTTATTTTATTGAAGATAACCTTCAATTTTCCTGAAAATAAAATCTAGGTTGAAAATATATCTGACTCGATTCTCAAAGAAAAAAAGGGAGCATTCCATTTCTATCCAAGTACCTAATTTTTTACTGGTGTTCATGGACATAGAGAAAGTCAAAGAGAATCAAAGACCCTTAATATTTATTGTAGACCTCTGCTATTATCAACCATGGTACCTGGGCCCAGATCAGCAGTACTACTTATGCTAAACATGAACTAGACACTGACAAGGCAAGATGAATTTGAGCACTGAGCCCCACCACTGAGGAAATCAGTACCATGATGCTTCTAAAACCCTTACTGAAGTTGTCAATATCTTGAAGAATAAGCCCGTTTGAATATGGAAAGGAACATATGAAAAAGGACACCAGAAACCTGTCCCATACACATCTCAAAATATATTTTTAGCATTAAAACTGCAAAAGTAGCTATGACAAGAGTTAATTGAGTTATTGAGAACTATTGTTTTCTTCAAAACATTTTTATCCTTTTTAGCTGAAGGCAGTTTTGGTTTGTAAAATTTCTGAACGCCAGAATACTAATAGAATAAAAGCTTTTTTTTTTGTCTTTTTTTTTTCTTTTTTTTTTTTTTTTTTTTTCCTGGATACTGAACTGCAAGCTAGAAGAGCAATACAGCTTTCTGAGAAAATCAGGTGTTCAGCCATCAAATGTATGTGGAGGTGGTGGTAGATCGCAACTGTGATTATCATGAAGGAACCATCCATCCTTGAGAAGCATTGAGGCTGCTGTAACAAGCAGTACTATTAACAGTATTCTGGCTATCAGTGCATTCAGAAATGCAACACCACTTCCATGAGTGAGTGCTTGTAAAGAAGAACCTGCTCAGATAGAACAGACCTTCAGTAACTTTTGGGAGCTGCCAAGTAACATCATCTAAACATGGCAGAGCAGTGTCTGGAAGGACAAACAGGACATTCTGTTTTTCAGAAGAGAGGCATGAGCTACTTTGGTGATGCTGAGACGTCTTTTATCATCAAGGTAATAGTTGTCACTTTGAAAGTCTGTATAAATAGGAAGTCCATGTACAGTAAGTGTTTGGAATAAGATTCAGAAGGTTTGGTTGTCTCTGTTTCTATCAGAACAGAGACATGGTTTTTTGAGTAGGTCAAGATGTCATCCTTTCCACTGGGCATTTGCAAAGTTCTTGTCATTTCTGAATGGCAGCCTGATAGATGATCTCTTTGTGAAAAATGATCCTGTTCCAGATATTCCCTATATGAAAAGCTGGTCTTTTAGCCATATGACTTAAGGATCATGAATGTTGTAATGTATTATAATTTTCTCCTCTGTAGAATAGCAGGCATGAAAAAAAATAAAGAAGTACAACCCCCATCCCAAACCAAACCCATGGAAACCCCTGCATCAAACAATACAAAATAAAATAAATGCACATGAAGGTAAAATCAGAAATTCTTCAGGGATCCATATTTTCATTAAAATATAGTTTCAAAAAATAGATTGAATAAATAGAGTAATACTCCCACATATATTTTGTAATTTCTCAGCAAAATTTTTGAAAAATTGGCATAATGTACATTAAATGGGCAAATACTTTATAATTGTTTATCTGATTCCATCATAAGCTCTTAGGAAACAAATGAGAGACAATTCAGCAGATATTGTTTTATGCTGAAAGTGGCCAGGAGAGCAATTCATCAGTCAAATATTTTTTCAGTCTCAATAGTTGTAGGCTACAATCAAATTTGTCAGAATATTTTTATCCCAAAAGAGTCAGGTTGCATAACTAGCATCCACATCAAAAATATGCATTCTAAAATGTCACTGATTTTAAAGCTATTTTGAGATATTTGCTCAGTGTGATGGAAGACTGAAGGAAATAATTTTCACTGGAAACAAAAAACGTTTCACTCACTGAACCCTGAGGTCAGAGGCTCCTCATTGTGACATCACAAACATCAATAAATCATTAACCTAAGAAGTGTATATTATGGTTTAAGAACTGGTTTTTTACATGGAGAAATGAAAAAAAATCACGCTGTAGTGGCTTGTGAGAAAATACAAGAAAGCTCCATATGAGTTTGATAGTTCATACATAATACAGGCTAGTGGGAATGGCCCAGACCTCATTCTATGCCAGAAGATTTTTTTTTTTAATTATCAAAGAAGAGAATTTCATCAAAAGCTTTGTTTTTTATTTCTGAACAGAACTGTTTGCCTTCCATGAATATGCTTAAAAAAATTTACATTTGCCAACACTTACTGAATATTGAAAATCACATCATGCCCAGAGAGCTGCTAAGTCTCTAAGGACTAACAGCAGAAAAATAAGAAACAGATAAATAAATAGCAACAGTATAGAACAAAGAAATATGGATTGAAAAGCAATGATTTTGTTCAGACTTAGAGAAAAGTTAAACACTACTAATAACTACTAGTAAATGCTGCTAGAATTTGTCTGCATCACAAAAGAATATAGAAGAAAATAACAGCATTCCTTTGTGATTCTTACTAAGTGGCAAAAGGAACAGCTGTAACATTTTAATATAAACACAATTTCCCCCCTGGAGTACAGGCTATGTTTGTGTTTCAAAATTAGCAACATAAAGTTAAATTTAGATGAATTGCTAACAAGAATTTTTTAAGAAATCAACAATTACCCCAGAGCTAAAATCAGCTTCTTTTTATTTAATGAAGAATAAAGCAAAGTTGTCCTCATTTAGACATTGGACAACAATTTCAGGTTCAATATTAGGTTGAGCCTATGGTAAAACTAAGCTGGCTAAGGCCAATACTTTCAGTTCTGAGACTGCTCTTTTGACAAAAATAACAGAATTATTCCTACATTATATAAAGGAAACCCACTGTTTCTACTTATCCTTAATTGACTGAATTTCCTAAATTTTTTTTCCACCATTTGTCTGAAAGGGAATAGAAGTATGATGGCCATTGACATGAATCAATATGGCCTAAGAGTGAAGGGCAGTTTGTAACTGACATTCCATTTTCTGTTTTTGTTTAAGTTACGGCTGAAATTTGTAATATTCTTGAAGGCAATTTGGACCCAGAAATTTACATTATACGTATGTAAAAAACAGACACTGATGTCAAACAATTAAGTATTTGTTGTATTTTGTCAGCTTGAATTTATGTCTTGATGTTTCTCACCAGTCCCAATTCCCTGTGGAAAGGAGCGAACTTTGGAGCAAGCATTGATGTTCTCACACCTCCTACCTTTTGCCATTGACAGTTCATGTGTGAAAGGTAGGAAAAAACTGTTACACCAAACCTCCCTGCAAAACTCCCCAGACTCCCTAAGGAAAACAACTGTTCAGTCATTGGGTTTGTCCTGCAGTTAGACTGGCAAAAAGAGAAATATTGCTTTGTGTCATGTCTCTGTAGAAGATTGGTAAGTTCTCCTTTCTGCCTTATGGCTCGAGTTATGGGTAGAAACTGAATTTCATACTGTTGGAGAATTACAGCTGGTCTATGAAAATTTGAGGAAAAGATGCCTGCTTTGAGATGCTGCAAGGAAGATACCATTATAATTTAAAAAGCTGTTTGTTTTAAATAAGTCATACTGTTAAAAGTTTTTTTCACAAGAAGCTTTTTTTCACTACAGTAAATTTAACAGCAACATTCTTCCATTTCAATTTTCAAAACAAATCAAATTACTCACCTTTTGACTTTGGAGTTACCACAGATGCTGTAAAATAAAAGAAAACATTCACAGAACCAAATTGCATAAATGAATGAAGAAATTAAAATTGATCCTAACACCTCTTCCCTTTGTCAATATGCTACCTGTCTATGCAGAGCATAGAGCAGAGCAGGAGTTCATTTTTTATGTAGAGAAAAACTGATACACACATATGTTGCTTGTTTAGATAGTCTCATGGCAGATGACTAATTAACCTGCAGATTAAAAGCAGTGGAAAACAAGGTCAATGGGTAAGTTATATATGGAGCTTCAATAGCTCTGCTATTTTCAAGTATGAGGATGAGACAAGGAGCAAAATAGGCTCCAATACGAGCATATATTCAACATAGGTGGAAGATATGCAATAGAAATGTTCTTTTAACAATTTCAGTCATTTGCAGAAACTAGGAATTTTTTTTCCTTTTTTTCCTTTTTTTCCTTTTTTTTCAGTTTATTGAAACTTCTTGAATTGGTACAGATTATGATCCAGTTTCAAAAGTCTTCCTTTTTTATAAGTTTTCTCAGATTATTTTCTTTACTATTTTTCATAATTGCATTAACTAAATGGAAATAATTGGAACTACCACATTTCTCTTTTTTTTCATTATTCACACTCATTCTGAAGCACTGTGACAGGTTTTTATGTTGTAGAAAAGAACAGATTAATTTTTCTACAAATAGACTGTCTACTGTAGGTATTTTTTGCTCCAAATTTCTTTGTGAGGAAAATAGAGTCATCTGATGAATGAGTCATCAAGCTTGGCTGTAAAAGGAGAAAATCTTTATGCTCTCCTAAATTTGGAAAAACTGGAGAAGTGGATTCCACCCAGGAACAAGAGCACCTTGCTGTAACAGTAAAATACATAGGTGTTTTTCATTAAAAAAAATAAACAGCCTACTTTTTTTCCCTACCCTCTGCATTCTGAATCTTGTATTATATGTTCATTTCTCCATCCTTTTACTGAAAGTTTCTTTGAAAAGACAAACCTTTTAAAAGCTGAAATAAAGACTTCTCACCCTCTTGTTCTTCTCAACATTTAATTAGATCTCAGTTCCAGAAGACCGAATGGTTGCTGCACATCCATTCGATTGCTTAAGTAATTTTAATTGAACCAGCAAAATTATATTCATGGCTTTATTTTTTTAATCCCTCAACCTAATTGTGTCTCAACTGAAAATCAAACCAAATAAATGAGAACTCTAAAACTTACAGACTTTTACAGGACTTACCATGTACTTTTGCTTCTTTCTTAGTTGTTTTTCCTGTAAAAAAAATTAAAAGTATCAAATATTGACTTCTGAAGAGAATTAATTTAAAATATTAGGATACTTTAAAGTAAGATAAAAAAGAGAGAATATTCACCAGATTCCATTATTTTTTCTTTTTTATGTGGTTCTGAAAAAGAAAAAGAAGGTCAAGCATACATTTCTCTTCTTATAATGCTTTGTTTGATTGCCTTGGACAATCATTTTTCATGTTCCCATTGGCCGTTGGATGTGACACATTCCTATGAGCTCTCACTCCAGTGACTCTTTCCCTGTTTTCCAGTGTGTCAAAATAAAGCCTTTATATTTGTAATCAATCTCTTCAGTGGTTTTCACACTGGATAAACAAGGTCAGAGTAGCTGTTAATAAGGGAGAGCAAAGGATTCATCTTTTATAATAAGGTGCTAAAAGGAAACCATAGAAACATGGTGTAGGTTAAAACATCAAGTTTTGCTTCAGGGTGGTTTAAATGGAGGTCTGCAGCCCAATTATATGTGCTTCAGGCCACCTACTTTTTAATGGCAGTTTCTGTAATCCCTCTTTCCAAGCTGCAAGAATGTGCTTTAACACCCCCTCACAGAAGGAGCAGGGCAGCCTGCCACAGATAGAGACTCAACATCTACCAGCCAGTGCTGACATTCACAGTAGGAAAAAAA
>VWYP01020116.1:5209-43019 GCA_013400435.1 Pycnonotus jocosus | reverse complement strand
CAACGAGGCTGGAGAGGGGCTTGGAACACAAATCCTGTGAGGAATGACTGAGGGAGCTGGGGGTGTTCAGCCTGGAGAAAAGGAGACTCAGAGGTGACCTTATCACTCTCTACAACTTTTTGGAAGACGGCTGTAGCCGTGTGGGGGTCAGTCTCTTTCTCCAGGCACCAACAAACAGAACAAGAGGACACAGTCTCAAGCTGCACCAAGGGAAATATAGGTTGGGTGCTAGGAAATAGTTTTTTATGGAAAGAGTGATAAAGTACTGGAATGGTCTACCTGGGGATGTGGTGGAGGCACCACCTCCGGATGTGTTTAAAAAAAGACTGGATGTGGCACTTGGTGTCGTGGTTTAGTTGAGATGTTAAGGCATGGATTGGACTTGATGATCTTGTAGGTCTCTTCCAACCTAGAAATTCTGTGATTCAGTGAATTCAAGACGAAGTTAAGGATATGTTAAATCCTTGTTGAAATTGGGCCCAATTCTAGCCAAAGGTGCACTTGAATCATTGAACAAGTTCAGGTATATGAACAAAGCACCTTAAAACGTCTTTTCTGTAAAGAAAAACTCTTTTAGTTCTGATTTTTTAACTGCACTTAATTTGACCCTCTTTTATTGACATTACTGTTACTTTCATGTATGAATAAAAATCATTTCTGTAGTTAACTTGCTCCCCCTGCCTTGCTCTTAAAGTAGTGCTTTGTGTTAGCAATAGAAAAGTACTTTGATGCATAGCAAATATCTGGTGAGAAAAAAAGAAACAAGACTGCATTTATAGTACAAGTGTCTTCACACACACAGTGAACTGAAAGGAAGTATTGGAAATTATTTTAACTCTATATTATCTTGAAACAGAGAATACTCTAAGGAAAGTATAAATGCAAAATAATGTCCCAAGTTATGAGACTAGGAATTTTAACATCCTAGCAAAAGTAGTAAAAAATATAATGGATTTTAGGACTTCTACTCAAAAACATTTTTAAAAAATGGTGAATAAAAACTGAATTTCAGATTAGAAAGCTTAGTGTAAAATAAGCTATTTCATGCTCTATTTAAATAAATCCTATATGTAAAGGATTCATGGTTGTAAAGTAAAATCTAATATCAGAAAATTCTTTCCCTTTCAGGGCATCATCTCTTGTGACATAAGTAAAGAATTCATTTTCCCTTTCCCATTCAGAGTCAGATAATGGCTCAGCTTACATAATCCTGTGGACAATTTAGGACATCATGTTCTGTAATATTTTCTCAGACTTCAACTGGGATGAAAATGTCAGTGGGTTGAAATGATTTGTGGAATACATCTCCATCCACATAATAGATTCCTGCAGATATTAAGTGGCTGAGTGATGGACTACTGCACCAGCAACACAGCTTTATCTGCTGTGAGGACAATGAATTCCTGGCAGACCAGGAGCAGAATCAGCTCTGAGGCTCCAATAAAGCCTAATGGAAGCATTCTGGGGCGAACAGCTGAGGACCAAGACCCAGTTTCTCCTGTCCTTTGTCATATTGCTGGGGATCGAGACCAGATAATTTCCAGCTACTGTGCAAAACCAGGCAAGCCTGGAACCACCCCATTGAAACCAGAAAGAAAATTACTGAGTCAGAGAAGATATGATATTTAACTTCCCAAAGAGCTAAGGTGGAACAGAAGAAGAATTATTCTATAATAAAAAGAAAGCCTTGGTGATTCAGAAGGACTACAGAATGATCCTGGATCTAAATCCAAAGACCCTCAGCAGCAAGATTAATACAGGTAGGGCTTCATTATTTTGTTTACTGCTGCATAAACACCTGCTATCTGAGTGAAGATTTATTTTGTACAGAAATAAACTGCAAGGCTTGAACTGCATTCAGTAAGTTACCTCTAACATTTGTCCCCAAAGAGATAGACTATAAACCTAGAATATAGTACCCTGAGAATGGCTATGCTTATATTCTGAAAAAGTCTGAGAGGGTTAACTTCAGGGAACAGAAAATTGAACAGTCTACTCCAGCTACCAGAATGATTTTCTTGGTAACATCAGTACAACAGAAATACATGCAGAGATGCTTTCACCAGGTGCAGTGGCTGCTTATAAAGAGAAATTTCAGGGCACACAGAGGCACTCAGACATAAGATCCTGAGGAGAATGGAGGATTGAAAACTTTACTATATCCCTATGGAGTGAGAGAGACAGGCCCCTTTTCCTTTCTCTAAAAGTACTTACAGAGGGCGTATAACATAAACTTGACCCTGGTTTTTGAAGTCTCTCCTCTTGGACTGACTACACATGTCTGCATAAGATGAGAATACATAGTTTGATGAATGATGCAGAGGGGTGAGTAAAATACACCCCTGACTTAAGACCTGAATCTGAGAAACCTGATAAATAATCCACAATAAGTTTTCGGGTTCCATTGTGTTGCTAAATTATTCAATAGAAATGCTGAATTTTATTAATCTTCTGTAATATATGGTTTTAGCTTTCTATATATTTGTGTCCTACAGGTGATAATTAAAAGATAAACAATAATCCAACTCCCTGATAAACCTTTCCTACATTTCAACCATACCTACTGCCGCAAACTTCTGGGTTTTTTACTTTTTCATGTAGACTGAAACTGGTTATTGCCATAAACCTTATGGCAATAGCTTTCCTGCTGCCATTTTAGTTACAATAATTTATCTTGAACAAATTAAAATAACTTCCCTTCTAAGTAAATAGTGCTCATTACCAGTAAAGCCGGTAGTTCTTCCTGCTTTAGGCAGAATGATCTGAACCTATACAACCCATCCTCTAACCAAGCTTTTAGTATAGCCTGCATTCTAATATTCTGTACTTATCCCAAGAATCCATTTCCTACATAATTTCATAGAAATGTCCTCTTTCTGATTCTTACAAACAGTGGAAAGACTGCTGGCATAATAAAGTAATAATAATTCTAGTACAACTGGCAGTCAGTTTGGGAGATTGGATGCAGTTGACATCTGAGAACTTAAAATTAGCTATTGTCTGTCATACTTATTTTATTCTTTCTGGACTCAGACTAAATTTTATTGATTTTCAAGGAGGAATTTGTGCTCAAAAAGAGTTTCTGTTATGAACCCAAAGCAAGTGATGAATTAGATTCTTTTTTTGTTTTGTTTATGTGTGGAGAGGAAAGATGGGGAAAATTAGGCATTAAACCCAGTAATTAGGCAGTTAAGTGACAGTACAAAATCTGTTAAACATACTGTAAAATTAAATTAAAAATTTCAAGACCATTCCAGGGAAATTCTGAGCAGCAATTAGGATTTAATTTTTGCAGTGTTGAAAAGAGTTAGAACTGGTTTTCAAATCAGGCAAATTATTGTGGGAAAGTGCTGTCGGTGCTCAGGGAAGGGGCAGGAGCCTTGCCTATGAAGTGAGCCAGTCTCCTGAGAGGGTCTCACAGATGAGCTGTTCCCATCCCTCTCCCTAGCTAAAGGGGTGCATGAGGTCACTGTCACTGAGGCTCCTCACTGCCTGCCAGGGAATGAAGTCACCCTCCTGCTAATTTAGCTGGAAATGCTCTCTGCATGGTTTGAGCCTGTGCTCCCTCCCCTGTCCTGCACCTCCATGCACTTGCTTTTCCCACAGTGACAAAACTGACCCAGCAAACTTACTAAACCGAGGCGTGATGTCTCTGCACCACTGACACCAGCAGAATTAGCTACAGCTAATCAGGGCATGATAAGGATTGAGGCGTGTGGCTCCAAAGGGGTGGGAATAAGAGGGAGATTTCCCTCCTACTCACCCTCTCCTGACCAAGGAAGTCAGGATGAGGCAGCTACTCACCACCTACACCCCTGGCTCTGAGAAACCCTTCAGGGAGAGCCTGCTGGGCCCAGCACACAAGGGGTGCCCGAGGAAATCCTGTGAAAGAAACCTGTGCCACTCCTCAGGGCAAAAGGACAGACCTCAGGTCACTCTCAAACCTTTTCTGCTGGCATAGCTGGGGAGACAATGCACTGTGTAGAGGGAGTGGCTGCAGGATTCAGAATGGGAACAACATAAAACAGAGTAACTGAGGAAAACGTGTAACAAAACATCTTCAACTGTGATTTCTCCCTTTAGAACAGCATCACTTGCATATATCTATGAAACTATTCTGCTTTAGACCCAAATACTGGGATCTCAAGTCCGGTTTCTGATGATTGTCAGAGAGGTGATTTTTTTTCCAGTTAGAGAAATCTGGAAATGTTTGAAAATATCCACTTTCAAAATTAAGTAATGGAAATTTATTGAGGCTGCTTTCCTAGAGCAGCTCTCAGCTTGCAGATCCAGAAGTTCTCATAGACTTCCAAGCTCTGTATTAACTCTCTTTGCTTTCCTTCTATACATATAGGGAGGTAAAAATAGTGCATGTTGAATTAGGCAGGGATTTTTCAACCAGTGACATTAAGATCAGGAACATATGTGATGTAGATGCATTGTGAGATGACCAGCTGTGCTCTCAGTCTGTTCAGTCTGTTAAGAGGAGTAAACCTTGAGCTTTAGGCATTCTTGGGTACAGGTTGTGATGTAATAAGATATGTGGAAGAAAATGAAATATGAAATTGGATAATGTATTTAATTTACTGTGCTAATAGGCAACAGTCTACTTCTGATGTTGCCAAACAAGCATATTTAATATTTTGCTATGGTGAGTTATTCTGGTGGTGAATTAATTTTCAGAGAACAGGAGGGGAAGCTAAAATGTAGAACTCAAAGCCTACTGCTCTTTAAAATTTTCAAGGCAAACTAGATATTTAGAAATGTGTCAGAACAGACAAGCTGATTTTATTTTTTCTTTAAGAAGCCATGCCAGTTTTCCCCCTTTCTTTATCTTAAACAGATTACTGTCATCACCATTCCTGTCAACAAGCAGACTCATTGGAATATTTTTCAAACATGAACACAAACATTGGATGCAAGCAGGTGGAATGAATTAATTATAAACATATGGTTCCAACATAACTATTTCTACAGAGCACTGTTGAGACTTCTAAGGGTCTAGCTATACAACACACTTTGGCAACAAAGCTGCTTTAAGAAATTATCAGTGACATGAATATAAATGTTTTTGGAGCCAGACTTGCTGAAATGGTCCAGGCTGAAGGTCCTGCCACACACACATTGCTAGGACAGCTTTCAGCTGTAAGCCATGGCAGTGGTGTGGTTTGCACTGTTAGCCCTGTTGGGTGTTGTGTTAGCAGAGGTGAACATGGTGTCAAGCAAACACAGCAGGCAGGGATTGGGAGCACTGGTGGGGAAATGGCACCCCTCAGTTTCACATAGTGCATTGTACAGCCACACAACACGGGCTGCAATAGCCCACATCCACTCTGATTCCAGGCTATGAGTCCTTCTGTGAGACAGAACTGTAGGTGCTCCTGGCTTGCACTGATCCTTGACTAATTCCCAATCACCCCACTGATACAGGCTATTCACTTTTTCAGTGGAGGAGAGGTCTGAGATAGACTACTGAAATGGTCTGAATTAGAGAAATATAGCCAGAAAACAATCTTAAAAGAAAAAAAACCCAAAAAACAAAAACAAATAAACCCACAAAAAGAATCAAAAATATCTCAGATCCCCACAGAGGGATCAGCTGGAGGCAAGAAGCAGCAGGGGAAGTGTGGGCTGGCCACTGCTGGGATGCCAGCAACAGGCACAGAGTCTGGTGCAACACCAGCTATCCTGCTTTAGACTAGAATAATATTATGGTTTTATACTCTCCACGTTTTCATATGGGAATTCCTGAGGGATTTTTTTAATAGTTAATACAAAATATAGTCAAACTACAAATATAATGACTATTCAGGTTATTATTCATTATATTGGGTTTTATTTAAAAACAGAAATGAGATGTGGCATTTTTGAAGGCGGCTGTGAAGCAGATGAGATCATAAATAAAAATTTTTAGATTTTTACCATCTAATTTAAATTCAGATAGGAATTTATGCCATTATTTGTTTAAAAAAAGAGTTTGTCTTTTCAGTGCATATTTATGATTATCTAAGAGCTGCATTTTGACAACCAGCTGTGAGATCAGTACTTTGAAATATCAGATCCCCTCCTCAAAGGGCTCTAATATAGCTTCACATGGAAACTAGATTCTGTAAATATTGCTTTTAATGCAGACTTTACAATCAGTCTTTTTTTGTCTATTTCAAGCCCTGCAGAATGGCCCAATATGGAAGCTCATAGCTGCCATGGGAGGACAAGAAACAAAAATAATGTTAAAAATCAGTGCTAAATACTTTTTTTTTCTTAGCAAATATTTCAAGTATGAATTATCACAATGATTTAGAGCAAAGCAGTCAAAAAACCACCCCGACAACTAACAAAACCCACTGGCTTGTGTGCAATCCAGCAGATGGTGCTATGATGTAATAAACTGGTTCAAGAGTACAAGAAACACGCAGCATGCAAACATTTTTCTCCTTTACCTGGTGTTGCTGCTTTTTTGATGGATGGGTTGGCTGCAGGAGCTTTTACTGGCTCTTAAAAAAAATAAAAATTAAACTATTTATTACAAAGCGTTATATTTTAAAAACCCCACAGAAACATGATGAAAGACTTTCAGTGAGGAAGCCTGTAAGAATTTTTTTTAACTCAAGAGTTAAACAAAGAGATTACTCAAAGGGAGAAGGGCTGACTTGTCTTCAATAAACTCAAAGGCAACAACAGAATAACCAGCTGAAGGGCTACTGAGCTCTGATTTTTAGGCACTGAATCCCTTCTTTCAGCTTTTTCTGCTTACTAGTTCAGTATCTATTGGCAAAGCAGAGGGAAGAAGGCATGTGGGGGTTTGAGCATGGTCTTGCCTCTCAGGCAGCACCTGTGTGCTGGGAGCGTCTGCATCTGATCTTGCAGCTGTGAGAGCAGAAGGTCCTTAAGCAGCCTCTGGCAGCTGGTGAGGATTCACTCTTGTGAATTCAGAACTGGTACTTCAGGGGATCCCACAGCTATTCACAGTGGCATCCTTTCCCCTAATCTGAAACTGGCCCTGGTTAGAAGAGGTGAAATTGGGCTGTTTTTGCAAAGTACATCCACAGACTTGGCTGCACCAGGAATCTCCCTCCATCTTGAAGAATGGAGAAACATTAGAAGAACATCTTCATGTTTGATCCTACAATTGAAGGAGTAATTGCTGCATTCTCCTAGCAGAGAAATGTGCTCTCTCCAGCCATTTAACTGTTCTTGGTCTCCTCATGAAGCATTTGCATTATACTGTCTTTATAGAGCATGTCCTTGCAGAATGAAGGTCCTAATGATGAATGCTATGTGCATCCCCAAGCGGATTTGGAGAACCTCAGCCCCACTCAGAAGAACCTAAGTAACCTACTAGATTTGTTCACCCTATTAGTATTTAGTTAATTGCTTTTATCCTCAGGAACTACCAAAACAAACTGTACTTAAACCACAATAGTTTAACAAATATCCATAAGCTAAACTCCACCAATGCTCATAAAGGATTTTGGTTTCAACTAGAAGGTTCTTTAAATTAAGATTCATGTTTTCATATCTTGAGACGAAATAACTAATCATTTTAGTCACAAACTGAGTTACAGAATGCCAAAAATTGTTAGTTAATCCTTCACATCTGTCACTGTATTATTGCAATGAAAAAGAACATGGTCAAATCAGTAATGTAATTTTGAGTCCTTCCCCTCCAGTCTTTCAAGAAGTTAATAAAAGATGCATCAGATTGTCTTGTGAAATGGAATGAAAACAAAATATAGCTTGCATGTGTGGGATTGCTTTATTTCCATCCATTTAAAACCCCACAGCTGATAATTATATCCTAACTTAGTTATTATTACAGCATTGTAATTATTTGGGGTGCTCACCCCTCCTTCAGGGAAATTTATAGAAGGTCTTGAAGAATTTACTTAGCATCACTTTTCTGAGTGCCTGTTTTTGCAGAAGTAAGAGATCCAACATACATGTTCTCTAAGTGTCAAATGGGCCTAATACAAAATAGCAGGACACTTTCATTTATCCCCTTCTGAGCTCTCAGCTAAAGCATGCTTGACAGTAAATTTTTTAAAACTTTTTTTCATAACATCTGTTAAAACAAACTAAGTAAGGATTCTTTCTGTTATACAAAAATTTTGATTTTAAATATTTAATATCTGAGCAACTAAAATAATTTTGAGAAAAAATAAAATTAAGGATATGGTTGACTAAAATTTTCTGTAATTTGTTTAATTTTTATATAAATTTTTAGTAGCATTGAAATAAAATGGCCAAAATTTAAACTTGCTTTTTCAAGCATACCATTTTATGTTTGTTATTTAAAAATTATTTAAATGCTAATGATTCTGCATCTTTACATGAGCTGCAAATTTCCTTCTGCATATTTCAGTCATGTGATGGAGATGGGAAGTTTTGCTGTGACAGCTGCTGCGGAATTTTCCCATGAAAGGAGTCACAGAATGATTTGGGTTGGAAGGGACCTTAAAGATCATCTCGTTCTAACGCTCTGCCAGGCAGGGACACTTTCCATGAGACCAGGTTGTTCAAAGCTCCATCCAGCCTGGCCTTGAACACTTCCAGGGAGGAGATACCTGCAGTTCCCTGTGTAACCACCTCACTACTGTCACCACAACCATAGTAAAGAATTTCTTCCTAATATCCAATCTAAACCTACTCTCAGTTCAAAGCCATTAACTCTTGTCCTGTCATTGCATATCCTTGTGAGAAGTCCCTCTCCAGCTCTCCTGAAGACCCCTTTTAGGCACTCGAATGCTGCTCTGAGGAATTATGTGTCCAAATTATTAGGTCCTTTAAGATCTGCTTGAAAACAGGTACTTATTTCACTAACAGGACATTACTCTTAGAGTAAGTCTATGAAATGCTTTGTTAGATATTTCTACAAAATTTGCATAAGAACCCAATTATAAGCTTTTTTTCATGGCCAAAAATCTTTTAATAAATTACTGCAGAACTGAGGATGGCAGGAGATTCTTCTGCCATAGAAATCACAAAAGTTCCTACATGGAGATGAGAGTGGGTGCACTCTTTAACTGTGAATTGGAATCAGATTTTGAAGCCCCATATTTTTCCTAAATTTTCTTATATAGTGTACTTTCAGAACAGAATGCTGAGCAAGTAAAGTCTTACGAAAGATAATGTCTTACTGTCCTTACTGCGTTGAGGCATTGAAGCTTGCAAATTTGCAGGAAAGGAAGATGTAGCTCTTCCCTTTTAAATGATACTAATGTTCTCAGAAAATTTTTTGGCTATTTTTTCAGAATAGCACAATTCCCATCTCCTTTCAGCCACGGAAGTTTCTCTGTTGGAACCAGAGCTACCTAGACACGCTTCCTCAGCATGCTGAACTCTGAGCCTTCCCAGCCTATTTATGAAAATTGCTGCCACTGTGATCACATTCAGCTGAGACCTCAATTTGACATTTCTTCCCCTATGAAACCTCTGTTTTTGAAGACAGTGATAGGAAAGAGGGAAAAGCAAAACTGTCAGTCACAAAGACTAGTGTGAAATTAGGAGTAGTATAAAAATGGATTTAGAAAGTAGGAGGCAGCTGAAGTCTAAACATGTCATTTTTCAATTATAAACGGTGTAGCTACTTTCTCCTTTGTATTTTCAACCACTCACTAACTACTACTTTTGGATTAATGAAATGCACTTTTTGAAACTGCACGGCATATAAAAGAGATTAGTTATAAAAGTAGTTTCTTACTTTTGAGTTCTTTGGACACAGCAGCTTCTTTTTTATCTGTAAGAGAAAAAAACCACAAATTCATGTGCATGAAAACATGGTAAGGATAAAGGTAGACAGAAAGCTGCAGTGGTGAAACACTTTAGAGGTGAAACAGCTTATTTGCTATGAAGTGCATCAGAATAATACAGTGATTCATTCCACTTCTGTTTGTTTCATGGTACAGCACACTAATTTAACTGTAAGTGTAAATAGGGGAAAGCCTGTGTGACCCTGACAGGAGTGTTCCTGTTTAATTTTGGTATGGTAACAGGTGGGGTTTGAGATGTGATTGAGTTCCCATGGCTCACATGCAGCTGCTGAGCTGTGGTTGCTCACCATGTGTACCTTGTCAGGCTGCAGAAAGGCAAGGGAGGGTGTGCGAGCAGCCTCAGAACAGAGACACAATGAAAGGCATTCTCTTCCTGCAGCTGTTGGCAAACACACATCTGAGGCCTAGCTTAGATCTTCTGCCTACCAGCTTTTGAACCTGGAGAAACTCAGTCCTACCTGTAGTCCGTGTAAGAGCAGGCAAAATTCATCCCTGGTTGACTTGAATAAAATTGAAATTACTTAGCTGAATCAGAACGCAGCATGTCCAGGCAATCTACCAGAAAGACTTAACTACACTGTTCAGTCCCACTTTCACTTCAGGCAGGATTTTTGTGCAACTTTTTTCAGGACTTTTTTTTTTCTGACGGCTGAGAGATTTGGAGTCTTTACTGAGGTGCTGTAAGTGTGCAGAAAAACTCAGTGTTAGCTTCTCTTTCCATTATAATTCTTGGTGTTATTCTCCCTCAGGGCTTTTACCTGGGTAAAAAATCACGCCTTTTAGAAACATTCTTGGCACTTCACGTATCTTTTTCACTAGTTTCACCTGTACAACCAAGAAATTATTCATGGGGATCCCGTGAGACTGGAGCAAAGGCATGGATAGAGCAGTGGTAGAAGGTACTCCCCTGGATGGTTATGAGGGAATTAACATCCTCTCTAATAAGCTATAGTGTGCCTGGAATATAGACAGGATAATGCTTATGTCCACAACATACATGAATGATAAATGAATTGTGCTCTTAAACACTAATATAAGAAATACTTCAGGGCAGAAACTGTCAAATTAAATTGCTTGCAAACCCAAGACTATCCCATTACTGCTAATAATACAAAGTTGCTTCTTTTTCTGTTACTTTCTAAATTGCTGTGGAGAAGTTGATATGAGATAAGGTAATGTGAATGACTGCCAAGTAGTCTAATAATCTTGAAAAATTTGGAAGAAAATATATTTCTACTTGGGTGATATACTGCTCTGAACTGAAATATTTCTGGGTTAATCCTCTGCTTCCACTAACTCTCTGTGAAAGTATGTTCTGCAGGCATTACTTCAAAGTATGATAATTACCACATTTAGATGAAATTAATCATGAATCAGCTTCCAGCCATGTTATCTGGCTAAGGAGCCTATTGAAGCCTTCAAGAAGTGCCTATTAGTTGCCAGATATGGAAATTTTGAAAGGTATATATTGCAATGATATGAATCATTTATCACAATAATCTTCCATTGCTGGAGGTTATAAAAAAATAAATAAATTGACAGCATCATTTACAATAACAGACTGGATCTAAATAAAGCCCTCAAGTTCTTTATTTCCTTTTTTCATATAAGGTGCCATTTATTAGAGCAACATACTTTCATCTATTTTAAACCCATAATTTATTTTGAAAGAATCAATGTGTTTTCCCATCATCTGAAATATATAACATATAATAAGTATAGTAAATAGCTGGGCAGTTTTTCCACTAAGAAAATCTTATAAATTGGGGTGTTTGTGTATTTTTTTTTGTTTTTAAAGTGCAGAAAAATTGCAAATAATTGATTTTAATAGAACATAATAATATGAAAATGTAAATAGTGTTAGGACATTCTTTTCAAGCCAAGGTGTTTCCCATTCTATTTTAATACCATATTTATCCAGCTAGGCTGGAGCAATTTACAGAAAATTGTCCGAAGGAGGTTGTGTAGGACCTTGAACCATGGAAGTACTTTTGAAGGCATATAGCATTTACATCTACACACTTCAATGAGATAAATAACCTATTTGCAAAGAAATGAACAACTGGTAGATCTTACAGAAGGAGGGGAAAACTGATCAGTACTTCTGAAGTCCCTAAATATGGTTACCTGCTATTAGGCACAATTAGCACATAACTTATCAACTCAATGGAGAAGAACACCAAAAATGAATTGACCGATGAGTTATACTGGTGCAATTTGAGACAAAGAGAAATTTGTCTCATTCATTTTTACTTTGCACAGGTCTAGGGTTTAACTTTTAAACTACAGGAGTGTGGTTTGGAACATTACTTATATTAAATCAGGTTTTAATATCCATTATGTCTTTTTTGTTAAAAATACAGCAATATGTTCTCTTGCTTCTTAGTGCGTATTTTTTTTTATGTTAGTTAAGAAAAGGAATTTCCAAAAAACCAATTTCTTCAGAAAATTTTGAATATTTTTTGAAAATTTGAATACTTTGAATCAATTTGAATAATTGATATTTAGGTCTTCTTAAAAGGCTCCTGTAAACCACCCAAATTCTGTGCAATTCAAAGATTTGGGTACCTCTGAGAACCCTATCCATTTCCTTTTCTTGAATAAACCTCCAACAGACTTTAAAAGACTAAGCTGATGAAATAATTCATCATCTGTGGGACACTGTGAAGCACCCTTTTCTTTTTACAGTTATTTTCTGGAGGTATTTGAAGACAATTGTATTCTGGTCTACATTCTCAAAAAGTAAGCATGTTTGTACAAGCTCTCCTCAGGTGAATGAACAGGTTTTTCTTTTATTGACTCTTGTGAAAGACTAAAGTACAGTAATACTTAAAAATTATTTTATTAAAAAACATCTAGTATTTAAACAAATATGATCTGACTTTGTTCTTATCTCTACAGGCTAAAATGATCAATTTTGAATTCAAACTAGGAATGAGCATTTGGCAGCCAGCACAGCTGTATCTCAGTAGAACAGCAAAGTAGTATTTTATTTTTTTGCCTCTTTTTAGCACATAGCTCGATCTTTTCCTCAGGCATCGATCAGCATTCGTTTGAAGTAAACTACCAGTACACAGTAACTACAAATGACATCTAAACTACACATGGGGCAAGAAAAAAAAAATCCCTCTAAGCTTATATAGTGCCTTTCATGGCAGTGAGTCCCTAGGAGATTGATAATAAGCTATTAGACAAGGATGCCCCAGTGCTCAGGTACAGAGTTTGGTTGTTTGAGTTTGAACAAACTTCCAAAATGGAATATTTCAAACACTGCTCTGAAGTGAATTCCAGATCTGGGGTTCACAAAACTTTTACACCTTTTTAACAATGGATTTATAATACAGTGTACATTGTACATTTCAGAAGAGAACATCTTCAGCAGCTCCATGGAACCTATAATTTTGATAACTAAAAGAAAGTTCTGGGAAATAAATGGATCTCAAATTGTACTCTCTTGAAAAGCTTCTCTGTGACTTTTTTCCTAGTAATCTATCACCCAAACATATCTAAGGGTATTAAAAAAATCTTAAAGTACTATTCAGATAAATGAGTCTTTCAGAGTCAATATACTGATAGCTCAGATAATGATGCACCACGTTAAAATAGCAGCTAGCCCTCTTATAATTATTAAAAACATTACTGTATATGTTGTATCAAAAACAACCTTTCTATTTGGAAGCTTACAAAAGAACATGTTCGTAATATCAAATTTTCAAAGAGAAACTAATTTCAACATCAGTGGGCAACCACAGTGCCCAAGTCGCACGGTAAGTGCATTAGGTAATATCCTAATCAAACGTGGTGTAACTCAATAGATTCCTCTGCTGTTGATCTGGACTAAGTACCAAGACCTTGGGGAACTACTAGATACCTCTGGAAGATATGATTCAAAATCTAAATCAAAAACTAAAGAAATAATGAAAATGTTAAGCAGTTACCGAAGGAGGAATTCTCACCCGAAATCTCAGCTAGCACTTTCAACTTCTTCTGTTTTTTACCTGATGATCACATACTAGAATGGACTTAATCAAATCCCACTGACTGGCTAATGGTCCACACATACCCACAGAAAATATGTTGTGTCATGAAAATGCCTCACACAGTGTGACCATGGTTCTCCAAGCAGAATGTTCCTAATGAGACTCACACAAACCTTTCCTCATTTCTCAGCTCTATTGTTTACTTTGACGCAGGTATTAAATTTATCTTGTGATTTAAAGTGGAAGAATAAAAAGAGAAGATGCCAGAAAAATGAACAGAAACTTCAAGAATCAGAAATAATTGTGTTGAAAAAAAATATAATGTTTTCCAGTGCTTTGAAGTCAAAACTGTCCTGGTTTTTCAGAAATAAAAACAAAAGCTCCTGGTTGTTATGACAATCAAAGTACAGTCAATCGAGCTCATGCTTTGGGAGCTTGGTTCTGGCTTTGCAAGTACAATGCAACAGCAGAGTTTTCATGACATTGCACCTTACAAGTATGACAGCTCAGGTTCCCTTTTCTGCCTGAGCAAGAGTTCACATGACTGGAAATAAAAACTGTAGCAGGTGGCATCTAATGGCTGAGAACTTCCATCATGTGAATGGAAAACATAATTAAAGTCACCTAGAGACCAGTCTCACTACTTACAGTCTGCTCCCAAGCTAGCAGATGTACCAGACTTTAGAAACAATTTATTAAGTGCCACAATTTGCAGCTAATGTGATTTACAGTGGTAAAAGAGGAACATGCCCCAGATAGCTGAGCATTTTTCAAAATTAACTGCTGTTGAGCATATAATATTAAACAAGCATTGTCAAACCTTCTATTAAAATACACTGTGGTTTAACATTTCTTTCTTTCTTTCTTTCTTTCTTTCTTTTTTCTTTCACTTGGAGTTCTTGAAACTATTTTCCACAATACAGCATTGATTTCAACTAGTATTCCAACAGTTCTGAGAAGTGTTCATTCCTGAAGTGTCTTTAAGAATTTCGACATTGCTTTTTAAATCATAACATTTTTGATAATTTTTCACTAATTACACGGCATTAATGAAGTAAATTCTACCTTATCGCATCTAAAAGCTTTTTAGAGTTTTGGTTTTTTAAAATTTTGATTTCAGTCACTTCTGAAACAGCAGATGCCCACATATAGGGGTGTTATATCAGAGTATCTTCCCTTTCTGGTGTAATGTCTCTGTTTTATAATAAAGATTTTAAGATTCCATACAACATAGAAATAAAGAAATAATATTTCTTCTTCTTAGTAGACTTAAAATCTATAAAAGCTTTCTCAAAACTGCTCATATTAATCTATGATTAAATTTTTAATATGTCCAAAACCCTAAAATTTGACAGCATAAAAGACATTTAGAAATATCAACATTTATTCCACATGCAAAATTCTGTGTTTGGACCAACACTTGATTTTGTTCCCTGCCTTAATCACTGAGCATGATATTGCCATATGCTCTGTGACAACTTCTGGCAAAAAATCTCGCCTTTCCAAAATAACATTTCTTGCTGGGCATGAGAAAGACGTCTCATTTCACCAGCGAGGCTGAAGTTGTGCACAGGAGAAAGCAAGGTACAGTACCACTACTGCTTCAGAGCTGTTCCTGACCCATTGCATGACAACAGCAAACTCTCTGATCAGCAGCTATCTTGCTTTAAAGATAATGGGAATAGGAGGGAAAATTACTGGAAGGGACCAGTAAGCCTTGAATCCCAGACTGCAGGTTTTGCACTTCTGTCTTCTGCCTGCAGAGGTTTCCCCATGTAAAAATAGGGAAACTGCAGATAATGTTATTATAGCTGGGTAAAATGGGCAGATGTAGAGCTTCTGGGTGTTAAAATCAAATTTCATCAAGCAACATGAGACAGGAATATAAGATAGAAATTTTAAAATTAACTGCTATCCAATGTGGCATGTAAAGATGCTTGAATAGTGTAGGGCAATGAAAAAGGAGTTAGCTAACTAAAATTCCTCTGTTGTTGATTACAATAGAAAATTGGTGATAGTACTCTTAAATATAAACAGATAATTTTCCACTGAAGAAGGAAAAACAGGCAAAACTTTCTATCCACTCTCTGAGAAGGGTACCTTCTCACCTCAGCACTTATTCTATTTCTTCTCCACTCACACTTGCAGGTTTTTTGATAGTTTCTAAATTTCTTTGATGTCTCCAAGCCCCTACTGACCACCAGCCCTTGGAGGTGGTGTTTCCTCTCTGCAGTGTCGCAGTGTCTCCTCACACCAACAGGTCTATCACCATTTGCAAGGCAGCTCTATATTCTGTGCAGTGAGTGCCTGCAAGCCCTGGGCACCAGAGCATCAGAAGCAGACAGCAACCTAAAGCCCCAGAGCTTTTCAGAAATTGTTTTTGCAATGCACTTGGATAAAATACTAAATGTTATCTCAAACAGATTTCCCAAGATCATTAAAAGGGTTCACTCAATAGAGCAAAAAATAAAGGAAGTAGAGGAGGGATGTGAGCAGACAAGTGATTGTTACAGTAAGAGCAAGCCTGCTCTTGGGGAATGGCCAATTTCAAGTAAAATAGTGGTTCATGGTTCCACTAATTGGTGATTTCTCCTTTCTACTTTGTAATTGCTGGAATGGATTCGGTCTCTGCACTGCAGAGCAGGTAGAAATTTGTTCATGCTAAATACATGCTCATGCATGAACAGTATCCTGGTTTGTATCAGAAATCCTGTGACCTGACAGACTAGAGCAGGGATCATCTCCCTGTACTCGATGCAGGTGAGGCTGCACCTCGAATCCTCTCTCCACTTTTGGGCCCCTCATTTCTTAAAAATCACTGAGGCACTGGAATGAGTCTGAAGAAGGGCAATGGGTCTGGTGAAGGGTATGAACCAAAAGCCCTGTGAGGAGCAGCTGAGGGAGTTGGGGTTGTATAACCTTGCGAAAAAGAGGCTCTGGGGGAGCATTACCACTCTCTCCCCAACTACCTGAAAGGAGGTTGTAGCAAGATGGGGATTGGCCTCTTCTCCCGGATAACAAGCAGTAGGACAAGAGGAAATGGCTTCAAGTTGTGCTAGAGGATGTTTAGATTGGATATTAGGAATATTCTCTTTGCAAAAGGGATGCTCAAGTATTAGAAGAGGCTGCCTGGGGAAATGGTTGAGTCAGCATCCCTGGGGGTATTTAAAATGCATGTGTGTTCACTTGGAGACATGGTTTAGTGGTGGACTTGGAAGTGATGGGTTTAAGGTTTAACTCCATAAGCTTAAAGGTCTTTTACAGCCTAAAAGTTTTTATGCTTCTATATTATCTTCTGTGTTCCTCAGGCATTGCTTAAAAAAAGAAAAATTTAGGAGCATGATATGAGATTGTAATCATCCACATACAGGAAACTGTAAGTCCAGCTAATTACAGAAACTGCAGTCCTTTCAAGAAAAGGTAATGGTTTTTTATGTAGTAAATGTGAGTAATAACATTACATCCTAAAATTTAGGAATCAGACATTTCCCTGGTATAACTGATCATTTGAATTAGTTTAAATATTATAATAGATGAGAATTTTCTTCAGCATTTTTTATCTTTCCTTGAAGCAGCTGGGGGATGCACTCTAAACTTTTCTTAATAAAGACCAGCACAAATACTGATTGAATGCTTCAGAAGAGAATTTTGAGTTAGAATAGGCTTTGTTAAGTGCATGTGTGTTATGCATCCTTGTGATATCTCTTTCTGTACTTCTTAACACTTTTCCATTTCTTTCTGTCTGTTGGATAGATAGATGTACAGATGGAATCTATAGACATTATCACTAAGAAGAAGATATTTTCACATCTCTGAACACAGACGCTGTCAACATTCTTACTCTGTGAGAAGGGAAATCTTAAATAATGAAATGTTCATCCACTAATATTTATAGGTGTCACACTACTCTAGTTACACTCTCATAGGTGAGGCAGAATCTATGAGAAAGCAACTTTATGTAGAACATACTGCAATCAAGCTAAAAAAATCAATGTTTTTCTAACCAGTTATGTATGGCTCTTCTGTTAAAGAACATTTCCCTATTCTATTTTCCTAATCATTCAATAGTACTTTATCTGACTTAGTCTCTCAGAGTTACATTTAGTAAACCACAAAATTGACTCTGCTTCTTGAAAAACAGATTGGGAGAACCAATATAGCCACTGCGAACATTTACTGAAAGGTTAAGCAATCATAACTAAAAGTGAAGTGTATATAGGCTAATATTTTAAGTCAGAAATACCTCTGATCTATGAACCTTTATAGGGGAAAAGCATGCAAGAAACTGAAGTATACTTTCAATTCAGTGACATGAATGTCTTTATCTAATATGTACTCATCAAAACTTAATAAAAGCTTTTAAGCTTTATTTCAAGGTCAAGGGATTTTTTTTCTTTTTAAGTGTAAAGCAAAAGAAAAGAAAGAAAATCATCCTGATCTCAGACACTGAAGGTTCCTCCTGACTGACTTTAACTGTGAGTCAAGCCATGAACTTGTCTATTTAGCAACAGCAGAAAATAACACTGCATAGTTATGTCATTTCAACCTGGTGGATGTATCTGTGCATGGACGTTTAATATAGAATAATTATCCCAAATATCAGGCCTGCTGACTCCAATACTCATCTTATTTTGAGGGGATGGAATAGGTTTTGTTCGCTAAAGAGATTAACTTTGTATTATTTGAGGCATAGGCATATTCTTATCTTGTTTTTTTCTGGATATGACTAGAAAAATAAACATTCTATTAATCCCCAGACCAGCATAAAGAGGGTTGAGGAAATAAATTAGGTTCTTTAATTAATGCTATGCCACCCAGCTGCTTACACAGCACAGGTAGTTCTTTCTATATATCTGAAGGTCCAAAGGCAATCTGTTTATTTGGTTGCCTATGTGGACTTTAGATTATTTATCACCTTCAAGCTTGATTATTTCTAGTATCACATCTCCCCAAAAAGTTCTTTATGAAATTGACAATACAGTATCAAAAGAGGTTGCCTGTCAGACACTAAATTACTCCTCTGCTTTGCTCATGGAAGATTCTCTTGCCAACTCATCAAAAAGTGAGTGGTAGTGCAAACCCAAGCCTCCTCCCTTTTATTTCTATTTATTAAAGGGTTGACATTTCTAATGCATTGTCAATCAGATCTTACCAACATCATTCACAATTTTCCTCTCTCACTTCTCTCCCTGCTTTATGTAGTCCAAGATGGAAAAGAGCAAATACAAAACATAAGATCTAGATGGAGTAATACTCAGTGTTGAGTTGAAATCATTCAACTTCCAATAGGTGGCAAAAGGGCCACTGAAAAGTTCATTGCATTTGTTTGTCTGCTACTAACATCTCATAGACAGAGCAGCTGCCATAGGCAGTGAGTACTCAGCTTTTTCTGTGCTGGAGATTTCTTCATATGACATATGGGAAATAAATAAAAATATTTCCAATATGGAAATTACAGGGGGAAACACTATTGCTACTCCCCGGATAGAACGTGGTCAACATACCAAATCTCCCCCACCCAATACTATCTGAGGGGGACTAAACAGAGGGTGGAGAGGAATGGAGACTGCAGCCAGATTCTGTCAAAACCCTTGCAATAGGAGGGAGCTCGGTGGTACTTTCTAGCTGATAAGCCACATAAGAGCTGAAAACCAAGAGTGATAAAGGAATGAAGATCTGCTGTTGAGTCAGCAGCTCTGGTAAAATCGCTTTCCTTGGACTGATGCATGTCCCAATCCCAAGATTATCTCAGATACTGTACTGAGATACCCACCACCAAGGTACCACCACCCCTCACTGAGTAAAGGTACAGATGTATGACTAAACTCACTTGAGCTCCACTTGAACATACATAAATAATAAAAAAAGTAAATTAAGAGTGGGCAGAAGTTAGGAAAGACTCCATCATAACTTCTGGGCTCAGTCCCTGGCCTGAACCTCTCTTCTCCCCCACAGGGACATATATTGGGTAAGAGCTGTATTTATTGCATGCTGAATGATCATCTTTTTAGTATATTGCTTTGAATATATTTTTGCAGTCAGACACTATCACTGGCAATCCTTCAACCTAAACCTGTCACAATTTTATTAACAGAGTGCTATTCTGTGAATGGTTAATGTGAGTCCTTGATGGGTACTAGCAGTCTCTGGCAGAGGTAACCATGTGGAGACCCTGGAGGGGATCTCTCGGTTTGGCAGTGACTCTGAACAGGTCAGTCAAAGCACTTTATGATTTGGCAAAATGCTCAGTGAAGACTCCCCATAATGGGACACTGACAGGCTGGTTGGGCACAAGGGTCTCAGTGTTCCCAGGACACAGACAGACTAATCAAACATTAAGGGTTTAAGAAAATCTCCTTTTTTCACATGAGTAATGATTGGAAACAATCAGTTTCTGCTAAAGCTGATTCCTAGTAAAGGAAGGAGGAGATGAGTTTTCCACCTCAGAGTCACTACATTAGTTACAATGGAGAGTCAATCTTAGACTGTCAGTTCTTATGGAGAGGCAATGGAAAGGCAGGAAAACCTTTTTTCTAACTCTCTCTCTTTGCATTTCATCTCATTTCTATCTCTTGAGCACTTGAAAGCTAACCATGTCCTGGAATGGCACAAGTGTTTGGTTTTGTTTTGGTACAGATAATGTTGCCATTCCCAGCTGAAAAACTCTTTCCATAGGTAATATGGCTCAAAAACACCATGGTGATTGTTCAGCCTCTGTACTTTTTTACAAAAGCAGAGGAGGTGTTTGGGAGCTCAGTTCTCACAGAAAATCAGTGGAAGTTATGTGTCTAGCCTGTGATGTATTTGTATGTTCGCCAGGTGACATGCTGCATCTTTAGGCATGCTTTGAAATCATGTTGTCAATCACTGATGATGATGAAACATAGAATTCAAAGTCCATGGAGTACTTTGAGATTTTGGCATAGGACATGTTTGAACTGCCTTTTGTCTTCTTTCAGGAGCAGACTCCCTTAACAACAAGCCACATGGACACCATGGGAATTGCCTTTCTGCTGTGTTTGCATCTCTATTCTGCCAGATTTTTTTCTCTTCTTCCTCACTGTGAACCTGTTTTTATTATTCTGTTTTTATCTGTTTGGGGAGATATAATTTGATTTTTACTAAATAGCCATATCTGTCCTGAGGATTTCTGGAAATGTTAATTAGGAAAGTAGCATTTTCTATTTTCTGTGGAAGACTAAATACTTAGAGGATGACTACCAGTCATGTGTTCAGCTTAAAAAGGTTTATAAAAGTAATGCAGAAAGGAATTTCTGTTTTTCCATTGAACCTGCAAGGCAGCTGTCTCCAGCTGCCTTCCTGCACTGACTCTTCACTACATTCTCTTTAAGCTCATTATGTTTATCTCTGAGGGTATACCTCCGTGACACTCAAGGCTAGAACACACCATCAGGCTATCTAGTCTGACATTTTGTTGTCAGAGACTCCTATATTTCAGCTAGGCACCTTTTCAGCTGATGTGTATTTTTCATTAGGTAAACAATCATCTTCTGCAGACACCAGGGAAGGCAATATCCACCCTGTGCTGTGGTAGTTTATCACTCTTAGTGTTAAGAACATGCACCTCATTTTCAGTCTGGATTCAGTTAGCTTCCCATCCCAGTCATTCATTCTTGTTTGACTGTCCCTACTATGTTAAAGGGAGCTATTGTAGCTAGAATCCTTTTTTCTTTTCCTGCAGAGGTACTTAGTACCCACAATAACCAAGTCACTTCTTTCTGATGAGATGAATTGAATGCTTTATTCTTCTATGTGAAAAAAAAAATAAAAAATCCTTACTTTGTAAATTACTCAAGTGGTTTTTTTTTTCTTTTTTTTTTTTTTTCTTTCTCCAATTTGGACATGAAACTGCCAGTCTCTTCAGTGCTTTATAGACAGATGATGTGTGGCCATTGTCAGTGTCCCCTGTTACAAGGTTTATAATTTCATGTCTGTATGAAAAAGTATCAACCTCAATTTTCCATTCACCTTGTCAGTTTTAAAGCTACCTTCCAGATGTAAATGTAAGCGCCAATATAACATGAGACAGTAGGGAATTGGGCCCTGAGGTTAGAAAGACTATATTTGGGTGTCACAAGAGAACATAACTCTGAGTAATGGGATAAAATTAAGCAAGGGAAAATTTAGGCAGCCTGGAATGAAATACTTCTTAACAGTGAGATCTGTGAGGTTGTAGAATAATCTTCTGTGGGAATTGATGGAGGCCTAGTTACTTCAGACATTTAGAACTAAACTGGTTAAAGCACTTGAAGATATTCTGTAAGGAATTACCCTGCATTGCCAGAGGGAAGGATTAGATGACCTCATAGGTCATTTCCATCTCCTCTTTCTGTGATTTTGTTGTACAAAGCCCCACAAACAGGAAATTGTTATCAAAGTCAAGAGATACCCTTAAACTCTGTTTGTGTAAGAGAAAAAAAGAGTAAATTATATCACTTGCTGGTAACAGTGAAGGAATCCTAATCCAGCATTTCTGCGGGTTAGTAAATGCTACCAGGGCTGATGGCTGTGTGCATAATTTGTGAAAGCAGTAGCATCTACTAATGAAAAAATGTCAAGAAACTGCAAGTGAATTATGAATAAGATCCAGGAGAAGAGCAGTGGGAAAGGAAAAATCAGAATGAGCCCCACATGCATAAAAGGGTCGTGAGCAAGTTATTAGTCAGGAATGGATTGGCCTCTAGTAGAGGAGCTGAAACCTCAAGCTGCAGTCACCCATCTGGGAAAACTGGGTGCTTTTTATAGGCTTTGGTGTATGGGCATTGATTCATATAGTGATATTACCTATTGGAATAATAATTAAGATGAAATCAGAGGCAGGGCCTTTGCTAGGGGTTGTATAAACCCACAACAAGCCAAACCCCTGCAGAAATGTATAAGTATAGAACAGTGTAACAGACAAAACTGTTGAAAGAATAGTGACGAGAAACATCCCAGAGAAGGATCACCCACTTCTAAAGTTCTTAAGTTTGTTTTGTGTGTGTGCTTTAAAGTAGTTTGTTCCTAAAACTGCTCTCAACTCATAATATGCTGTGTTTCTTTAATCATTGCTCTATTACATTTGTCTGTATGAGGAATCACAAAGCAAGTCATTGCTTATTATTTCTGTTACTTAATTTTTACATTTGTGTCTTCTCTTAACCTTTCTAAATCTAGCAAATAAATGCAAACTGTAGGTTCCTGTTCTGGGTTCAGCTGGTAGGGAGAAGTTAATTTTCTTCATAGCAGCCTGTATGATGCTGTGGTTTGAATTTGTTACTCAGACATTGTTAACAAACCTGAGTTTTGGCTATTGCGAGGCAGTGCTTGCACAGCTTCAGAGTTTTTTCTTTTTCCCACTCTGTCTGCACCTACTGAGAGCTGGGAAAATGTTAGGAGAGGACACAGCTGGAACATCTGAACCAAACTAGCCAGAGGTGTATTTCCTGCAATATAATGCCATGCTCAGCAATAAAAATTGAGAGTAGAGGAAGAACAGTGGAAGGATGTCCTCTGCTCCAGCTAGCTGGGCATTGGTCTGCTTGGCAAGGTGGTGAGTGATTATATAATTTGTTTTTCTCCTCTTTATTTTATTTATTAATCTATCTTTGTCTCAACCCATGAGTTTTCTCACTTTTGCTCTTTCTGTCATGTTGATAAGGGGAGAGAGAATGAGTGGCTGTGTGGGTGTTTAGCAGCTGGCCAGGGTTAACTCAATACAGTATCTTTTCATCATTAAAAAAAAGAAAAAGAAAAGGTAAAATACCAGTCAGATAGGGTTCTACAACTCAAAACTCCCATGTTCTACTTGTTGTAGCAGCCATTCTGAAAACAAGTCTGGTCAATCCAATATGCATCACAGCACTTTTATGTCCACTCCAGTTCCTAAGTGACTCAAGTTTTACCTTTTCCTTACATTTTGTTTAGCCACAATAAGCCACAAGAAAATTTCTGAATAAACATTTCATTTTCTATATGTGACTAACCACTTTCAAAATACCTTAGCCCTCTTCTTTTAATTTCACAATTCCATTTTTCCCTTGTAAGCAAACTAATTTGTGACAGCCCCTACATCTCACTGGCTGTTCCAGATCTTACATTGTGGCCTCCTCCGAAACCACACATCATCATTCCATCTGCTGACATCTGTAATGTGACATCTCTCAACCAGGGAGCATGAGAGAGACACATCACAATGTTCAAGCTGGGCTGCTTAAAGCTGTCAGACACTCCGCTGGAAATACACTCCTGGAAGCGGGCAGGGTAGAGTAAGGGATTTCAAACCCTACCCTTGAGAGGCAACAGAGATGTCTTCCTATAAATGTGTGCAAGTACAGCCCATTTGCTCATGAGGAAAAACCTGAGATCGACAATTGTATCCCCAATGAAACATTCAATATATTGCAGTTAGATCAGCCCAAAGCTTTTCAGGACATGTGGTATGCATCTACTTCTTTATCTCAGTGGGTTAGCCAAGAACTTTTTTTTCCCCTAATTATAACTTTTGTCATAAGGTATATTTTAATTAATTTTTACTTCTCTGGCAGTATTGAAAGTATTTACATTCCAAAATTATTCTTCTGAGAATAGTGTCACATTTAGATGACATTCTAACATATTTCTATCCATGGAAGCAGTAGGATAAGTACAATGGGGAGATAAGCAGAAGGTTCATCATTACTCCAGCAAACTCTTTTTAAATAGCCATATTTGAAAGCAAACAATAAAAAAAGCCCTCAAGCATATGGATCGAAAGAAAAAGAAAGTTTGCCACCAGGTGTCAGTAGCGGTTCTTTTATTGTAATAGAAGACTTAAGACCGGAAAGGTAGAAGCTAAGCCAAAGTAGTCACAAAATTAAATGCATTTTTAAAATTGTTGTTCCGACTAGGAATTTAAAAATGATCCAAGGAATTTTTCTTCCTGCCTGTACAGGGGACAATAACAAAGAAAATACTATTGATGTATAAAATAGACTTTTCCCTCCATTTCCTACTAAATCATTGTGGGTTTGTTTTCAAATTACAAGGGCTGTCCTTAAAAGAAAATGCATCTGTGGTCAACCCATGGAAAAAATTGCTGGGACCGGGTCAGTCATGTTTACTTTTGCCACTTCCACTCTGCTCTACCTGCTACTAACATTCTTCCTCCAAGAAGACAGATTTAAAGACAGACCTTCTAGCTGTCTTGATCTCACTGGGTAATAGAGTAGCAAAAATAACCTGGTTATCCCAGTTTTGTGGCAGTCATAAGGTACTGTTTTCAACTTTTATCTCCAAGAT
This sequence comes from Pycnonotus jocosus, assembly GCA_013400435.1. Lineage (NCBI taxonomy): Eukaryota > Metazoa > Chordata > Aves > Passeriformes > Pycnonotidae > Pycnonotus > Pycnonotus jocosus. The sequence goes on along the minus strand of VWYP01020116.1, from coordinate 17,989 downwards.
TAACTTTTAGTTTCCTTCTTTCATGACCACAGAGAGATTTCACTTAGTTGTTACAGTGACATAATTAAAGCGTACCTCAGTGTCTGTAACTTTAAGCCCCCAGAGACTTTTCCTATTCAGGAGACAAAGATCCACTGTGGTATCTAGAGAGAGACATCACCACTCCCCTCCTCTGCTAACACTGCCTGGTGTGAAATATCTGACACGGTATCATGCATCATAAATATATCCTTACCATATTAGTATCTTTATCAATGATCTGGGTGAAAGGATCAAGTACCTCTCTGTCAATTTGTGGACAGCACCAAGTCGGGCAGGAGTGTTGATCTGCTGGAGGGCAGGAAAGTTCTGCAGAGGGATTTGGGCAGACTGGATTGATGGGCCAAGGCCAATTGTATCAGATTCAACAAGGCCAAGTGACAGCTCCTGCACCTGGGTCACAGCAAGCCCATGCCGTGCTACAGGCTGTTGGAAGAGTGGCTGGAAAACTGACTGGCAGTAGAGTAGGTGGGGATGTTGGTTGAGAGCCAGCTGAATGCAAGCCAGCAGTGTGTCCAGCTGGCCAAGAAGGCTGATGGCAACCTGACCTGCTTCAGTGATAGTGTGACCAGCAAGGCTAGGGAAGAGATTGTCCCTCTGCCCTTGACATTTCCGAGGCCATACCTGGAAACCTCTGCTCAGTTTTGGGCCCCTCACTGCAAGAAAGTCATTGAGGTACTGGAGTGTGTCCAGAGAAGAAAGACAGAGCTGGTGAAGGGTCTGGACCACAAACCTTATGAGAAGTGGCTGAAGGAGCTGAGGTTGTTTAGTTTGGAGAAGAGGAAGATCAAGGTAGGACCTTATTACTCTCTACAACTACCTGAAAGGAGGTTGCAGAGAGGCAGGTGTTGGTCTCTTCTCCCACATATCACACAATAGGACAGGAGGAAATGGACTCAAGCTGTTTAGAGGAGGTTTCAATTGGATATTGTGAAAATTTTCTTCACTGAAAGGGTAGTCAAGCCCTGGAGCTAGCTGCCCAAGGCAATGGTTGAATCACCAGCTGTGAAGGTATTTAAAAGATATCCAAATCTGTAGAGATACAGTTTAGTGTGACTTGACAGAGCTATATTAATAGTCAGACTCAATATTCCTAAAGATCTTTCCCAACCTAAATGATTCTGTGATTGTGTGATAAATGCATCCAAAAAAATGGGTGTACAACCACTGCAAGCTAGTTCCTTTCTTCATGGAGCAGCTCCAGTGCTCCTTTGTAGGGGCTTGTACACTCTACTGGGAGCATGCATACAGCAACACAACAAAATGGAAGTCAGATCATGCTCCCTGATCTGGGACAAGTAGATCTGCACACCAGAACTACTCAGGGAGGTACTTAAGTGTAATGGCCCTAAAACATTTGTCACCGATGTGATGGAACCGAGGGATTCTTGAACACTGGTCCTGCTGATAAGTTTTTATGATTTTAGCAAAACCATTTTCTTCCTAGACATCAGCTGCATTGTCTGATGTCTCTGATTTCTCATGAGGGAAATAGTAAAAGTGTACAAAATTTGGGATTTTTAATCCAGCTAGCATTGGTTTAGTTTTCAGAAGATTTGTATAAACAGAAGATTAATATGTGGACATTTGGCCTGGATTGCATGTCTGTACCTGAATTTCCCCTTCTGGAAAGTGGAGAAAAAGACACTGAGTGTCTTTCTAAAGCAGTTATAAGATTTGTTATCAAAAAATGCAAGAATAACAGGAAGATCATTAATGACAGTTGAAACAGAATTTTAGGTAGGAAATGGTGTGATGATCCAGGCTGACATTTTTATTGCTTCATAAACTCATTTTATCTATGCTGTTTATTTTGAGAACCAAAATAAGAAAGAGGTTTGCAACAATCCAAAACAAAGGCTGATGTGAATATAATTTCTAGGAAAGCTGATTCAAGAAGGAGCAGGAAAGTTCCTTCAGGAGCAGGAAAGGGACCATCAAGAAAAAATCTGCAAGTATTAGTGCCTGAAAGCACCAATCTCTGTATATTAATTTTCATGTAGGTTTGGACACCCAAGCTTTAAGAAAGAGAGTCCCTTTTCTCAGTCAGACTGCACACTGGAGCCCCCTGGAGAGATGTCACCAGGACAAACTTTGGGAGAGCCTGGCAAAGGCTTAGATCTGTTGAGGTGTAGCAAGCCTCTTAAAAGGGATTTGGAGATGCAGCTCCTATTTTACCCAAAGTAGCACTGGATAGATTTTTGTAAAAGGTTTTGAAGTCTGACTGTGCCAGACCCTTGTGTCTGATGATTATGTTTGTTTAAGTCAGACCTCTGAGTTTGTAACAATGGAATTATCTATTTTTCAGGACAATTAACACAATGCTTTTGTATGAGCTGAAGGTCAGAGGATTAATGTGGTTTTATCTACAATGCATTTTTAAAAGCTAATTAAGAATCATTCAGTTTGCTCTGTACTAAAGAACTGAGAACATTTCTTATTAGATGACTCTTGATCCTCTGCAGCAGCAGAGAGAGGGGGAGAGAGAGAGAGAGAAACAGAGGGAGAGAGAATTGGAGAAAGAGTGAGCTGGCATGCAAATAAACAAATATATCACAAGGATACAGTTAATGAAGAGCAACTAAAAAAAAACCCCCATTCTGGTAGCCGTAGAGATAAAATTGTGTCTTGGACTAAAGGACCAATCTAAAATATTAATCTGCAAATATATTCAGTATTTGCAATTACAAGCATTCCTTGTTAGAGCAAGAGAGATGGAGAGGAATATAGAGAAGTGCTTCTCTCAAAACATTATTTTAGAGTTTTTTTATCACTTAGTGCTTTCGGAGCACCTCTTCCTCTCTCTCTCTCTCTCTTGAGCCTGACAGTCTGTACATGCCACCATTCCTCTATGGGGAATGTCTGCTTAACAGGCCTCCAGCCAGAGATTAATCTTCTGGGAAAGGGTGTGGAACAGTGATGGGACTTGGGTGCCAGGAGGACCTCAGAGCAGAAGGAACTTCCTACTGGGATGGGGATGAGTGTGGGTGGCAGTGAGAAGGCAGCTGGCCCTGAAAACCCCTTGGCTTCAAGGATTACGAAGGTCAGGGGAAGCAAAATGACACAGAAATCAGAGACATTCAGAGGAAATGCAAGAGATTGAAAACCAGGGTGAGGAGTTAATTTTCAATGCAATGGCCTCTGCCTAGCCTTTTATAGGGAAAAGGTAAGAAAACTGGAGGCTGTTCTTTGTTTTTGGATGCTTATCTGTTTTGCTCTTTCAAGTGCTCAGAGGCAGAATTTCTGTGTCTGTCCTTATTATGAAAAGACTATCAGACATCGAGGTGCCCCATTTCAAAACTGGGATATGCACTACTATTCTGTTGATCAAATATGGCTATTATTTCAGGCTTAAAACATTTCAGTGATAGCAATGGGTGCTGCCAATCAAAGGTAGAAAGTGCATTCAAAGAACAAGCTGAAAGAGGAATAACAGCAACGTGTGTAGCTAGAATACATTATGGATTACCATCCTCTTACACAAAGGCTAGTGAACTCCAAAAATGCAGCAACCTACAAAGCTAATAAAAGAGAAATGTGCAGATAGCTTGGTTTGTCTAATTTGTGTCTTTCTAGCACTTGTAGGATGACTCACTGGATTTAGAAACTGCTTGTGAAGATGAACATATTAATAACTTGATGCTGCAGCTCTGCCATAAAGTGTAATTTTTTACAATTCTGTATTCTCAAGTGAAATACAAGCTTAGAACCAGAATAAAATTACAAAGGATATTTGAATTGCTAGCTTATGTTATTTTTAAACATGTGTTTATACTTTTAAATATGCAACTTAACTAGGAAAAGAATGTTCTCTTTCATCCCTATCCCTTCCCCAGTGTGTACAACCCTCTAATATAATAGACATATTTAAATATGGGGCTACCAGGATAATTGTCCCAGGTAATCTGTGCATTTTTATATTTTCTCAAACATAAATTGCTATTTTTCTTCCTATCAATAAACACTTGGATAGGAAAACTTGTGCAGACCTCATATGATTCAATGGCAAAGAAATCAGTTAGTTATTGCAATCTGCATATGTAACCCACAGTATCAGTAAAAAATGGAATATACATACTTTCAGCTTTTGATAACATTCAACAGATTTACATAATTAGAAAACAGAGCACAAGGCTTGCCTTGAGGACACAGTAAATATAGTCAGTAAATATTTACATCCCATTTTGAACCTTTCTCCGTGGCTTTAGGCATTACACTAATCTACAGAAAGGTTAATCTGAGTACTTGAGGGCTTGTAGAATGTTATATAGAAAGTGACAGATAAAGCATCAATTGGAGTCAGTGTTTCTAGGTATTCAGATGGTGACCAACCACCAGACTGAGCATTTTGTTTCTCCTTCATTTTAATGAGACAGTTTTCCAGGCTGTGTCACTTACTGGAGACATTTCTGCATTTCTGCCTTAAATATAATTGCAGATTGACTGAAATAATGGGGGGAAAATACAGTATCTTTAGTATAGACAAGAACCAAATTGCTAATTTCTAATCTTATTGAAATATTTATATTTTTATGCATTAAAAAACCAATTGTTTAGGTTTAGGATATTCACTAACTTTAACTTTTAAAAATTCTTTTCTGGGCATGAGTAAAAATTCAGAATATAATTATTTTCTCCCTCACTTAGTGGTTTGATATAGTAATATTTCCATTTATTACTTAAAATTATCTGTGTTTGGAAAATAATTCATGGAAAAATGTCCGCTCTCCATTCAGTCTCTGCCATGTAGCCTTTGAATTTAGTTATGCTCTTGATAGATTTAGTGTAGGAGTGGAAGCAGTGTTTGTAATTTATTTGTATTTACAAATTATTATATTTGTAAAAGTCTCAAGATCAAAGAAAATTACTTGTATTATATATAATAGATATGTATATAATATAATAAATATAATATAATATAATCACAATGCATGTATATAAAAATAGATAGATAGATAGATATACTGTGATTTATTTATATCTATCTATCTATCTATCTATATCTCCACTTGGATTCTTCAATGATGATGAAGTACATACACCCTTATCTCAAATGTTTAATACTTGAAAGTGCTTACATTAAATAGTCAGATACCACTGCAGAGAAAGTCAATTTCTTACCTGCTTTTTTAATTTCAGGGACAGATGTCTTCTCATGAGCTTTCTCCTTTTTTCCTATTTTTTCTAAGATTTAATTAAAGAGAGTAATTTGATGAGCTAGAACTCTGAATCATGCAGTCAAATATACAGTCAGCCAAGTCCTGGTGGGCACATAGTGAAAAAAAAGTGACTTATTTGGGAATTCAGATTATTCCCTTATAGTACTTGCACCCAACTAGCCACAGAGCAATCAGCTGAAAATGAAAGTTAATCAGTATGCATCAACTATGGATGATTTAGATCTTTAATAATTCATCAAAAGTTAGGCAAAAATCATCAGCGCATGAATGTGGCACCTTTTAGCTTAAGTTCCAGTAGCAATGAGATCATTAAAAAATAATGAATGACTTAAATATTTCGCATGAAGCAAGACCTAAGTGGATTTTAGATGCTTTCTGAAAATGCTTGATTGAAATAGTATTTAGATGGATACCATGACTTTGCAGTTTGATCACTGCAGGTTTCAATTGTGATTCTATAAAATAAATTGATCTATCCCACCTTCAGTAACTGATGTACCATGAATTGAGTGATATCTTCCATAAGTTTTGTGTATTGCTGTATAACTACATCCTGTTATATATGGACTCCATTAAATTGTTTAAAAAGCTTGTAGATGGACACCAAACAGGACATTTAATTTGTCAGAAAATGAGTTTAGGAAATACTGGATGTTGAACACATTATGCATAAGATACTGAAGAAGTGGAAACATGCAAATAGTGACTGAGCAACTAAGAGAAGGACAATACAGCCAGAAGAACAGCATTAACCTTACAGAAAACAATGAGAAAGGAGCCAGTGTGAGTAAAAGCTGAATGCAGCCAGTAAGAAAGGTTACCAAACCATACCCTTTATCTTAGTTTCGGTCATAGTCTTCTTTTCATCACTCTTTTTCTTTTCCTCTTTTCTCTCTAAAAATAAAATTGGAGTTCAGCTGTCTACTTTTACACAGAAACACACAAACAAACATGTATGTATGTATGTGTGCATGTATTTATGTATCTATATATATATTTGGGATGGGGGATCCACTAAATGCAACATGTTCAAGATTTGATAGGCTGGTCACTTATTACCAGCAGCTCAAAAATACAGCCTAATACCCAGAAAGTAAATGTGGTGCTAAGGATAAAACTGGAACAAAGATTCACTCTAGATTATTACTTAAATACTAATTTAAGAAACTATGCCCATTAACCTGGTGTAACTGAATTTATTGTGGTGACTCAATAGCCATTCACCTGTTCTGCTTCTTTTGTATGACCTGACAGAATGATAGCAAAACTTACACCTGGTACTTGGGAACAAGTGTAGAATGCCATGAAAACCCTGCATATACAATATACGTTTATAACACTTTCATTAATTGAATCTTTGAAACTATCATTACAGGGATTTCTGTTATTTATGGAGAGTTGTTAAAGCGCCATCTACAAAACAACATGACATTATTTCAAAAGCGTTGCCTCTATTTTGGAAGTTATTTGGGCAACAGTAAGAATAAGGAGAATATTTTTTCATTTTTTAAAACAAGCTACAACAATTTAATTACTTATTTCATGGATGTTTTGAATTAGAAAATCGAGAGTTCAGTAAAGGATATGAGAAAGTTATAATTCTTATTTTTCCTTTGAAATTAATCCCATTTTTAATGGGAAAGAATACAAGAGCACAAGAATAGCTAATCTAAGGGCTTTTTTAATTGTTGATCCATGAAAAAACAAATTTTTTACCTTCAATTTGTGCTGCATGGCTTTGGGTATTGATATAGTTACTGAAAATATAGTTTTCATTTTGTTTTGTACAGTTTTCATTTTTGATCTTTTACTATTACAAATGTGGATAAGAAACCAAGGGGGTTTTGGTTTTGGTGGTTTTTTTTTTCTTGTTTTCTTACAAAAGAGAGAACAGTAAGACTTTAAGCAAGAGTCTTTAATTGAAAAATATTTAAGGTATAGGAATATTTTCAAATCCAAGAAAAAAATATACTCCTGTCCCTTGCATAAAAAGAATATGAAAATAAAGAAAAAGTTAAAAAAAACACCAAAAAAACACCAAGACAAACTTACTTTTCACTTCTCTAGGCACCACAATAGACTTTTCTTCTGCATGGAAAAAAAAATATACAAATAGGGAAAAATTAAAATTTTTACAACATTTTACATAATCCAAAAGAAATATGTATGTTTGAGTTTTGAAAAATTTAAAAATTGTTGGGTTTATAGAGTACCTGAATTCCACAGTCTCTCCATGTTGATTTTATGAATAAAGTTATTTTGCCTATTGTGGGTGCAATATATATATCAATATTAAGGGTCTCCTCAAATGATACTTCTGCTAATTTTCTGTCAATTGGTTTTAATGTGTTCCACTTCTTTCTTGTTTTAAACAGTTTTGTTTTAAACACATTTTTTCAATGTGTTTCCCTTGTTATTGTCTTCAGAAAATTCTTACACGCATTCTAAGAATGTTTCTCTCAGAGTTTTATGTGCTTGATTATTCCTGCTGAAACTCTGAGCACTCTACATTTCAAGCTACAAATTCCTCTGTGTTGTGAGGTTTCTTAGGTATGTGTAGAGCATCAGAGTAGTGCTCATCCTACACTAACTTGTTTGGAACGTCGTATTCTTGTGTACTGTAATACTGATATTGTCTCTCTCTCCCTGACACACTTCTCCAGAGACTTGTGCTAGGGACTGCCCCTGTCTGGTTGAAATGGAAGTCTCTTCAACTTCAGATTTCACAAAAGCTCTTCCACAGCTCCACTTTCCTGTGCCACTTATGACTCTTCAGTGGATTATTTCCACACTCAATGTGGATCTCATCTAATTTCTAAAATGTGGTTTAATTATTTGCATACTCTGCCTGAATTAATCAAAACTGTTAAACATACTAAGTGTGTCATTTACTGACAGAAAAGAGCTTCCTTCTGTTTTCCTTCCAGGAGACTTTACTCATAATAACTAGAGGCTGAAGTGCTGCTGGAACTTCTGTAATATCCGTTTTTTCCTGAGTGTCTCAGTTCTGATGAGTTAGATTGTTTTTTTGTTTGTTTGTTTTCTCACATTTCTGCTGCTAGGTGATGCACAAGAATAATTTGTAAGCCCAAGGTCCTTACAACAAGATTCTCCTTAGTCTGAGACCATTTCTGCCTTTGAATTTGTAGCATTTTGCATGCCTCTGGGGCCCAGAAAAACGCACATGAAATCTGCCGTAAATTGCATAGCAAGGTTCAGAGCCACATGCATCTTGAAAACCACAAGCTGAGGCATGGAGCTTTGAGAAGTGAAGCTTTGTATGGAAGATGAACGGGAAGTGGTAGGAATTTTCACTGCCAATAAGACAAGCAAAGATGATGACATGCCTGGCTACAGAAGTTTCATTGCCATGTCATTCCACCAATTAACCCCACTGACATAATTTTCTTCTATCAAGCTCTCAAGTTGCAGTATTCAGAGTGTCCAGGAAGCTTTGAGATGTCTATATTTGATATGAAATTTCTGAGGGATGATTACATAGAAGTATTAAAGGACTGTGACCCCCTATTTCCCAATTACACTGAAAGATAAGCACTCTTGCTCAAGTCTGAGAAAAACAGTCTTCCATTCACATCTCAGCTGCATCCAGCCCCACTGATGCTCCTCACAGCTTCCACTGAGAGAAATTCCTGTACCTGAGAGCGATGGACTTGGTAAATGACTATTATGGAAAGAGCTATTTCTGACTCAAGGAACTAATACCATTTCTTGAATAAATTTATTTCCTCTCAATTTGAGCAGCTCACATTTAGAATGTTGCATATTAAGTGTATATTTAACACCAGCAAAACTTGTAATTTCTGAAGCAGCAAGTGTAGTGGGTTCTATGCAGATATGTACACAGCTAAATTAAGAGCCAGAGCAAATAATTAAAGAGGAACTTCAGCAGGTCTTTTGCACTGTAAAATATGAACCCCATCTGTTAATTGAAAGCACTTAATTTTTTTAGCTAGGAACAGCTACAGAACTACAAAGGGCCAACTGCATAAAGAGGAATCATAATATGCACAAATTGTGGGTTACACAAGGAAACACAAGGTGCTTTTGAGGATTTGGCATTGACCACAATATGATATTCAAGGGCAATTAAGTATTGAACAACTATTCTTATTGCTGCTGTTTCTTGCTAATGTAATTAACAGGACTTTTTCACCAGCAGCATTAGTCCAGAGCCACATTTCATGGACAGTGTGAGACAGACAAGTACAAAAAGACCTCACCTTTAAAAGCCTGCAATGCATTTACAAGAATGAAATACGGATATATGCAGCTGGAAGAGTACATAACAGAATCAGTCAACAAGGCCAGCAATGGACTTTTCATTTAGTATTTTTTTTTCCCTGTAGACTCTGAGCAGAAGCTGAGCTTTATGTAGTATAAGAAGGAGTCCAGTGAACATCAGTATTGTGAATTAAAGCAGTACTGAAAGAGACATTCAGGCAAAAAATTATTCCTGGGTGAAAAATAAAAAGAAGCAGCATAGAATAATTCTCTTGCAAAGTGGCTGCTTTGAACAGAACAGCCCTTGAAGCAAAGAAACCTCTGAGATGGAATTATTTATATTTCAATAAGGGATGAAGGACTGAGGCCAGGAGAAATCCAAGTAAGGTTCATCAAAGACCAAGAAAGGGATGTTTCAATCTGAATTTCCTCCATCCATCTTGATGCCTTTGTGTTATTCTCACTGGAGAGCAGCTAATTCTTGGACAATGGTGGGAGGGGAGATAAGGGAAGCATGCTAACAACGTGGCACTTGAAATCAGGCCTGGTAAGACTAGTGTGTTACTCTGCCAGTGATGAGTGGAATCTAAATTTAGGGATGCACATGAGTTACGAGGCATAGTGTCATGGGAATGCTGCACAGGAACTGGAAGAAGAAGGTGCTCTCAGAGCTTCTTTACCATATTGCTCCAGATGATCCACATTCTGATGGAAAGTCTGATTCTGGAAGGAATCGTCAGCTCATCCCATCCCGTCTGAGAAACTCAGGTAAGAAGGGACGCAAAACATAGCCACAGATTCCTTCTGGTGGAGAGGCATGCACATAGCAAACACTAAATAGTGGGACTGAATGCCAGAAATTTGGAGGTGTTTTGGTCCACATTAGCTTTCTAAAGTTTAGGTCCTTATTAGGTCTTAACATATTATATAGGTCTTAAAGTTTAGGTTCATTTATCTAAAACCCTGTGGTCAGGAAATCTCAGGAGGAAAGCTCCCATGAGAGACTTTGGATGTTTATTGTCTGACTTTGTGAAATGCTACAACAGCCTTTCCTTCCTACAGATTCTAGTCCTGGAGAACTAAGGAGCAGCAGAAACACATGTATACTCACTGACATACAAAATAGAACAAAACGAACATTAATTCAGATTTTCCTGAGAAACCATAGCTCAGACTGAACACAATTACTTCATTCTGGGTAAGACTTAATTCCATTTTTCTCCAAGCAGCTCTGTACACCTTAAGCTGTCATGGGCATAATTTTAGAAGACCATTTAAACAAAACACAAACTGCATATGAATTTTTTTTCCTTATTAATTTTGAAGGGATTACAGTTGCTCTTTGTTTTACTTGGTGACTGAAATCCTTTCTCTGCTGCACTCAATAAATGTTTTGCTGTTTATTTCAATGGGAGTGGGATATCCTTTTAAATATTAAAATAACTCATTGCATTTCACTTTTTGATGATATTACTTTTCTTTCCCCTTTGATTGCTGCTTAGAGAAGAGACTGACAGTGACTGATCAGTTACACTTTTGATTTTAAACAATTTAACAGCTATTCACAAAATAGGATCCTGTAAACCTTACAAAGCTTTTGGAGAAATGAGTAAACAATGCAAAGAGATATTTCTGCTTAGTTTAGGATGTCATGGAAGCTCATACTTTTAAGATTAAATCTAAATTTTGAGTAAAAATTGACCTTAGCTGTCTCTCTGAAAATAAAATCTCTTTCTGGGGTAAGAGAGACCTTATTTGTCTGGTTACTTTCTCTATGAGAAATAATTCTGTCTTGATTCAGCCAAACTACTGAAAGGACAAGAAAGATCAAAGAAACCTAAATACTATTAATCTAAGGTTCCTAAATTTCTTAGAATTGCTTCTGTTCATATACAAACACATACATGTGCATGCACACATGCACATACATGCTCTCTCTAACTTACAGATGAGTGCTTAGGCCAAAATGATGTGCATTTATTTACAAAACTCTGTTTAAATGACACCTGTTTGTTTGGGGTTTTTTGGGGTTTTTGGGGGTTTTTTGTGGGTTTTTTGTGGTTTTTTTTTTGTTGTTGTTGTTGTTTGTTTGTTTGTTTGTTTTTCTTTCTGCAGAGTAATGAAATATGATTTCTTTTCATATTAGGCAAGTAGAAGACTCTTGGGGCACACAGATCACTGGAGATATAGCTCACCCTAAAGGCCTAGGCAATCTCTCCAGCTCGACTTTGCTTTTTTGAAACTGCTTCACTGTTTTCAAATCCCAGTCTGAAACACTATTTGGCAGCTGTGGAGATTGCTTATGGAGATATTTTTGAGGTCTGCAGAGTCTATGCAATAGAAATATCATGCTTGAAATTCCTAATGCTTTCATGTGACCTACATAAATGTTTCTTATTTCTTCCTGTAGTGGTTATAGACTCCTTTTTCATGTCTCTGTTGCATTAAGCACCAGAACTCTTTGTTAATAGCATGGGCCATATGTTACCCTCACTAAACAGCACAGTGTGGAGCAAAGGAATAAAAATACGAATGAAATGAAGCCAGAGTACACACAGCAAGTATAAAAAAGAGAACAGACCAACTTCCATAACAAGACCAGCAGCAGAAACTCCACTGGACAATGGTCAATGGTAAATATGACACAAATATGATGAATACTTAAATTCCCAGGGGAGCACTGATTTTTTATGGTACAATTTTTACTAGTGGGAGCCAAACCAACACAGCTGAGGTAGCTTGGCTAGCCCTCTCCCTCCTTGTGGCTGAAATTCCTACTGGACAACAGGAGTCAATGTCAGGACCAATTCTGTTAGCAGTGCTGGGAAGGGTTTTGCTGATACTTTTCATGCGGCTTGCTTTTGAGCAAGAATGTATGAGCTTTAATAATGACACGATGAGGTTATGCAGGACATCTTTTGTAAGAGTTTCATTTTTCTTTCTAAAGAAATATGGGAGTTCTGCCTTTGAAAACCCAGATTAACTTAATCCCAGCAAGTATTTCCCATTTGCAGGTGCAACATATGCATAAGACTATTGTTTTTCTATAACATTTAAAAAGCACTACGAAAAGTTAAAATAATCTTCAGAGGTATTTGTTTGTGTTTTATTGGGTGAGTATTTATTTTCAAATGCATACATTTTAAATCTTATTATTATAAATGATGACCAAATATAATAATACGTCTAATCAAAATATACATATCTTTATACATATTTTTTCTTACATTAGTAAGCTTTCGTCTCATGTCTGTTTAACTTTTTGTATTTTATTAGAGAATAAAAGTAGTACAGAAGAGCTTCATGTCATTAAGGGAAA